>CM055275.1:32972339-33380882 GCA_029237695.1 Conchocele bisecta
ATTATGGAAGAAGGGTCGCTATGGTGTATTTTCATACCGTGACCCCGAGACGGGCTGTGGCATAATAAAAATGTCACAGAGTGGTAATAATGGCTGCACAGGGTCGGATCCATGTGGCTGCAACTGTAGATTGTGGTAATAAACTTTGTATTAATGTAGAACATCTCAGCCTTGAGACTCGGGCCACAAATAATAGCAGAAAATTGTGTTTCCAGAATGGCTGTTGTGTCGGCCATGGCGCCTATCCGGACTGCCTGGTAAATTTGATGTTGTAGTAGTAGATAAGTAATCAACATGTTTCCATTGCTTTCATGTGTAACCGGCATGCATAAACAGACAGCATGCAGTGATCATGTACATGCAATTGTAGAAAAGGTACCTTATTGAGTTTGCAACCAGTGCAGACCCAGCAAAAGTTTTGGTTAATCTACTCTGGTCGTCGAAACACGCACTTCATATATATCACTCGGTGAAATAGTGCAAGCTCATCTGGATCTACACTCCGGCCGGTTGCAAAATTCCATAATGCCCTCCTTGTTACTGACATTCAATGTTATATTCAGTTTGTGGATCCCATTTGCAGCATTTGGGTATGGGTAATCGTCTGCTGATAATGACTGGCGATGTTTGTTAAAACCACACAGCCACCACTACCTCGCAAACAAATAACCCGCTACCTAACTGACAGTGTCTCCATGTCAGTACTAATTACAAGGCAGATAATACTGTCAGCCATGCAGCAAGGAATACCCCGTCTCGCAGTCATGGGATCCCCTATGCATCTCCTGATGTTGACGGCATCTCATCCTCGTCCTGTGGCAACTTCTGTCCTTTAGAGTAGCTGTGATCCACATTGTCTAGTTGTCATTTCCTGTAGTCCGAGATCCTCCCATCTTGCTTGTACTGGAAAATGTGCCTTCTTCACGTAGCCTCTTTCAGATGACGCCTTCGAATAACTTCTGGCCGCTTACTATAGTCTCTGTGAAAGTTGTACTCGGTGTTCAGACGGTTCAATGCAGTGTTTACACGTGCAGAGAAGTCGAGCGCCCTCCGATATGCGACTACCGCTTTTGTCGTATAGAGTCTGCAATGCCACAGTTATAGTTCAGTATTGTTCATGATACCCTCGCTGTGAAATTCCGCGAATAGTTTACATTTTTCGGCAGGTTTACTCCACATGAACCGTCGAATGCTTCATTCTTCTACGTTGTATAAGCCGTATCGTGTCATGTTGAATGCCTGATCGCTCAGCCTCATTTTAAGTATATCTCTCATCAGCTGACTGTCGCTTTCATTCATTTGCAGTGGTGGCAGCTGATTTGGGCCCAGGAACTTCGAACGTGCCCGCCCGCCAGTTGTCGGTTTCATCGCCAGCGCAAACGACGGAGTCCGGAGCACATTTGGAGTGGTCGTCGGCGTAGCAAGATACAGTCGCATCTATCATCCAGGTTATCATGCAGGTATCTACCTTGGTCAAATCGTCAGCAGGGTCTACAATGTTTGCTATGCAGAAATATCAAGTGCCAGAATGTTGTTTGTACCCAATAGTGTAGACCCAGATCAGACTGCACACCTGTGCAGCAAATTGGTCTCTGAAACATCAACTCCTGCAATAGTAATACACTTCACCTGCAGTGGTTATCTCCCCTGCTGCATGGGCAAGCTGTGTTTGTAGTCTGCAATACACATGCAATATCTGCATGCCACACAGGTCAGATTAGCAAATGCATTTGCCTGTGTTGCCACACCACTGCTAATGTTGTGGGTTTGAGTCTAGTCTTGGTGGTATATCTGCGGACAAACATGCCGAACACCCAGTTAAAGCAGCATAGAAAGTATAAAAAAATTACATGTACGCCATATTAGAATTTTTTTTTTTTTTACCTATTTAGGGTTAACACTCGGTACATGAGGCAGATTGGCACATAGCTAGTGTTGGTCGTGCATGCAGACAATGTGACTCGTCACTGGTTGACCCGACAAATGCACGAAAAAATCATAACATGAATATCCATAGTGTTGTTTTACATCGCCATAGCTTCATTCTCTGCTGTCCTAGATGATTGAATATGTGACACATGTAACATTTGGTACTTGTTAGTTCAATATTGGCACCATAAGGAAAATATATCTGAAAAAAAGTGCTCGCATTTGGTTCCGACATTCAACATTTTAATTTAAAATTTAATAATAATTTATTTAATTTTCGGAAATTGTCCATTGTTTTTAAAGGCCTATTAATATTTCACATTCTGCACAATAGTACCATCAAATGCCTGTCCAGTCCTTTTTATTTCATTACAAAATGTCAAAAACTGCATGAGATATGGATTTTTTACGAACAGACGTAGCATTGCCTCGGCCGTGCCCTCGAACATGAGAATGCGGGATTTACATCATTTGATTCGTGTGTGCACATTTTAGTCGCAGAGTGGCAGATTTCATAAAAGCCACTTGGTTCTCATTGCAAACTGGCTACTTGATATGTCTGAGCTTATATTTATTTTTTTTTCACATTTGCCCCATTCTGACAGACCTCAGTACACAGATAGACTGCTTCCGGGTCGGTACCCTCAAAAAATAGTCCGGAGAAAAATACATATGTTTGTGTTGCAGGTGCTTTGAGGCAGGTTCGGGTGCACTGATGTGGTTTATTAATGCATGTGGAGACAGTGTTTACACAGGGGCTCTAGTACACAGCCAATATCTGCAGTTTGGAATGGATTATTTTGTGTGGCAGGACACATGTAAATGAAGTGTGATGCGGCTCTGCGTCTGTTGTGACGTGATGATTTTTGACCCCGCTGTCATGTTTCCTTTCCTGTCAGAAAAACGAAATGGTCACCGGGTGTTGAAGTGGGTGAAAGGCATGTTGGTTGGTGAGAAGACGGCATGATCCAGTCGTCAAAGACATTGTAACTCAATGTGTGATTCCAATGTTTATGCTTTTACAGGCGGTGAGTGAAATGACCCCTAAACGCTATATGTTTAATATACAGTTCTATCTGTGTGTTTAGGCCAGGTGTCTGTCGTTGGGAATATCTGGGTAAAGGCTTGTAGTATTTTGCAATCGCGGAACTTGAACTATTTTCAGCCACAGGTGGAAGACTCAGACCTATGACACCAAAAAACTTGTTTGTCTAATTTCGTTCATTATCTGGAACCGGGGCAATGCACCATCTTCCATAATACAACCGGAAGCGTCTATGTAAAGAACATCTCTGATTGGCTAAATTAAACTGTATGACGTCCTTTAACCTATTTCGGGATTCCGGAAGACATAATCTGATAGGACGCGAATCATGAATGAAAGTAGAAAAAAGGTGTTTTTTAGATCGGTGAACGATCACAATTGGACGAACTTTGTATGGTTGGAGTTGTTAATGTATATGGTCATGGTGCACCACTTTAGTTTTAGCTGGCGATCAGTTATTGGTCAAATATGACCGATAGTCCACGACGGACGGCCTCCGATTCTGTGTGAGATTCTTTCGTACACGCAAATTTCGCTTTGGATGGGGTATACAAAATGCGAATCACTGAATAAATGCTGGAAAGAGCGATTTGAAGTGAATATATTCACACACCTAATACCTTTATCGATTGCCAGCGACAGAAATCGTACATTTAATCGATGTGTATTGTGTTTGTGCGAGTCGGAAACGGGAGGGCTCTTTCTATAATGGCCACAATGTTATCCACCTTTCTTTATATAAGATGGTAATGTACGAGACCAAGTGAGTGGGGTAATGGGATTTTTTTAATAGGCATTTTTTTGGTGTCATAGGTCCGAGTCTTCCACCTGTGTTTTCAGCTCCCGCTTGCTTGTTGACGAGCACTGGGAACCAGTACAACTTCAAGCCAAATGCAGGGAATCAGTCGCACAGTCGATCTTAACGAATAAACCGTGATTTTTACGTCCTCTTTAGAGCATTTTTTATAAATATAAATATTCTTTTACTATCTTAGCAACATTATAAGTGTGCAGAATAACGCGAGAAAGTCGGCACTATTTCGAACGGATACACGGTTTTGACCTCAGTTTTGTAGCGAATTCCGTTCAAAAAAGAGCAACGCAAAATAGGAAACGCATTTTCGTCAAAAGGGATCTCGATTTTACCCAGGTACCGTGAATCGTTTGCCGTAAATTGTTCTCACAGCAACAACAGCAACAACAACAACAACAACAACATGGCGCTGGCGTCGTTATACTTTAACTCGCTGGAGGAATGTATTGAAGGATTGAAGTAGCATGAACTCGAAACGACCAGTAGATTCGTCGCTATTGCTTCAACCAAATCGTTTGGGTTAACGGGTTAGCAAGATTAATGTAATGTATACTGTAGATATTATGGTAATGTCATTTGACTGACCTCGGCAAAAAGCCCCATGGCCCGTGTCTTTTTAAGTGTCTCCCATTCGTTAATAAAATACTATTTCTTAACTTTCTTTAGTGATACAATGAAGAACAGTGTCTAGAAGAAGTGCACACACACAATGTACAATGGTGTTGGCTAATTCTGCGCACCTAAAACACATTTATATGGCATTACCATAGATCTCCATATTCTGAATATTGAAAGCATTTCAAAAACGTTTGTGCAGGTAAAATGTCATAACGTTCTGCTATATTTGTTAGAAGAGAAGCATTTGGAAGGAAATGATCATGGACATGTACGAGGTCCTTCAAGACAAATTTGCTGCACCCGGGTAAAATCGAGATCCCCTTTTGACAAATTATTTGAGGGATAAAAAAGTGTGACATCCCCCAGCCCAGAGGGGCGTGGACCTACATTCAGGAGAATATGTTGACCTGTCTGAACTAGACATAGCACTATGGCTTTCACTACCGTTACAATTCCATGCCATAAAACCGATTTTGTGTAATTCAGTTTACCATCAGTTGTATTGGCCGTTGTTTCATTTCGGCATTCTGGACTGTTTCGGGCACAGTTTCCGGAGAAAGTTTTAAGCAACTTAAATGGAACCATTTTCCATTTGGGCATGTGTCACTGTCGCATTGGATGAACTCCCCATCCTCATCTTCTGTTTTACAGAAGCACCACATATCTTTTGAGTTACATGTCTTATAGATTATGTGTGATGGGTGGAATGCCAGCTCCATTATAAAATCAACAGTTTTTGTCGCGCCCGCTTGCGGAAAGCGCGATATAGTCGGCACTTTGGCGTACGTACGTACGTATGTCCGGTTAAAGTTTTTGGTTAAGTTGTTTGGTTAAGTTTTTTGGTTAAAGTGTTTGGTTAAGTTCTTTGCTTAAAGTTTTTGGTTAAACTTTTTGGTCAAGTTTTTTGGTTAAGTTTTTTGGTTAAAGTTTTTCGTTATACTATTTCTCTGCAACTGCTTTGCCCATTACCTTGAAACTTCACATGTATATGCATCATCTATATTTTTATTCTATCTATCTCCCGTGCGGCCCCTGTGCCCAATGTCAAGGTCAAATTACTTTGAAGTTTTTGGTTAAGTTTTTTGTTGTCGCGCCCGCTTGCGGAAAGCGCGATATAGTCGGCACTTTGGCGTACGTACGTACGTATGTACGTACGTACGTGTGTCCGGTTAACTTTTTTTGTTAAGTTGTTTGTTTAAGTGTTTTGGTTAAAGTTTTTGGTTAAGTTCTTTGGTTTTAAAGTTTTTGGTTAAGTTTTTTGGTTAAGTTATTTGGTTAAAGTTTTTGGTTAAAGTTTTTCGTTATACTATATCTCTGCAACTGCTTTGCCCATTACCTTGAAACTTCACATGGGTGTTTATCATCCTGTATATTTTCATTCTACCCCCTCCTGTGCGGCCCCTGTGCCCAATGTCAAGGTCAAATTACTGTGAAGTTTTTGGTTAAGTTCTTTGGTTAAAGTTTTTGCTTAAGTTTTTTGGTTAAGTTGTTTGGTTAAAGTTTTTGGTTAAGTTTTTTGGTTAAGTTTTTTGGCTAAACTTTTTCGTTATACTATATCTCTGCAACTGCTTTGCCCATTACCTTGAAACTTCACATGGGTGTTTATCATCATCTATATTTTTAGTCTACCCCCCTTCCGTGCGGCCCCTGTGCCCAATGTCAAGGTCAAATTACTTTGAAGTTTTAGTTTAAGTTTTTACGTTAATGTTTTTGGTTAAGTTTTTTAGTTAAGTTTTTTTGTTAATGTTTTTGGTTAAGTTTTTTGGTTAAGTTTTTGTCGCGCCCGCTTGCGGAAAGCGCGATATAGTCGGTACTTGTACGTACGTGTGTCCGGTTAAAGTTTTTGGTTAAGTTGTTTGGTTAAGTTTTTTGGTTAAACTTTTTCGTTATACTATATCTCTGCAACTGCTTTGCCCATTACCTTGAAACTTCACAGGGTGTTTTATCATCATCATATTTTCATTCAAACCCCCTACCCCCTCCCGTGCGGCCACTGTGCCCAATGTCAAGGTCAAATTACTTTGAAGTTTTTGGTCAAGTTTTCTGGTTAAAGTTTTTGGTTAAGTTTTTTGGTTAAATTTGTTGGTTAAAGTTTTTCGTTATACTATATCTCTGCAACTGCTTTGCCCATTACCTTGAAACTTCACATGGGTGTTTATCATCATCTGTATTTTCATTCTACCCCACTCCCGTGCGGCCACTGTGCCCAATGTCTAGGTCAAATTACTTTGAAGTTTTTGGTTAAGTTTTTTGGTTAAAGTTTTTGGTTAAGTTTTTTGGTTAAATTTGTTGGTTAAAGTTTTTCGTTATACTATATCTCTGCAACTGCTTTGCCCATTACCTTGAAACTTCACATGGGTGTTTATCATCATCTGTATTTTCATTCTACCCCACTCCCGTGCGGCCCCTGTGCCCAATGTCATGGTCAAATTACTTTGAAGTTTTTGGTTAAGTATTTTGATTAAAGTTTTTGGTTAAGTTTTTTGGTTAAGTTTTTTGGTTAAAAATTTTGGTTAAGTTTTTTTGTTAAGTTTTTCGTTATACTATATCTTTTTTTTCAGTGTCCATGCCTCGCCACAAGGCGCGACATGCAGGCCGCGGCCATCTAGTTTTATTCCCTATTTAACAAGGAAGAAAATCAATAACACATTTGTAAAACTATAGTACACATTGAATTTGAAATATGGGGGTATAATACACTTTAGATACAAAACTCATCTGGAGCTCTCTGCCACAATGTGTGTCTAGGTATTGTGCTTTGTTTTGCATTCGACCCACGATGCCGTTGGTATACTGTATTTCTCAATGAAAATAACAGTTTTTACAACTCGGTCTCCTCCAGACGGTTCAACTGAATGGTAACAATAGATATTTTTGAGAATTCTGAAAAAAATTCTGAAAAGTTTTTGGGATTATGGTGTACTTTATATCTTTGTGATATTGTAAAACTTTGCATTTGTTTTGGGTTTATTTCAAGGCTGCCAGCGAGGGATTAACTTCGTAATAAAGATGCCCTTGTTCTAATAATATTAATTGGTAGATATTTTTTCTTGGCCTGGGGGAGTGCGGGTGCCATACATGTAGAACGTTTATCATGTGTATACTCGTACTGCCTTGTTCTATTCTATGACATACAAATGTACATGTACATGTATTTTCATTTTGTCAATCTATGTTGTACATGCACCTGTACAATTTGTATATTCACCCTTAGACCGTTACACACAACAATTGTCGTCTGCTGACTGTTGGTTTTATATATTGCCTTATGTATCAATAAAACATGGTTTTACAGCACTTTACAACCATTGGAAATGATTCTAAAGTGCTGTCAAAGCATTTTGTAAATTGAAAATATAAAATAAACAGCAGACGAAAGAAAAAAAATACATCGGTGTAAGGGTTAACTTTTGAGTTGTCAAACAGATCAAGACTGTAGTCTGCAATGAACATGTATCTGTTCTGTCGATCAGTGTGTCATTACATGGCCTGGGAATCTTGATCTACTTACTCCCAACAGTAATCCTCGTTTGTGCCATTCCTGAATTGCTGGTACCAATCCCGTTAACCGCTACCACTCGGTCGCTCCAGTGCACCTTGCGGTCTGGGCATCATGGGCACGCTCACACGATTGCGCATCACCAAACAGTAATATTGGAGTTGGCTTTTAGATACCAGGCACATACGCCATGTAGCTGTCCATGATATCTATCATGTCGGCTATCCGGGTCTCGTCCTTCTCCATTACGCCCAGCGGTATCTGTGGTTTAGGAAGATAGATGTGCATTTAATACTTAGCAGTAAATGGTAACTCGGCAGGTGAACAGCCTATGTATGTAGGTTGGATTCATTTGTGTGGGGATTCATTGGTTAGTGGTAGAAGTTAAGGATTTAGCCCCCTTCTTCCACTTCCATCAACCTCTTCAATTATTTCTCTTCAGGCATTAACATGTTGTACATGTAGCCCACTCGATGTGGATATCTAGTACCACCATGCAAATATTTTGCCGTATGATTGTGAAAACACAGTCTTACATGTACATGTATATATATTCACAGCTTTCGTTAATAGTTGGTTCATGCAATGTTAGGCCCTAAAAATGTCATTCGGTTCTCAGACAACGAGTTTGTGTGCAGAAGAATTCTTGTTTATTGTCTTGGCATACATTTTTTGTCAAATTATACTTACTAAGTGACTCTTCTGCTTCGATTCATAGATATAGGGGTGTGTTATACGGTCGGGAATTTTGGGCGCAAGCGTTTGGAATGGTTCAACCAGTTTCACCAGTACTCTCTGAATGGTTAATCTGTATTCTGCTCTGAAAATTGTACATAAAAAAACTTCTATATTTCTTGATACATCGTGTGCATGTAACAGAGCTCCAGATAAGGTGCGTTTTAGCATATTGTTCACACTTATTTTAGCAGAATACGAATTGATTATCAAAAGTGAGAGTACAAAATACTCACAGCAATGTTAAAATACGCAGTGATTTTCAAATTTAATTGTGAAAATAATTTAATAAAGTTGAAAATTTACTTTAGCTACAAGTGAATTTTTAAATTTGTTTTCATCATTTGTTCCCTATTTAATTAAGGAAGAAAATCAATAATATATTTGTAAAAGCAAAATATGCATTGAATTTGAAATATATAATACTCTTCAGATACACAACTTATCTGGAGCTCTGTGTAAGCTGTGTATTTGTCTCAATGCAAAATTATAAATGTCAAAAACATGTAGTACATATAGAAGAGATTTGAGAGCTATTTTAATAGATTTGTATAGACTACTTTCTATACTACATGTACATTTCTGATATTCCACATACATGCATGTATTGTATGTATATCCACAGGCATTCGACGTGTTTCGGCTTTCGTCGGTACTGCTATAATTGAACATTGGTAATACTGAATTTGCTTTCTTATTTATTATAATGTATGCAGCTTATGGTCGGACACAAACTCGTATTGTAACATGTGTAACAAAATAACATGTTTTAAATGTTAATCTTCTATGTACATGTACAGTACAGGCAACGCGAATCCCGCATATTTTTTGTTATTGCCGCAACTAATTTAACTTAGCGAAATATGAAGCAAAACGCCGCATTTTCCATTGATCAAAACGCCACAAATTGCGGCAAATGTGTTGGTGATATGTTTGACGATTACGCCGCGTTTTGCCGCAATTCAGTTGGTCATGATTGCCGCAATTGTTTTTATCGATTGCGGGGAATACCGCAGGAGGTTGCGGAGTTTTGCCACAAAACAGCAGTTTGCCGCAAAGTGTATGAGATTCCGCGAGGCCGAACAACTCGGCAAATAAAAACATATGCGGGTTTCGCGTTGCCTGTACTGTATATCTGCAGGATAAGGATAATTCTCAAATGAACATATGCATTTGCCTGTACAATATTGACGTTAAACACAGTATTTCATTTGTTATGATGCGAGGTCGTGTCCGATAGTTATATCGATGAAACATGAACATGCAATACCAGTAGTTTATTACCTTAGTAGTTCGATGTCAGATTCACTGGGCATATAGGCTGTTGTTGGGATGTTCAGTATCGTCTCCGGTTCTGGTGGTGTGTCATCCAGGTGCATACTGTCTACCCGGTCAATGGCAGCATATGCTTGTACCATGTTTTTCATTTGGTTAGACCTGGTAGACGTATTGTAGCGGGCCTTCGTTTTCTGGTTGACATTGTCAAAGACGATACTGTATCCAGGAGCTGATTCACGGGGATCTGAATATGTACACATGCCCAACATTAACCCTTAGACCGCTACACACAACAATTGTCGTCTGCTGTTGCTTTTATACCTTACCTTATTTCTCAATAAAAAAACATGATTTGACACCACTTCCAATGGAAATGATTTTAAAGTGCTGTCAATGCATGTTGTAAATTATTCTAAAGTGCTGTCAAAGCATGTTTTTGATGATAAAAATGGAAAATAAACAGCAGACGAAAAAAATAGTAAGATAAGATAGTGGTATGGGTTAACATACACACTTGATTGTGAAACAATATAATGACTCTTGCACACTCACATAATACCAGTGGCTACAGGGGAGGGGGGCACCTTTCAGGTTTGTAAGTTTTTGTTCTTTTGCAATTCAGATTTTTGCAATATGTAAAAAAAATAACAAGCACTGTCAAATAAGGGATATTATCAGATCAAGGTCTAGTTGTGAACGGTAACTCTTGCAATCTACTCCGTAGTACGGACGGTACGGGAGTAGATTACAAGAGTTACGGTTCGCAACTAATCAAGGTCCAGATATTACAGAGGGCGTGTTCACAATAGTTTACCTTCATTTGTCATGGATATCTCCATTTCTTCAAAAGATGCTTCTATTGCCGGAATTGTTACATCTAGGTCCACACAGTTCTCCTGGTCATCATGGTCAGCATCTAAATTTTACTTGAAATCTTGGATTTCATGTACATTGTATGTGACCTCCATGTTGGTTGTCAAATGACTGAAGTTTTCATACATGTACCCATCACTGAAATCACGTCTGCAACATGCCACCATGTCTTATACATGTTGTTTTGTGTAACATGTGATGTAATATAAATTGGCAGGTTAGTCATGTGGCAGCGACCATGTGGTATTTACGTTATTTTTTTATGAAAACAGTATTTAGAGCAAATGATAATACGGGTACATTTGTCAATGGACGATGAACGTCCACAAGTTCTAGACTGTATTGTACCTGAACAGAGACAAGCACATGATCGAGGATCTTATGTAATTGTACAAAAATATACTTCCAGGGCCCCAGATAAGCATATTTGAAATAAATCTGAAATATATTTGTGTCACTGATACAATTAAATAAATGTTTGTTGTGAAATACTGTTTGATAATTTATTTTCTTCATTGAAAAATATTTTCGCGGTAAAATACTCTTTACGGCTAAACATTATCTGGAGCTCTGTACTTGTACAGTTTTGCTACATACATTTGTATTACCATGGTTAGTCACGGTGTATTACACAGGCTGAAGTAACGGACCGAGGTCTATAAATACATTAAATATGCCTAAAAGCATCAATGAATGAAGATTTTTTTTTGATTTTTTTTTTACACCCTCCATATACTCCATTAAAAAAAATCATTTTTTTTCTTCATTCATTGATGCTTTTAGGCATATTTAATGTATTTATAGACCTCGGTCCGTTACTTCAGCCTGTGGTGTATTAGTGTACATGTACCTATATTGGATGAAAACAGTTTCCGCCGTGTGTGCTTTGGAACTTCAGCCGGTGTTGATATTCTTTCCTGAAGTTGTTTAATCTAGTCATCAAACCCAGTCCTTATGTGGTCAACACAGTTTCTTGTTGCGTTAATCCCCATGGAAATTCCAAGGTGGTTGAATCTGGTGAATGCCTAGGTGTCAAAGCACAAAACACATTATACAATGTAGTGGGTGGCAGGTGGGAGCACGTGATGGGTAATTTAATCCTGACTGGAGACATTGTTTGGCCCTCACATACGTCTTTGGCATTTTGTATGTGACAGTTGAATCTGGTTATACCCCTTACATGTATGAGAGTATTACGATATTCGTAATCCCATTTTAGGGGAAGGGGCCAAGTGACTTTGGTGCGGTATGGACCTGGTACCAGGTCAGGTTATTCTAATTTCAGGGCTGAATATATTTGTTCTCGATGTAAAATATTACGTTTCTGATTTTGGGCATTCCCCCCCCCCCCCCCACCCCCCCCCCCCCCCCCCCACCCCCAATGCAGCAGGTTAAAATGGGATTGAACCCGTTTGACGGCCTTACATGACCTTAGCTGTTGATAGGCCATTAAACACTAATAAAGAAAGAAACAAACAAACAAAACACATTATGTAAAATAAAATCACACTACTGTTTACACATCAACAGACAGCAAATATTGAATAGTTTGCTTCGAAATGAAAACATGTCTTGGCATTTCATTATAATTGTCTCCTTGTCTCCTGTGTTTTCATGGAAAATAAGAAAAATATGCTATATTTGTGGTCTGTTTATTGTTTTCTGCAGCATGATAAAGGTACATGTACCACAAAATTTATCATCCCTGATATCAAGAGTGGAAATTCATGTTGGATGTAAAAAGTACAGTGTATAATAATGCTAATTAACATGTCCAGTAATGGTCAATGAATGTTTATTTTGCCTAACAATGTACGAAGTATGTACATGTACACATCTCCGAAACATACTGAAACATACTGATTCTGAGAACACCGTGTACATATATATTTGAGGCTTTGACTGGATTAAATGGGACTTTTATCAGTCTACATGTACCTCATAATTAACTGAATAATGGTGCACAGTGTAGGCCTTGATCAGGCAGCGTGTATGGGACTACACTGGTTACATTAGTCATAGGCCCGATTTATCCATCATACTTACATCTCTGGAACAACCAGACAACCACATTTGTAGTGCGGTCATTTGTTGGAACAATTTCATAGTTCTGGGCTGTTGTCCAAATACCGTCAAGCCAATTACGGTTCCAACAAATGGTTTTAAGCTCGTCGGCCGTTTTCGTCCGCGAATATATTTCCCAGCTGGTGTGCTGAACATGGCTTCGAGGACAGCCGACATAGTTGGGCAGTATCTGTTCGTCTCGTCCAATGCCTTGTCCCATGTAAATTCCTCCAAGGCTGAAAACAACGATTGTTGGCTCTTTATGTTCCAAATTGACTGTTGTTTCAGTAAATGTCGTAGCTCCTTTTGAAGTCTTTCACAAAAGTTTTCAAACTATATTGCTTACTAAATGCTTATGTAAATGCTATTAAGCACATGTTTTTACGTTGCAACGTAAAAACATGTGCTTAATAGCATTTACATTTCGCGCAATAAACTATAGAAAAAACATGGAAAGTGTTGACATTCATATTTCGCTAATCTGGGGTAACTGTTCACATTTGTTGTTATGTCCCTTTTTAAGTTTGGGGGGGGGGGGCACATATATAATACAAGCTAAGTTGAAGCCCTTGCAATAACATTTCAGATGGAATTCTTACTTTTTTCTTTGGAGAATGTCTATGGATTGGTGTACACGTCACGACGGCACGCCTCTTTCCGGCAGGGGTTGACACATTGGGCAACTTTTGTTGTAGCTTCTGGCCCAAATATAAATCCGCTCTGGCGCTGCCTTTCAATGTGCCCACAGCTACATCCCTGAGACGCTTGCCAGTAGTCGCCTATTGTTAGAATAAATTGTCACGTCACATTGGACATATCAAACGTCAGATAAATTCAATGAATAAATAGTGGAGTCTTATTCTGGCTCAGATAAATCTTTTCGATTACACAAATATGTTCTGTATAGGGGCAAGAATAATTATCCATCGTATGAACTTGTGTGGACAATGATATTCCACCCTCATGAGCAAAGCCTCGTTTCTGACAACATATTCTGACACTCGGCTGGAATGCCCTTGTACCACACCAGTGCATATAATGGATACCCTGGTGATATAGTGTCAGAAACTTGCCAAAGCCTCGGTGGAATATGCTTGTCCCAAACCAGTGCATAGAAATGTACAATCATTACATTCTGAAGATTTAACATAATGTCTTTATTTCTCATTGAATGTACCGGTATATATGTATGTGGTGACCACCATTTGAACCATCTCATCGAGACGGTTCGAATGAATGGTCACAACATATACATGTATTTGTATACACATGAAAGTGAATTCCGCAGGCAATGGGTTAAACACCATTAAATACATAAATTATCAGATGTCATAGTCCTGGATAACGCCCATCTTTATTATTTCACACATAATGATACATGTATAATACTGTTATGTACATTTAGCCCAAAACACATTTTGGGATACTGTACCTATAGTCGTTACACTGTGTGTGTGTCCCACAATATTTTCTTTAAACTTTTCTGATACCTACCTATCTCCGTAACCGTAAGTTGGATTTGCCTCAAACTTGATATGCTTGAAGGTCAAGTGACCTTGATAAATGTATATTAAAGTGTTGTTTTTATGCCACCGGGTTTCGAAGAAACGGGTGGAATATAGTGTTTGGACCGTCCGTCTGTCCATCCGTCTCTCTGTCTGTCCGTCCGTCCGTCACGCTTTTCGGTTAACCACTTTGTCACAGTTTCTCAAATATGCTGCAGGTGGCATCCGCGTTCGACAGACGCATTTCTTGTTTAAATTAGTTTCTTGTTAAATTATGGATTTGACAGCGGGCCGCGTCCGCGTCTGCGTCCGCGTCCGCGTCCGCCGCAGACACTTCTTGTCCGGAGCATAACTCGAACACCCTTTGGAATATTTTCATGAAACTTCACACATGCATAGACCACGACCCGAAGGTGTGTCGCGCACAAGAATGACAACTCTTGCATAGCTAATTTTTTAGTTATCTCACTTTTTTGTTTCGCGCACTGATTGCCTCACATCATAACAAATGAAATAATGTGTTTACGGCTCTAACGTCAATATTGTAGTGGCAAGTTCATATGTTCATTTGAGAATTATCGTTATCCTGCAGAAATACATTAATACATAGAAAATTACAATTTTAAATATGTTATTTTGTTACAATATGAGCTTGTGTCCGACCAGAAGTTGTATACCTTATAATAAATACCAAAGCAAATGGCGCTATTTAATCGACAGCTCGAGGGAAGTAATCATTGTAATGTATTCAGTATTACCAGCGCCGTTCAATTATAGCAGTACCGACGAAAGCCGAAACACGCCGAATGCCTGTGGATGTACTGTATTTATTCTAATAGTAGCCACCTCTCTAATAGTAGCCCCCTCCCATATTTGCATTCTAAATATGTTATTTTCACCTACAAAAGCCATTTAATACATTGTTTTAAATGGCTTTTGTATGTGAAAATAACATATGTTGATCCTATTTTCCCCACAAATTTCATAGCCCCGGGGGTATTAGAATAAATACGACACATGCTGAATATATAGTGGTTTTTTTTTGTATATGCACTATGCAAATTTCTCATGCCATCATCATATATGTACATATATGTACATGTATAATTGTTTTGTAAAGTATTGAGAAATAAAATATTGAACGACAAAAAAGAACCTCTCAACAACTTTTAACACAATGTCTTTTGACCTTGAGCACATGGATGCTCACAAATAAGTATATGAAGTTTCAAGCACATCTGACTTATGGTATTAAAGAGATGTAGGTGGCCGAAAAATTCAACACATTGTCTGATGGACAATATGTAGTACTATGTACCTCTCTTTGTTGAGGGTTGGCAAATAAAGCAAATAACATCCTGAAATTAATACGAGACATATTGAAATCGTAAAAAATAAAACCATATTGTATGAAAATCTTCTACAAAAGTCATTTCTAGGACCTACAGTATTGTTTTCATACATGATATCCAAAATGGACATTTACAATACAATATTTTCAATATTTTCAAGTGAAACATAATTCAGTGCACCTTTAACAAGATAAACTAAGAATTTAAAACACATGTAAAATGGACGGTCATTTAACCACAGGGCCTAGGACCATGAAAATGGCCCTTTATTTTTGAATGGGGCCACTTTCAAGGTTCTAGGTCCGAGTTGTTCACCTTTGTTATATAACACCACACGACTATTGCGTATAAATCAGATACTATGACCGGCATATATCTGATTTATGGTATTAGAGATATAGGTGGCTGTTATATAACACCACACGACTATTGTGTATAAATCAGATACTATGACCGGCGTATATCTGATTTATGGTATTAGAGATATAGGTGGCTGTTATATAACACCACACGACTATTGCGTATAAATCAGATACTATGACCGGCATATATCTGATTTATGGTATTAGAGATATAGGTGGCCGTTATATAACACCACATGACTATTGTGTATAAATCAGATACTATGACCGGCGTATATCTGATTTATGTGTATAAAAGATAGTAAAATAAATGGATATACAATAAATTGAATGGACGGATATGGAATGATTGAGATTCAGCAACACCAATGATATGTGTATATGCGATACCATTGTCAGAAAGTGGACCAGATGATATAATGACTCTGACAGTAACATGGACTGATCAACACCGGTTATTCATACATTGTATGCTGATAACAATTTGGGGCCATATCTTACACAATTTGGCGTACCGTGATAACCCGAAATATTCGGACACAATTGTTTTTGGAACACACATTAATCTATGGTTTCTCACAGCAAGGAATACCCAAATATTTACGCTTAGAATAGTTGTAAATGTTTATCACAATAACAATGTATTTGGATACAATTTGTTTTGGGAAACCCACAGCAAAGAATGTCCAAATATTTACGCTTAAAATATTTGTAAATGTTTATCACAATAACAATGTATTTGGATACAATTTGTTTATTTTATAGGGGTTTCCCACAACAAATGGTGTCCAAATCTTTAGGGTTACTATGGTAAATTATAATTGACTTGCTCACCTGGGGCCCGTTTCACTAAACTACTTACGACTAAAATGTTTGTAAGTGCAAACTTATGATAGTCTGTAAACTTCACATGAACAATGTTTTCTTAATATAAACAATTATTGGATTTACATTTATTGAGCATAGGCTCAAAAAATGTAAATCCATCAATTGAAATTTACAGACGATCCTAAATTTGCACTTATGAACATTTTAGTCGTACAAAGTTTAGTGAAACGGACCCCTGTATAGTAGTAGGTCACTTGTTTGTTTAATAATGAATCATTCACAGACCGAATGATAAACGGTGTAGACGCTGATCAGAATGGTCGCAACAGCAATAAGCCCGGTTTTGTCACATCATGGCCCGAAATAAACATTGAGCAAACAACAAAAACCAGTAAACAAAAAATGTAGGAATTACATAACAGTGATAGATGTTCTTCAAAGCACGGGCGATTGAAGTCCCCTCTCTACATCCAAGCCCCGCTCCCCACCCCTATACTATTATAAATTTAAAGTCTGGCAAGCTTTTTTCATATTATTGAAAAAGTCCGCTACGAACATCGATATTTCGGTCAATTTTACCCGCATTGTGATGATTCTGGTGACATATTAACCACAAATTGTTCTACTTTGTTTGTACATGGGTCATATAGCCGTCTTCGTGAAATAACCTTACCAAACCAACTACTTCTGGTGACCCAATGTAGTATAGTCGGACCAGATGGATTTATCTAAAGGGGTATGTGGGTGGGGAGTTCAATCGCCTGTGCTCAAAGTGAAAGCAACGGCTAAAGTCATATGTGGCCGAGACTGGAGAAATGGGGCTTATGGGTTTTGTGACCAGTCTAGATCCAAATCAGCCTGTGCATCTGCACATTCTGATCAGAATCTGCACTAATCGCCATTCCATCAAGCTACAGGAGTGTGCTATTTGATCTGGAGCTACACTGGTCACAAATCCATCCCATAAGCCGCATTTCTCCAATCACAGCCACATATATAGACGGAGCCCAAAACAAGCACTGTAGTTGAAAATGTGGAATAACCCACAAGCCGGGGCATGAATAAAAAATCAGGAAGTTTGAGCATCTACACACTGGAAGGAAAATACGTGTTCCCTCGAATTAACAATTCGTTCCCACGATATAACAATTAGTTCCTACGAATTAACAATTCGTTCCTGTGAATTCCCGAATGATAGTCGGGACGTATCACGATATGTATCACGATAGTATCGCGGATTACTCTGATAACCAGTTACACTGCTTTTGTACTGTGCAGCCAAAGTTGTGTACCATACATAGTTGTTGTGTGGTGTTTAACACTGTTTATAATTAGTTGTATGCATGTTCTACTCGTTTTTCTTTAATACAAAATAGATCAATTAGTTATATTGCATAATTAATTGGCCTCCAGACGGTTTTAAAATAATAAAAAATAATGCCTGTGGACAGAAAGAGGTGGGGCTGTGGTGAGGGGGTGGAGGGCGCTTGGGTAGGGAGGATTGAAAGGCTAGTGTCTCAAAAAAAAGGTCGCTAAATATTAGTAAATAAACAATACTCAATAATAATTATGCAGCTCAATTTGATTGATAATAACATTGTGATTTGGAGTTGAATTTTTATTATTATTATTTTTATTGAATTGTTGAACATATATTCAAAATGAATCTACAAGGACTCACAAACACACAGAGGCATCATTAAACAACAATTTTGCACTTTAAATTTACACCAAAACCGGGCAGTTCTACTGTAACGCTGCCTTTTTCGATGTAGAAGTGAAAAAAAATGGTCGCGAAAACCCATGACACGGCTCGTGTTCCGAACTTCCGGTTTGATATGAGGTTACTAAAAAAAATGCCATCAACTTCGCACAAGCCAAACGGTTCAATAAAGTGTTTTTTGTGCACATTAATGATTGTTAAAGAAACTGTCGATATCCTAGGATGTCGAATCCAGAGATTCCTATAAAAATCACTTCAAATATTTAACTCGATCTTTCTAGCACCAAAAACACGATCATTGAAAATGTGTTAATAATTACAATGTATATAGCTATCGTCAACTATCGATAGTTGGCAGTGTATCGCGATATATGTATCGTGAAGATATGTATCGCGATCTACCGATGCATCGATACTATCGGTCCACCACTATTCCAAATATCCACACACACACATAACACTGGTTTATTACTCAACATGTTTTGAACATTATACACAAATCAATGGATGGATGAAGATTATAAAACATTTTGCGTACATTTGAAGCACATTTGTTGTCAGTGACTTGTGTTGTATCCGTGCTAAAGTATACAGAACACATGAGATGACCGGGTAAAGCTTTGAGCAGCCATAAAACTAATTGGAGGCATGAAATTATATAAAACTCTGAGTATGTACTCTATTTTCATTATTGAAATTATGAAGTGTGATAGGTAGAGGCTGAGCTGCACACAGACTCGGCCAACCAAACTGATTTTGAGTAGCAATTTGGATAATATCATTGGTTGAGCCGTAGTCCAGCTCCAGTTCGACCAATCAAAGAATGAGAATGTGTTATATAGACGATATACGCCGATGGACACGAGTGTATTATTTCCGCTATTCAAACATGTACGAAGGAATATTCTATTTATTACACTTCCACGGCGGATATTTATGCACATTTAGTCTATGTTGTGGCTATAATCAATGATTTGTGATGTGTGTAAGAATAGTTACACAACGACGTGTTTCCTGCCTTTTGACGTCACGCTGTCTTACGTCAAAGGTGACGTAATGCAAACTTTTTGAAATCCAAATTACGCAGGCATTTCAGTGAACTAGATATATTTGAGTGCATGTTTGGAATGTGTTAAATCACATTAACACAACACTGAGGTTAGTCGAGACTTTCCCCAATATCTTAAATAACTTTATTTTGACTGTAATACAAATTAAACATTTTGCATGGTAGCTCGTGGTTTCCAAGAAAGCACACACGCAATTATGGGTGTTCTCTTCACGGTGTATTATTTGTAAGGAGTTGATTACGGGTTTTCTCTCACAGAGAGTAACTCGTACAAATAACTCGCAAGAGTGTAATAAAACCACAATTCCGGGGCTTACTTTTTAATAAAAATACAGAAATTAGATTAGAAACACCGTAGCCCCGTCCAATCAAACGTGCTGATTTTGAGCACAATATTGGAGTACATTGCAAGAAATTTTCTAAAGTTTTACTAAAAATCAAGCTATTTGACTGGCAGAGATTGAGCACAGCTCGTTGTGTCCCTACTGCATGGTTCAGACTTTGATGTCAGTTAGTTGATGTTCTAGCGCCCGCACCAGCTCACCATGTTATTTCTCTATATTTCTGCCTTTGTTTTAGTCGGATATTTTTGTTTAAACATTTGTACTTAAAATTACCGTAAGCATTTAACTCGACTTTGAGTATGCTATTGGAGAACATACTCAGAACAGTTCAAAACCACAAGCAACTGTCTGAGAATATTCTGGAAATCAAGCTGTTTGATTGGTCGACACTGAGCACATCAAGCTTCCTGACTTTGAGCAGACTTTGCTGTCGATTGATGTCCCAGTACA
The DNA here is from genome assembly GCA_029237695.1 of Conchocele bisecta. NCBI lineage: Eukaryota > Metazoa > Mollusca > Bivalvia > Lucinida > Thyasiridae > Conchocele > Conchocele bisecta. Next base: position 32,992,828 of record CM055275.1, read on the forward strand.
AATGTCTGACAATATTCTGGAAATTTATTCAATAAATCAAGCAGTTTGATTGGTCGAAACTGAGCACAGCTCAGCCTCGACCAATCAAACTTCCAGATTTTGAGCACAATATTTGAGTAAATTTAAGAACATTTTACTCAAAATCATACAGTATATCCGCATCCCTACTGCAGGGTGCAGACTTTGCTGTCAGTGGAGGTCCCGGTGCCAGCACCAGATCCCCGAATTAGACCACCGTATTTCTTCTTCTTCTTCTCCACTTTATACAGCTCTTCCTGTAATGGATAAACTTCAATAATGTGAACAATAAGTGAAATGGTTTAACGTCCCATCAACAGCTAAGGTCATATTGAGACGGGACCACAGTTTAAAGTCTCATCCGACAGACCAGTGGGATGGAAATACTATAAAAGTATTTTTTGATGCCAGAGGCGAGGTTTGAACCCACAACCTCCGGATTGGAAGTCAGTAGCCGATTTCACCAACATTGCAAAGTATACTTTTCTAGCAAAGTATACTTTGAGGGAGTAATTATTTATTTTTCCTGAAATGCATTATTTCATATAGAACTAACCACTGCATATATTTGATGATTAAAAGTATGCATAATTATTATACTGAATTTATTACATTATCACAGCCATTTTGGCTGTGATAATGTAATAAATTCAGTATAATAAAAATTAATAAATTTATCCTAAAACTGAAAATTTCTCCCTCAAAGTATACTTTGCTAGAAAAGTATACTTTGCAATGTTGGTGAAATAGGCTATTGGTGTTCTAACCCCTAGGCTGCAATCCATCCTCTCCAGTAATGAATAAACTGACTTGTTTTCATTGGTTGAATGGAGCTTTCATTTACCTCTTTCTGCCTTTAACTGGAATGGATTTTGATATGGTAATTTTCCGATCAATCCAATAGCCACAAAATGATTTTCGGACTAGTCCATTTATGAAAAGGGGCTGTTTTTTTCTCTACAAAATATGAAAATTAGTTGCAGATCCTGATAAGACGGCTAGTTATTAGCCGGCTCCACTGGATCTACACTGTTTACAAACACTGCTGAAGAGGGCAGTAGCGTTGAAAGGGTTAATAAATAGAGACTTGTAGGTTAGTGCCGTGAATGGGAAAAAATATCTGGCGTGGCACGGAAACGGGATGGGCTCGGCAGTTATTTTTTCCCATTCACGGCACTAACCTACTATTCTATTTATCCCGTCAACACTACAAATAGCTTTAAAATGCAAAAAAATAACCCCAGCTGCATCCTCAAAATCTGAGAATCCAACCGCATATATTCATACGCAGTGATTAGGTCGTATTGACAGGATATCAAAAATTATTCACGGCACCGTGTTTCAAGGCACATACGCAATGTGTTGATGGGATAAATTGTTGATTCGTTTGTTTGACGTCATTAGATTACATGACGTTCAACATCGTTGTCAATAACGTCACATTATTGACTGGCTATGTCGCTGTTCCATGAATTGCGACAAAACGACGTAAAACTATAAGATTCCTAATTTTTACGCCGTATATGGTTATTTACATCTTTGAAACTATCCTAAAGTGCAGTGTAAATATAAGTAATAAAACTATGGGCAGTTGCGTTTACTGTATATGAACAACAGTTGGCCAGTTTAAAGTATCGCACTTTAAACAAACCAACTGTAGTTCATAATACAGTAAACGCACTCCAAGCACTTTAAACAGACCAATGTTTGTTCATATAAACAGGTAAAACGCTTTAGCGGTATACAGGTCACAAGCAGGACTCAAACAGCAAACTTTACTACCAACTGTTGTTCATAATACAGTAAACACACAGATTCCAAGCACTTTAAGCCGACCAACTGTTGTTCATAATACAGTAAACGCCCGGACTCCAATCACTTTAAACTAGGGATGTTATCGAATGCCAAAAACGGTATTCGAATATTCGGTCGAGGTATTCGAATAGTATTCGAATATTCGGAAAACGCTATATTCGGTAGGCAGACGTAGTTACTCCGCTGGTAATCACACTACACTACACGGTGTGTGCTCTAAATAGCCATTGTTTGCTAGACGGGATCTGGTTCAGATAGCCGCGATTGATGCGTCACAGGTTACAGGTTACATTTCTGTACCTGCGTAGTTACCGTAGTTAGAAAAATAAAAAATAAACGGGAAAAAATCGATCTCGATATGAAGGATATATTAAATATAATCCAGTTAACCTGGCCTTACACGACCTTAGCTGTTGATAGGCCGTTAAGCACCAATATTCAATCAATCACTGGTGTGTGTGTGGGGGGGGTGTACATCAGACCACTTTTAATGACTGGAGAAAACGAACAAACAAACGCTAATCATCCAAACAGTTTATCAATATTCAACAGAGCATATATGTATGTGAAGAAATGACAAAATTAATCTGACCAGCTTACAGCGTATCGGTGTAGATGTAACGCTCCAGTTACGCTGTGTAATTTGATAGTAAAATTATAATTTCTCCCCAAAATGGCAAGTTATAAGTGCTTTAGAATCGTCTCAATGAATTAGTCTAAATAAAGTGACTTTAAGCTTGGTGGCGAGATTCTCCCCGGTGTGTCGTTCCGGCATGGCCCTGGTGATCAATACGTTGGCTTTCATATCCCAGTCGTCTGTTATATGATGCTCAGTCACCGTGATATAACTCTCGGTCGAATTCGAAGTCCATGTGTCGGTGGTTATCGCGGCCGATGACACAGATGATAGTTCGTTAATGAGCGCCTCTCTGTCGTCGTCGTACCTCTTCACAATACGCGATCGTACTGTAGCCCGGCACGGCACTGTATATTCGGGGGCTACATTGGACATGAGCTTCCGGAACCCGGCGCCTTCCACGAAACTGAGGGGTAGATAGTCCGATACAACCATGTCGGCCACTGACTGTGTGATCTTTTCACTTTCTGGTCGCGATAACTTTTTCTCGGTCTTGACAAACGATGTCATGGACACTTGTTTCTGACTGTCATTACTGACGTGTGTTGAAGGGTGTTTGGCGTTTACGTGATTCCGCAGATTTGACGTTGTCCCCGCGTAAGTAAGTTCCGCACTACACAGTTGGCACTTGCCGACTTCTTATCCAGTGATAACTTGAAATGTCTCCAAACGGCAGACGCTGCAGGTGGCATAATTCCAATATTAAGTGTGTATCCGATTATCAGAATAACTACGTGTTACTTTACAGAAAAGTAAAACATATCCAGAATGTTGCCATTATATAATCCGTTAACATTTACTCAAATTTGTAATATGGAGTAATTAATTAACGATTAACCAATAAGGTGTTGGAAATTGACATCCGTTCGTAATCAGTTTACCGATTGGTCAACCATACCGAATTTGTTCGATTCAATGCACAAATGCAAACGCCCCCATAAAAGACGGTGCACCGACAAACTATCGATAGATCTTACACCAATCAACAACAAACTTCTTCAATCAATACTACAAATGCGTGCCGCTAATACGGAGACCGACGTCATACCTGTTTAAGCCTGTGTGCCCATCGGCGCTGTACACAAACACGTTAGTTAACGAGTTCGCGGGTTATTGTTTACCGACGATGGCCGACGATGGCTGTCGCAAACTTTCACACATCTCAAGATATCAAAGTGTTGACTTTAAATAACGATTAATCCCTTCGGTACACAGAAAATTGATAGAAAAAAAAAATTTTTTTTTTTTTTACTATTCGAATAGCAAAACGGTATTCGAATATTCGGACAACAACCGAATATTCGAATATTCGAATATTCGATAACAACCCTACTTTAAACAGACCAACTGTTGTTCATTATACAGTAAACGAACGGACTCCAAGCACTTTAAACAGACCAACTGTTTTTCATAATACAGTAAACGAACGGACTCCAAGCACTTTAAACAGACCAACTGTTGTTCATAATACAGTAAACGAACGGACTCCAAGCACTTGAAACAGACCAACTGTTGTTCATAATACAGTAAACCCACGGACTCCACGCACTTTAAACAGACCAACTGTTGTTCGTATACAGTAAATGCACGGACTCCAAGCACTTTACAGACAACTGTTGTTCATAATACAGTAAACGAACGGACTAGCACTTTAAACAGACCAACTGTTGTTCATAATACAGTAAACGCACGGACTCCAAGCACTTTAAACAGACCAACTGTTGTTCATAATACAGTAAACATACGGACTCCAAGCACTTTAAACAGACTAACTGTTGTTCATAATACAGTTAGCGCACATACTCCAAGCACCACTTTAAAGAGACCAAATAAAGTAAACGCACGGACTCCAAGCACTTTAAACAGACCAACTGTTGTTCATATACAGTAAACGGACGGACTCCACGCACTTTAAACAGACCAACTGTTGTTCACAATACAGTAAACACACAGACTCCAAGCACTTTAAACAGACCAACTGTTGTTCATAATACAGTAAATAGACGGACTCCAAGCACTTTAAACAGACCAACTGTTGTTCATAATACAGTAAACGCCCGGACTCCAAGCACTTTAAACAGACCAACTGTTGTTCATAATACAGTAAACGAACGGACTCCAAGCACTTTAAACAGACCAACTGTTGTTCATATACAGTAAACGCACGGACTCCACGCACTTTAAACAGACCAACAGTTTTTCATAATACAGTAAACGAACGGACTCCAAGCATTTTAAACATACCAACTGTTGTTCATAATACAGTAAACGAACGGACTCCAATCACTTTAAACAGACCAACTGTTGTTCATTATACAGTAAACGAACGGACTCCAAGCACTTTAAACAGACCAACTGTTTTTCATAATACAGTAAACGAACGGACTCCAAGCACTTTAAACGAACCAACGGTTGTTCATAATACAGTAAAACGAACGGACTCCAAGCACTTGAAACAGCAAACTGTTGTTCATAATACAGTAACCCACGGACTACGAACTTTAACAGACCAATTGTTGTTATAATACAGTAAATAGACGGGACTCCAAGCACTTTTTAAAACAGACCAACTGTTGTTCATATACAGTAAACGCAACTCACGCACTTTAAACAGACCAACTGTTGTTCATTAATACAGTAAACGACGATCCAAGCATTTAACCAGACCAACTGTTGTTCATATACAGTAAACGAACGACTCCACGCACTTTAAAACAGACAAAACTGTTGTTCATAAATACAAGTAAAACGACAACACATAAACAAGACTACAAACAGACCAACTGTTGTTCATAATACCAGTAAACGCGGACTCAATCACTTTAAAAGACCAACTGTTCTGAATTTAAGTTCATTATACAGTAATCGAACGGACTCCAAGCACTTTAAACAGACCCAATGTTTGTTTTCATACAGTAAGCAAACGGAACTCACGCACTATTTCAGCCCAAGTACAGTAAACGCACGACTTTCCAAGCACTAAACCAAGTCCAAACTGTTGTTCTATACAGTAAACGGAAGACTTTCACCGCACTAAACCAAGTCCATCTGTTGTACATAAACAGGGTACAAACACCAAGACTTTCAGAACTTGTACCAAGACTTTATCTGTGTTTCATAAATACAGTAATAGACGACCTCCAAGCACTACGACCCACTGTTGTTTCATAAATACCAGTTTAAACGATAACGACTCCAAGCACTTTTACACAGACCAACTGTTGTTATAATTACAGTAAACGAACGGACTCCAAGCACTTTAAACAGACCAAATGTTGTTCATATACAGTAAATAGACAGACTCCAAGCACTTTAAACAGACCAACTGTTGTTCATAATACAGTAAAACGAACGAACTACCAAGCACTTTAACAGACAACTGTTGTTCATAATTACAGTAAACGAATCGGACTCCAAGCACTTTTAAACAGACCAACTGTTGTTTATTATACAGTAAACGCACGGACTCCACGCTTTACTTTGAAACCAGACCAAACTGTTTTTCATAATACAGTAAACGAACGGACTCCTAAGCATTTTAAACATACCAACTGTTGTTCATAATACAGTAAACGAACGGACTCCAAGCACTTTAAACAGACCAACTGTTGTTCATAATACAGTAAACGCACGGACTCCAAGGACTTTAAACAGACCAACTGTTTTTCATAATACAGTAAACGAACGGACTCCAAGCACTTTAAACATACCAACTGCTGTTCATAATACAGTAAACGAACGGACTCCAAGCACTTTAAAACACCACCAACTGTTGTTCATATACAGTAAAAACGCACGGAATCCACCCACATTTAAACAGACCAACTGTTGTTCATAATACAGTAAACGCACGGACTCCAAGCACTTTAAACAGACCAACTGTTCACTTTAAACAGACCAACTGTTTTTCATAATACAGTAAACGAACGGACTCCAATGCACTTTAAACAGACCAACTGTTGTTCATATACAGTAAACGAACGGACTCCAAGCACTTTAAAAAAACAGACCAACTGTTGTTCATAATACATTAAACGAAAACGGACTCCAAGAACTTTAACAGGCCAAACTGTTTTTCATTATACCAGTAAACGAACGGACTCCAAGCACTTTAAACATACCAACTGTTGTTCATTAATACAGTAAGCGAACGGACTCCAAGCACTTTAAACAGACCAACTGTTGTTCATATACAGAAAACGCACTGACTCCACGCACTTTAAACAGACTAACTGTTGTTCATAATACAGTAAACACACAGACTCCAAGCACTTTAAGCAGACCAACTGTTGTTCATTAATACAGTAAACGCCCGGACTCCAGTCCACTTTAAACAGACCAAACTTGTTGTTCATAATACAGTAAACGCCCGGACTCCAATCACTTTAAACAGACCAACTGTTTTTCATAATACAGTAAACGAACGGACTCCAAGCACTTTAAACAGACCAACTGTTGTTCATAATACAGTAAACGAACGGACTCCAAGCACTTTAAACAGACCAACTGTTGTTCATAATACAGTTAAAACAAACGCACGGACTCCAATCACTTTAAACAGACCAACTGTTGTTCATAATACAGTAAACGCACGGACTCCAAGCACTTTAAACAGACCAACTGTTGTTCATAATACAGTAAACGCCCGGACTCCAATCACTTTAAACAGACCAACTGTTGTTCATAATACAGTAAACTCGAACGGGACTCCCAAGCACTTTAAACAGACCAACTGTTGTTCATAATACAGTAAACGAACGGACTCCAAGCACTTGAAACAGACCAACTGTTGTTCATAATACAGTAAACCCACGGACTCCACGCACTTTAAACAGACCAACTGTTGTTCGTATACAGTAAATGCACGGACTCCAAGCACTTTAAACAGACCAACTGTTGTTCATAATACAGTAAACGAACGGACTCCATAAGCACTTTATTTTTTTTTTTTTTTACACCCAACTGTTGTTCATAATACAGTAAACGAACGGACTCCAAGCACTTTAAACAGACCAACTGTTGTTCATAATACAGTAAACATACGGACTCCAAGCACTTTAAACAGACTAACTGTTGTTCATAATACAGTTAGCGCACATACTCCAAGCTCCACTTTAAACAGACCAAATAAAGTAAACGCACGGACTCCAAGCACTTTAAACAGACCAACTGTTGTTCATATACAGTAAACGGACGGACTCCACGCACTTTAAACAGACCAACTGTTGTTCACAATACAGTAAACACACAGACTCCAAGCACTTTAATTTAAAACAGACCAACTGTTGTTCATAATTACAGTAAATAGACGGACTCCAAGCACTTTAAACAGACCAACTGTTGTTCATAATACAGTAAACGCCCGGACTCCAAGCACTTTAAACAGACCAACTGTTGTTCATAATACAGTAAACGAACGGACTCCAAGCACTTTAAACAGACCAACTGTTGTTCATATACAGTAAACGCACGGACTCCACGCACTTTAAACAGACCAACAGTTTTTCATAATACAGTAAACGAACGGACTCCAAGCATTTTAAACATACCAACTGTTGTTCATAATACAGTAAACGAACGGACTCCAAGCACCTTAAACAGACCAACTGTTGTTCATATACAGTAAACGCACGGACTCCACGCACTTTAAACAGACCAAATACAGTAAACGCACGGACTCCAAGCACTTTAAACAGACCAACTGTTGTTCATATACAGTAAACGGAAGGACTCCACGCACTTTAAACAGACCATCTGTTGTTCACAATACAGTAAACACACAGACTCCAAGCACTTTAAACAGACCAACTGTTGTTCATAATACAGTAAATAGACGGACTCCAAGCACTTTAAACAGACCAACTGTTGTTCATAATACAGTAAACGAACGAACTCCAAGCACTTTACACAGACCAACTGTTGTTCATAATACAGTAAACGAACGGACTCCAAGCACTTTAAACAGACCAACTGTTGTTCATAATACAGTAAATAGACAGACTCCAAGCACTTTAAACAGACCAACTGTTGTTCATAATACAGTAAACGAACGAACTCCAAGCACTTTAAACAGACCAACTGTTGTTCATAATACAGTAAACGAACGGACTCCAAGCACTTTAAACAGACCAACTGTTGTTTATTATACAGTAAACGCACGGACTCCACGCACTTTAAACAGACCAACTGTTTTTCATAATACAGTAAACGAACGGACTCCAAGCATTTTAAACATACCAACTGTTGTTCATAATACAGTAAACGAACGGACTCCAAGCACTTTAAACAGACCAACTGTTGTTCATAATACAGTAAACGCACGGACTCCAAGGACTTTAAACAGACCAACTGTTTTTCATAATACAGTAAACGAACGGACTCCAAGCACTTTAAACATACCAACTGCTGTTCATAATACAGTAAACGAACGGACTCCAAGCACTTTAAACAGACCAACTGTTGTTCATATACAGTAAACGCACGGAATCCACCCACTTTAAACAGACCAACTGTTGTTCATAATACAGTAAACGCACGGACTCCAAGCACTTTAAACAGACCAACTGTTCACTTTAAACAGACCAACTGTTTTTCATAATACAGTAAACGAACGGACTCCAAGCACTTTAAACAGACCAACTGTTGTTCATAATACAGTAAACGAACGGACTCCAAGCACTTTAAACAGACCAACTGTTGTTCATAATACATTAAACGAACGGACTCCAAGAACTTTAAACAGGCCAACTGTTTTTCATAATACAGTAAACGAACGGACTCCAAGCACTTTAAACATACCAACTGTTGTTCATAATACAGTAAGCGAACGGACTCCAAGCACTTTAAACAGACCAACTGTTGTTCATATACAGAAAACGCACTGACTCCACGCACTTTAAACAGACTAACTGTTGTTCATAATACAGTAAACACACAGACTCCAAGCACTTTAAGCAGACCAACTGTTGTTCATAATACAGTAAACGCCCGGACTCCAGTCACTTTAAACAGACCAACTGTTGTTCATAATACAGTAAACGCCCGGACTCCAAGCACTTTAAACAGACCAACTGTTTTTCATAATACAGTAAACGAACGGACTCCAAGCACTTTAAACAGACCAACTGTTGTTCATAATACAGTAAACGAACGGACTCCAAGCACTTTAAACAGACCAACTGTTGTTCATAATACAGTAAACGCACGGACTCCAATCACTTTAAACAGACCAACTGTTGTTCATAATACAGTAAACGCACGGACTCCAAGCACTTTAAACAGACCAACTGTTGTTCATAATACAGTAAACGCCCGGACTCCAATCACTTTAAACAGACCAACTGTTGTTCATAATACAGTAAATAGACGGACTCCAAGCACTTTAAACAGACAAACTGTTGTTCATAATACAGTAAACGAACGGACTCCAAGCACTTTAAACAGACCAACTGTTGTTCATAATACAGTAAACGCACGGACTCCAAGCACTGTAAACAGACCAACTGTTGTTCATAATACAGTAAACGAACGGACTCCAAGCACTTTAAACAGACTAACTGTTGTTCATAATACAGTTAGCGCACATACTCCAAGCACTTTAAACAAACCAAATACAGTAAACGCACGGACTCCAAGCACTTTAAACAGACCAACTGTTGTTCACAATACAGTAAACACACAGATTCCAAGCACTTTAAACAGACCAACTGTTGTTCACAATACAGTAAACGAACGGACTCCAAGCACTTTAAACAGACCAACTGTTGTTTATTATACAGTAAACGCACGGACTCCACGCACTTTAAACAGACCAACTGTTTTTCATAATACAGTAAACGAACGGACTCCAAGCATTTTAAACATACCAACTGTTGTTCATAATACAGTAAACGAACGGACTCCAAGCACTTTAAACAGACCAACTGTTGTTCATAATACAGTAAACGCACGGACTCCAAGGACTTTAAACAGACCAACTGTTTTTCATAATACAGTAAACGAACGGACTCCAAGCACTTTAAACATACAAACTGCTGTTCATAATACAGTAAACGAACGGACTCCAAGCACTTTAAACAGACCAACTGTTGTTCATATACAGTAAACGAACGGAATCCACCCACGTTAAACCGACCAACTGTTGTTCATAATACAGTAAACGCACGGACTCCAAGCACTTTAAACAGACCAACTGTTCACTTTAAACAGACCAACTGTTTTTCATAATACAGTAAACGAACGGACTCCAAGCACTTTAAACAGACTAACTGTTGTTCATAATACAGTTAGCGCACATACTCCAAGCACTTTAAACAAACCAAATACAGTAAACGCACGGACTCCAAGCACTTTAAACAGACCAACTGTTGTTCATATACAGTAAACGGACGGACTCCAAGCACTTTAAACAGACCAACTGTTGTTCACAATACAGTAAACACACAGACTCCAAGCTCTTTAAACAGACCAACTGTTGTTCATAATACAGTAAATAGACGGACTCCAAGCACTTTAAACAGACCAACTGTTGTTCATAATACAGTAAACGCCCGGACTCCAAGCACTTTAAACAGACCAACTGTTGTTCATAATACAGTAAACGAACGGACTCCAAGCACTTTAAACAGACCAACTGTTGTTCATATACAGTAAACGCACGGACTCCACGCACTTTAAACAGATCAACTGTTGTTCATAATACAGTAAACGCACGGACTCCAAGCACTTTAAACAGACCAACTGTTGTTCATATACAGTAAACGCACGGAATCCACGCATTTTAAACAGACCAACTGTTTTTCATAATACAGTAAACGAACGGACTCTAATCACTTTAAACATACCAACTGCTGTTCATAATACAGTAAACGAACGGACTCCAAGCACTTTAAACAGACCAACTGTTGTTCATATACAGTAAACGAACGGAATCCACGCACTTTAAACAGACCAACTGTTGTTCATAATACAGTAAACGCACGGACACCAAGCACTTTAAACAGACCAACTGTTCACTTTAAACAGACCAACTGTTTTTCATAATACAGTAAACGCACGGAGTCCAAGCACTTTAAACAGACCAACTGTTCACTTTAAACAGACCAACTGTTTTTCATAATACAGTAAACGAACGGACTCCAAGCACTTTAAACAGACCAACTGTTGTTCATAATACAATTAACGAACGGACTCCAAGCACTTTAAACTGACCAACTGTTGTTCATAATACAGTAAACGCACGGACTCCAAGCACTTTAAACAGACCAACTGTTTTTCATAATACAGTAAACGAACGGACTCCAAGCACTTTAAACAGACCAACTGTTGTTCATAATACAGTAAACGAACGGACTCCAAGCAATTTAAACAGACCAACTGTTGTTCATAATACAGTAAACGCACGGACTCCAAGCACTTTAAACAGACCAACTGTTTTTCATAATACAGTAAACGAACGGACTCCACGCACTTTAAACAGATCAACTGTTGTTCATAATACAGTAAACGAACGGACTCCAAGCACTTTAAACATACCAACTGTTGTTCATAATACAGTAAACGCACGGACTCCAAGCACTTTAAGCAGACCAACTGTTGTTCATAATACAGTAAACGGGCCGCTGGGCAGACGATATACGCTTCGTGCCGGACATGAAGTCTGTTCTGGAATGTTCCTCACTGTAAATATACCAGGCAGGGCTCCAGATAAGAAACTACTGTCTGTTTCACGAAACCTGCCCAAATGTTATGGCTAAATAAACAAAGCAAACACAATATTTTTTTTGGATAATATCAAATTTTATCAACATTTAAGAATGAGCCTTCCTTTTATTTCGTAACATTTGGTCAAATATTGATTTTATTACGAAAACAGATTTCTCTATGGGAATTTAACATGGGGGAAAGTAATGATGGTGTCGTGATCCGTGAAAGAAAACAGATATTATAAGATATTTACCTGAGCGTTAAAGTTTTTGAAGCACTAAGTATGTGACCTTGACCCTGGGCTTGGCGGGGGCAGGACGAACGTGGATTTGACACAGGGCAGTAGAGGACCATTAGAGTAATGTGTATATTAAATATGAAGCAAATCGGTCAAAGGATGAAGAAATTATGAGAAATTTACCCGAGCGTTAAAGTTTTTGCAGCACCAAGTATGTGACCTTGACCCTGGGCTTGGCGGGGGCAGGACGAACGTGGTTTGGCACAGGGCGGTAGAGGACCATTAGAGCAATGCGTATATGAAATATGAAGCTGATCCGTGAAAGAAAACAGAAAACAGAAAACAGAAAACAGAAAACAGTGGATTTGGTACAGGGCGGTAGAGGACAATCAGAGCAATGTGTATATGAAATATGAAGCAGATCGGTCGAAGGATAAAGAAATTATGAGACATTTACCCGAGCGTTAAAGTTTTGTGACGGAAGGACGGACGGACGGACGGACGGACGGGACGGGACGGGACGGGACGGGACGGGACGGGACGGACGGACAAGGGTAACACTAAATGCACCCTCCACTATCGTGGTGGGGCATAATAAAACCAGAAATGTGGCCTGTCGGCACACGAATGCCCCCGCTGGCAGCCAAAGAAAACGAGGCATATTTGATTATAAGCCATTTACCCGCGCGTTAAGGTTTCGAACGCACCAAGTCTGTGAGCTTGACCCTGGGCAAAGCGGGGGCGGGACGAATGTTGATTTGTCACAGGGTGGTAGAGGAGCATTGGAGCAATGTGTGTGTGAAATGTGAAGCAGATCCGAGCAAGGAAATAGAAATTACAAGCCATTTACCCGAGCGTTAAGGTTTCAAATTCACCAAGTCTGTGACCTTGACGCCGGGCTTAGCGGGGGCGGGACGAATGTGAATTTGTCACAGGATGGTAGAGGACCATTGGAGCATTGTGTGTGTGAAATATGAAGCAGATCTAAGCAAAGTAACAGAAATTATAAGCCATTTACCCAGCGTTAAGGTTTCAAAAGCACCAAGTATGTGACCTTGACCCTGGGCTTAGCTGGGGCGGGACGAATGTGAATTTGTCAGAGGGCGGTAGCGGACCATTGGAGCAATGTGTGTGTGAAATGTGAAGCAGATCCGAGCAAGGAAACAGAAAGTATAAGCCATTTACCCAGAGTTAAGGTTTCGAACGCACCAAGTGTGTGACCTTGACCCTGGGCTTAGCTGGAGGGGGAGGCGGGACGAATGTGGATTTGTCACAGGCCGGTAGAGGACCATTGGAGCAATGCGTGTGTGAAATGTGAAGCAGATCCGAGTAAGGAAACAGAAATTATAAGCCATTTTTACCCAGCGTTAAGGTTTCGAACGCACCAAGTCTGTGACATTGACCCTGGGCTTAGCGGGGACGGGATGAATGTGAATTTGTCACAGCGTGGCAGAGGACCATTGGAGCAATGCGTGTGTGAAATGTGAAGCAGATCCGAGCAAGGAAACAGAAATTATAAGCCATTTACCCAGCGTTAACGTTTCGAAAGCACCAAGTCTGTGACCTTGACCCTGGGCTTAGCGGGGGCGGAACGAATGTGGATTTGTCACAGGGCGGTAGAGGACCATTGTAGCAATGCATTTGTGAAATGTGAAGCAGATCCGAGCAAGGAAACAGAAATTATAAGCCATTTACCCATCGTTAAGGTTTCGGGACGTACGTACGTACGTACGTACGGACGCCGGTAACACTATATGCCCCCCTCACCATTCGGTGGCGGGGGCATACAAAACTTTTTTGTTATTGATGAAAAAGCACTTGCATCCAAATATTTTTAAAATTTAATGAGTTTAATAGCCAAAAGTCGGCAGCGAAACTTGCAATAGACAGTAGTGGGTTATAAATAAAGGTGACATGATTACACCAATGCGGTACGCCATACAGGATTGTACATCAACATGGCGAAAAGCAATGTTAAATTTTAGCAGGATCAATACTATTCCACTTAATGGCTGAGGAAGGGACTTGAATGTACAAAGTGGACTGGAAGGCTAAGTCATTTAATCGGGGAAACAAATAGGTCATATGAAGGTGAAATGTACATTTCTGATGGTCAGTAGGATTAAGTGGTGAAGGTGGTCCAAGGCGCTACCTATGGATAGACGTATCGATGGACAAGGGTAAATTATAATGCCCCCACCCACTCCACCCCTACCCAAAATAAATTTGTGGGCCATAAAAAACGTTTAACTCATTACAAACAAGGTGAATAAGGCCACAGTGACCTTTACCTAGGTAAAGGTCACTGTGGCCTTATTCACCTTGTTTGTAATGCAAAACAATGTCACATCCCTAGATATACATTGTGGTAAAATATTATAAAATTGGCTGATTCAGGGTGTGGAATCACATGGTTTTTTAACCCGATTTTCCGACGTGACGTAATCTGTGAAGTCATTTTTACAGTAGATTTTCTTAAAATCTTCCTAACAAACGGACGGATTTTGATGATATGTCGCGCACCAAATACGATGGCATATGTGGTTTATGTGTGCTCAGAAAGTTATTTACAATAACATCACTTTCATTCTTGCATTCACATGCTGTAGTTTTTATTCACAGAATTATGAGATTAAAACCATCTATACAATAAAGGGCAACGTGTACCGCATTTGCTGCGGTATATTTCATACACATATGTCATTCCATTAGCAAGATACTAAAGGAATCTGCTGTAAACACATCTAAAAACCATGATGTCACTCCGTTCGGAAACATGTGATCCCACACCTTGTAATTGGTACAAAATCACATGGCGTGTCTCAAATGTGGTTAAACATTTCCAAGTGATTTCAGTTTCGACTTCCCATTTCCACTCCTATATTACCTGGTTTGTTTGTTTGTTTATTAGTGTTTAACGGCCTATCAAAGCTAAGGTCATGTAAGGCTGGGAAAACGGGTTCGATCCCATTTTAGCCTGCTGCATTGGGGGGAAAATCCCAAAATCAGAACGGAATATTTACATCGAGAACAAATATATTCAGCCCTGAAATTAGAATAACCTGACCTGGTGGCAGGTCCATACCACACCAAAGTCACCTGGCCTCTTCCCCTAAAATATGATTACGAATATCGTAATACTCACATAAGGGGTATAACCAGATTCAACTGTCACATACAAAATGCCAAAGACATATGTGAGGGCCAATTACCTGGTGGTGCGTAGATCCTTACAGTTGCTGTCCGAGTGGTTTGAGCTGTCCACCTCGTTCTCGGTGGTGCTGGTGTTGGAAAACGATCGCGCACACACATTCCGCGACGAGCCCGTCTGGCAAATATAAAACACTTTTTCTCCAGTAGCTTATTTCACCAACATTGCAAAGTATACTTTTCTACCAAAGTATACTTTGATTGAGTAATCATTTATGTTTCCTGAAATGCATTATTTCATATAGATATAGAACTAACAAATGCATATATTTCATGATTAAAAGTATGCAGAATTATTATACTGAATTTTTTGCATTATCACAGCCAAATTGGCTGTGATGATGTAATAAATTCAGTATAATAACAAGAAACGAGGCAAAGCCACGAAGGCCAGGTTTTTTCCAGGCATAGACACTTGGATAACATAATTATACCCACTTTTCGTAGACTAGATGGCCGTGGTCTGCATGTCGCGACTTGGGGCGAGGCATGGACATTAAAAAAATAGAGGCTGGACATTAAAAAAATAGATATAGTAGATGGAACAAGAGTGCCGCAAGACACAAAATACGCCCGTCGAATATGGGCCAGACAGCGAAGATGCAGAAATGTGAAGCTGTCACCAAGGCAAGAAACATTAATGAGAATTTGAAAGTCTATAGCATTATTTCTTCATCTCGGTGTGCTAAACATGTATACTAATTTAGGCCGAGATAGAAAAGTAGAGTGTAAAGTAGAAATGATAGGGAATTGGATACAATAATGTAGAAAAAATGGCTAAGTTAAAAAGGTGATATTTTTGTTAAAAAATATTTTTTCGGCATAAAAACACCAAGGTGCACACCTTCAATATGTGTATAAGGCGTGTGTATAGTTTCAGATCGATCGACCGAACTGTTTCGGAGGAGTTGTGTACACGAACTATGCACTTTTTCTGTCAGCCGCCCGCCCGCCCGCACAGCGGTAAAACATATACGTACCGTTTTTTAAAAACTTTTAACCAAAAAACTTTAACCAGACGTACGTTAAAAAGTTAACGTTGAAAATGGCTAAGTCAATTACGTAGAAATAATAGGTGAAGGTAACAAAAAGGGTCACATGTTGGATAGTTGTATGTGGTGGGCACCCCTTGGTTATGAAGCTGTGAAAGTTTGGTGGTCCTAGGTGGTACAGTACCAAAGAAATGGACTTAAACACGAAAACTTAACATTGTAAACGCGAAAAGTTAACATTGAAAGTCGACTGCGCGGAAAAAAAGGGTCAAGTTAAAAAAAAGGTAACATGTTGGATATTGATATGTGGTGGGCACCCCTTGATTATGAAGCTGTGAAAGTTTGGTGGTCCTAGGTGGTACAGTAACAAAGAAATGGACTCAAACACAAAAATTTAACATTGATTGTGGACGCCACCCGCCGCGCCTGCCCGCCGCCCGCCCGGCTTTCGTCAATCCAATAGCCTGGATTTTTTTTCAAAAAAAACCTGGCTAAAAATTAATAAATTTATCCTAAAATTGAAAATTTCTCCCTCAAAGTATACTTTGCTGGAAAAGTATACGTTGCAATGTTTTTTTGTTGTTATTAAATGGTTTATTTCCACTTTTAAATACAACATGTACATTTTATAAAGCTTACAAGAGAATATAGCTAAATGAAATACAATGATTACATACTATATTAAAAAGTGAAATGTATGGGAGAGTAAAGTAGTTAAGATATACAGAGCATGAAAAAGAAAGAAGAAGGTAAGGGTTTCTTTCTCTGTGTTCACACCTGCTGGACCTGTGTAGTTGTGTAGTTTATATTTAATATAGAGATATGTTGTGCTTGATTTTTCTTGCGGTGCCTATAAGAACTTTATATATTAAACCTGCCCCACTTAATAATATGCTGTTCTCTTTTGTCTTTCATTGTCGCTATTTCTTCTTGTATATGTATTCTATTTTTCAAGTAACTTACAAAAGATTCGAAAGTAATATCATGCTTTTCATATTTACATTTGAAAATATAGTATTTTGCTAACAAAATTATAAAATTAAATTGTTTTACCATCAGTGCCTTATTTGTTTTTCCTAGAGAAATACTTCGAAAATTTATTTCATATGTTAAGTCTTTTTCATTTAGATAATTTCGAAGCTGTGACCAAAAATGTTGCACATGCATATATTTCCAGAACATGTGTTTTATGCTCTCAACATCACATAGACTGCTATTTACTATATTACAACGATAGAGTAGTTTATTTGTCCCAATGATACGCATTAAATATCTATACTGGAAATTGCGTAATGTTGAGTCTATTGTACAATCGAAAGATAATGTGTAAATTTGTTGCCAGCATAAATTATCATCAGAAAATTAATTTGTCCATTTTTGTTCAGATTTTTTTTCTTCTATATTTTGTTTGTGTGTTTGTCTTGTATATAGTAATTTGTTCACATATTTGCTATCTTGTACTCTCGATATAAGCGACGTAGATTGTGGAGTTGTGTTGATGCTTTCTGTTTTTATTTTCTCGGCCCATAATGGCCCATAATGTAAAATCAGTAAATCGTAGAAAATTCCTTACTCTGTAGTCATATAGATGTTCAACATATTTAATGCCTTTATTGTACCAATCTTTGAAAAAGATTTTTTTGTTTTGATGCTTTAAATTGGAATTATTCCAAAGTATTTCTTTTGATACTGTGTCATTTCTGGAGGAATAGTTAATATGTGACCAGGATTTTAAAACATTATTTAAAAACTTATTTTCTTCCGCTATATGTTTTACATCTTCTGCTTTTATGTTACATTCAAAGAGCAAAACTCCACCATATCTTTCAAGCTTTTTTTCATAAAGTTGTTTCCATTTGCCTCTGTTTGATGTGTCACATATTCGTTTTACCCATGATGCTCTTATTGATGTTATAAAACTATCTATATCTAACATTTTTAATCCCCCTTTTTCGTAGGATTGAATGATTATATTTCTTTTAATTTTACCAGGCTTACTGTCCCATAACAAATCGAATAAATTTTTTTAAATTCTTTTGATCATGTTGTCTGGAGGGTCGTGTAAAACTGTTAATGGACATATTAATTTTGGAGCAGCAAACGTTTTAATAACTGTAATTTTTCCAAGTAAAGTTAAGTTTCTATGTTTCCACTTATCAAGACACTGTTCAAACTCTACTATTTTAGGAAGGATGTTATATTCGTGGATATCTGTATTATTATTTAAGAACGTAATTCCTAACGTTTTTGCACTAAGAGAAGTCCAAATGAATTTCTTATCCGGACAGAAAATCAGATCTACATTTTTTAAGGCACCAACGCGCATTACAGTGGATTCTTTTGTGCTAAGGTTGAGACCAGATATTTTACTAAATTCATCTATTATGTATATTAACTTTTCAAATGATTTTCTTGTACCATCTGTCACAAAAGTTGCATCATCGGCAAACATTGTGTTTTTAATTTCTATATCATAAATTGTTACCCCTATTATATCTTTTTCATTTATAATTGCTTTGGATAGTATTTCAATGGCGATAATAAAAAGGTAAGGTGATAAAGGTCAGCCTTGACGTACGCCTCTATTTATTGAAAAGAAATCCGATAAGTAACCATTGTTTGTAACACAGTTTTTTGCATCAGAGTAAAAAAGCTTAATCCAATTTAGAATGTCGTTGCCAAAATTTAAATGTTTCATAACTTTTAAGAGGTAAGAATGTTCAACAGTATCAAATGCCTTTGCAAAATCTGCGAAGAAAAATAAACCCGTAATTCATTTTCATTCAAATGGTCCATTAATTCGTATAGAGTTCTAATATTTTCTCCGATGTACCTTCCCTTAAGAAATCCGGTTTGTGAATCATCTATTATATTTGGTAAAACCTTTTTAATTCTGTTTGCTATGGCCTTTGATGCAATTTTGTAATCCACATTAAGTAATGATATAGGTCTCCAATTCGTAAGTATAGATAAATCGCTATTATTTTTTGGTATTAATGTTATTACACCCTGTTTTTACAATTCACTTAGTGATCCATTTGCTAATGAAAATTTAAAAGAATCCATATAATATATTTTTATGTCATTCCAAAATATTTTATAAAATTCCACAGTCAGACCATCTGAGCCTGGGCTCTTATTGTTTTTGATTTCCTTTAAAGAGTTACTGCATTCGTATTCTGAAAGGCTGCCTTCGCATAATTCTTTATTTTCTTCGGATAATGTGTTTACTCCATTATCATTTGAAAACAAATTGTGATTTGTATTTTCAGCTTCTTTTTTCGTATATAATTTTTTATAATATTCTTTTTCTTCATTTAATATTTCACCATTGCTCGTAATATTTTGACCATTTACCGTTAATCTTGTTATTGTTTTATTTTCAGACCGTTTCCGTTCTAAATTTGCAAAGTATTTTGTATTTTTTTCCCCACCCTCAATCCATTCGGCTTTTGATCTTAACATAATTCCTCTAACTTTATGTTCATATAAATACTGTAACATATCTTTTTTGGTGTTTAATTCTATTAAAATATCTTCCGATATTTTTTTTGAGTAGTCTGCTTCTAATTTATCTATTTCCTCTATTAATTTATTTTCCATTTTTAAATATTTTTTCTTTTCAGTAGACGCAAATTTTATCGTTTCATTTCGTAGTGTGCCTTTAATTATCTCACCCAAAGTGTATTTGGATTAGCATGCTGGTTGATTTCGGCAATGGTAGAAATACTTCGTCTAATTAGTTGTTGGTATTCTGTTTTTAAAAGTAGACTATTATTTAACTTAAAATATCCCGGACCCCTTACATTAGATTGAGTCTGTAAACAAAAATATACTAAAGAATGGTCAGACTTAAACCCTGTAGTAATTTTACTTTTTGTTACTCTGTTAATTACATTTTCAGATATTAGAAAATAGTCTAAACGACAGAATATTGGTGGTTTAGTATTTGAATGCCATGTGAATTTCCTTGTATTAGGATTAAGAATTCTCCAGATATCATGTAGTTCATATTTATTAATTATTGACAATAGTTTCTCTCTTATATTCTTATTTGTGTCTCTTATGCCATTTTTCTTGTCTAAATCTGGATCTAATATTATATTAAAATCGCCCCCTATTATTAAAGTATCTACTTCCACTGTTTCTATATATGTATCGAGATCTTGGTAAAATCTTAGACTGTTTTCGTTTGGACCATATATATTGATTAATGTATAATATTTTTCAGAAATGCATATTTTAAGAGATTGAATTCTACCAGTCATGACCTGTTCATAATGTTTCATTCTATAATCAAGCCCCGGTTTTATTAAAATACATATACCTTCTTTATTGCTATAGGTTAGCAACCACCAATTAGTTTTACTATACAACTTAACCGATTCCTCCAAATATGGCCATTCTCTCACACTTTCACTATTCGTATGGATGCTGTGGAACCTACCTGTTCATAACCTGCAACCTGTCTGCACCGGATTTTCACTAATTAAACAATATGTTCACTTACTCCTAAGAAAGAAAATTTCAACAGTGTCCTGTCCGCCATATTGTTTATCATCAAAGTGTCATGTGACGTAGTGTTCACATCACGTGACAAGCAGGCTCAGTAATTTCTTTTAAATGCTAGAAATATGCTGGAAACTGGTGTTAAAAACACCCCAACATGTTTCTCAAGTACAATTGGGCTGTAATGGATCAGGATTTACAAGCAAACTGGGTCTGTGGCCTCAAAACGTCTGCACTATTTTTTTATACCGGACTACAAAAGCATACCCCCTGGCCGATGTGTACTATATTTAGCACAGTGATACCTATATTCCCCACTAAAATACCCATCACCACCCCATTCCTTTTCCCACTGGGCTTTATCACTTGTTGTGAAATGCCCTTCTTGTATGAAACATATATCGTAATCATTGTCTTTTATCCATTGAAAAAGGTGTAGCCGTTTGTGTTTTGATCCCATACCCTTAACATTAAAGCTTCCTAGTTTTAATTCCATAAAGTAGTATTAGAAATCTGATCTATCTAAAGCAAGCACAATACATATTCGTCGCCAGTCCACGATGTTGAGTCCACCAAATGTGAACAGTTGCAATGTTGGTGAAATGGGCTACTGATCGTTTGCAACCACATTGAGGATACACGACAAAAACAAATGCGAGAACCATTACTGTCAACTGTGGATAATGTATACTAATTACTATGCTACAATAACTAAATGGCCGCGACCCGCATGTCGCACGCCGAGGCTTAAATAGCATACCAAAAAACTTTAACCAAAAACTTTAGCCAGACTCACGTACATA
Organism: Conchocele bisecta; assembly: GCA_029237695.1. Taxonomy (NCBI): domain Eukaryota; kingdom Metazoa; phylum Mollusca; class Bivalvia; order Lucinida; family Thyasiridae; genus Conchocele; species Conchocele bisecta. Next base: position 33,014,755 of record CM055275.1, read on the forward strand.
TGGACAGACGAACACCAATGTGTCGACTATATCGCGCGCTATATCGCGCTGTCCGCAAGCAGGCGTGACAGAAAGTATTATTAAGGTTATTTTAAGAAGCTGATACTAGTATCCGCACAGTCTGATCAGGATCTGCATCTTTCGTCAATGAACCACCCATTATACTTCAAACAAGCGATATTAGTTATTTTGATTCTACACATTCAATATGTTGTTATATCGCAAGTCTGAATGTATATTCACCGGAGGCGCAGCCATACAACCTAGTTGTTATAGCACATATTTTTTATATTTCTCCAGAATTTATCTTTATACGTGTATTGGTACATGTACAACGTGGTAGAAATATGGGGCCAAACGGCATAACATCATGACGTTACAAATATGACCCGACGACATCCGGACATAAACAAGTAGAAATTTGTTAATAATTTGACAATTTCTGGACAGATCAGGCTGCAGGACTGTGCTGTTTGAACAGGACCTACATTGGTTACAAATGCTATAAGCGCCGTTTCTCCAGTCACAGCCACATGTGGCTGTGACTGGAGAAACGGGACTTATGGGATGTGTGGATATTGTAAATTTTGATCTTCTATCGCACTCTTGAAATCTGATAAGGATACAAACTATAATTTAGAAGCATTACGTGTGTTTCATTGACTGAATGGTGAACAATGCAAGTCCTGATCGGACTGCACGGATGCGCAGGATGGTCTCAGGCGACACTGGTCGCATAACCCATACGCCCCCTTTCTCCAGTCACATCCACATACATGTATTATACCTTGCTTAAAGAAGATTTTGTGGAGTCGTGTTTCTGCATCACCAACACGCGAGGAATGACTTTGTCCTGCAGTTTGCCAGTAACAGACACACATTACAGTGGAACATCTTTGCAACAGTCACAAAAATCAGGTGTTGTAAGATTGATTGATTTATTGGTGTTTAACAGCCTATCAACAGTTAAGATATTTAAGGCTGGGTGAAATGGTTCGATCCCTGCTGCATTGGGATGAAAATCCCAAAATCAGAACGGAATATTTGCATCGAAATAAATAAATATTCAACCCTGAGATTAGAATAACCGGACCTGGTGCTAGGTCCACATCGCACCAGTCACTTAGCCCCTTCCCCTAAAAGTAATACCGGTAGAGATACTTTTATAAGGGGTATAACCAGATTCAACTCTCAGATACAAGAAAGCCAAAGATGTACATGAGGGTCAAACCAGGTATACCATCGGGATTCTGGTAAGGGTGAATGTCGATCGTCAAATTACCATTCGCATGCTGCTAACCATCCACTGACCACACAGTTGTTGTAAGAGGTGGCTGTTGCAGGCAGGTTATATGAATATAAATTGCTATATAACATTGTGGCTGGAAGACACAGAGAGGGGATTGTTGTTTTAATAATCTTTAACCCATTACATGCGGAATACACCTTTACGGGTATGAAATTTTAAAAATATTTTTGTTATTTCTCAATGAAAGTATATGTTGCGATCACTCATTTGAACCATCTCGACGAGACAGTTCAAAAGGTGGTCACAACACATATTTCTGAGCTCATATAAAGAAAATATTTAAGATTTTCCACAAACAAAATGGCGTATCCTCAGCATGAAATGTGTGACTGGCCTGTGAATAGCTAAGGTCATTTTAGGATGGGTTAATAGGGTCGAATATAAGGTTCGACTATGTCCAGCCATGGGTAAACTTTTGACGTGGCACGAGGGAACTGCTTTAACCCAAATGTCATAGGCCGAGGGTTCAAACAGTTCCCGAGTGCCACGGTAAACATTTACCCACGGCTGGACATGGTTAAACGTTATTGTTACATTTCAGGCGGATGCAATTTGAGTATATTATATGCAGTACTTTGGTACTTTGATAATCTGCTCCATTCAAACAGCTGGTTTACACATACATGTTCCGGGACCGCAGTACACCCGCAGCTGCATCAATTTCAAAATTTCAGTGCGACCGTTGTGAACTAATGGTGCGTTCTAGTAACGTCACGAGACACATGCATTACGTAGGTGTTGGCTTGGCCCCGGATTGAGCATTTTCTATAGCCATCTATAGCATACGCTGTCCATTTGAACACGGCTGTGAGCGGTGTTGAACAACGGCAGTCATGTAACAGTTCCGTACTTCACTTGTATGGATGGGGGGAAATCCCCAATTTCAGAACTGAATATTTACATAAAATATATATTCAGCCCTGAAATAAAAATCTGGTTTTAGGTCCTCACAACACTAGATTCACTTAGGACCACACCCTAAAAAATAATAGGATTAGCACTAATCTTACTAGTGTTATACTAGGTATAACGTGTTTCAACTCTAGCATACAAGAAAGTAAAAAACGTACTTGAGGGCAAAACCAGGTATTTAAGATTCCGTTAAGGATCAACCCTATCGTTAATAACTATATTTATTTATAAATTTATTAAGATCTAACAGGCCAGATTACACAATATATACAAGGGGTGAGGTCACGGTTGATCTGTATACGCGACGGGATAAATAGAATAGTAGGTTAGTGCCGTGAATGGGAAAAATATTTTGGCGCAGCACGGAAACGGGATGTGCTCAGCAGAGCTTCGCCCATCCCGTTTCCTGAGCCTTGTCAGATAGTTTTTCCCATTCACGGCACTAACCTACTATTCTCTATGTCCCACACCAGTGCATATGATGGATATTTTTTCTCCCCCCTATATAGAACATAATTGCGAATCTAAAAATATGTATCTGATCTAGAATAAGACTCGCTGAATTTATGTGACTTTTGATATGTCCAACGTATTCACCATCATATTATCCTACATCATGTATAGGCTGCTATATTTACAGCATGAATGGAATACAAGACTCGTTTCAGTTGGATTCATAATGTACAGTTTATTCTATCTGAAATTGGCGTTCCTGGAATATGGACGTCAATGTTATCTGGCTGAATCATCATGCCAGAAGCCAGCTTCAAAATATTCAGTCATGGCTTTCCAATATAGACATATCTTCTTGTGGTATCATGTATAGGATTTAACACGTCAACACAGTGCGTATGTGCCGTGAAACACGGTGCCGTGAAACATTTTTGATATCCTGTCAATACGACCTAATCACTGCATATGAATATGTGCAGTGGCTGGGTTATATTTTTGTATTTTTCAGCCATTTTTAGGTGTCGACGGGATATATACACAAGATCACGAAGACGCGAGACCAAATCGCGAGGCTAAAACGTGAGATTCTATGTTATTAATTCTCGTGTTTTCGCCTGGCTATCTCGAGTTTTCGAGACCGCGATGTCGCGTTTTCGCCTCGGCCTTTTCATGATGTCGCCTCCCGCTTTTGGTAATACGTTTGTTCATGTCATTATGTGTGTGTAGAGTTGTAATTGAGTTTTGCGCATACATTACATGCACGTACGTACAAAGAACCACTTCGAACTAGCATGCTGTATATGCATGTACGTACGTAGAACACAAGTCCAACACGCATGCTGTCTACACATGCATGGGCAAATCGTATTTCCAAAAGCGGAAGGCGAGATCGAGATCGCAAAAACGCGAGATTGCAACATAAAAAATGTTTTGGTAACACATAAGAATCGTCTCCGTAGACGATTTTAATGTTTTGTAAACAAAAAATTGTTGTCACATGTGTTTGATTTCTTAGACCGTGCAAACAATTGACACATTCAGAAATCAACAACTTAATTTGTGTTTCTCGAGTCGGGTTTCATATGGTGGCGAGGAAATACAATCGATTAAACACCGTGAAAATCTTGTTGGAACGTCAATGTCAATTGTCACGTAGGCCATTTCAGTTTACCGCCGTTACGTCAGCTGTTATTCTAAGTACGTATGGCCGCTCGTTAGGGGCATTTCTTTCCTTCGTGTATAAGGGATGGGTTGTGCCCTAGGGCTTAGAACACCCGCCTTCCAATCTGGAGGTTGTGGGTTCAAACATCGCCTTGGGTATCAAACATACCTTCATAGTATTTCCATCCCACTGGTCTGTCGGATTAGACTTAAAACCTGTGGCGCCTTCAGAAATCCCTATTTTTTTTATTATTTTTTTTTTATGAAATATTGAGCGTAGAATACAGGAAACGGCTTCCTCAATTCAAAACAAGAGCTGTAGGAGAACAGCATAGCTCGACTACAAGAGTTGTCGATGTACACATAGCTTGACAAACAAGGTGGCCGTGGCCTGCATAAAATCCTTAACCAAGGTTGACTAAAAACTTAAGTAAGTAATTCAAGGTTAAATGTAGGTCAATGCCAGATATAGGTCAGGGGTTATTGATGTACATCACTAGGAGATGAAGTCCAAGTATGGCTGATGTACGTCCAGGAGTATTCCATATACAAGCTTGACTATAAACATTAACCAAGTTTGAGTACAAACCTTAACCAAGGGGAAATAAGTAAGTAACTCAAGGTTAAATGTAGGTGAAGGTAAACTATAAGTCAGGGGTTATTGATGTACATTCCTACGAGAAAAATCTATCCAAGTATGGTGTCTGTATGCACAATAGTATTCCATCTACAAGCTTGACTAAAAACCTTTACCAAGGTTGACTAAAAACCTTAACCAAGGGGAATTAACTAAGTAATTCAAGGTTAAATGTAGGTGAAGGTCAAATATAGGTCAGGGGTTGTTGATGTACATCACTAGGAGATGAAGTTTTCCAAGTATGGTTGGTGTAGGGCCAGGAGTATTCCATCTACAAGCTTGAGTAAAAACCTTAACCAAGGAGAATTAACTAAGTAATTCAAGAGGAAATGTAGGTCAAGGTCAAATATAGATTAGGGGTTATTGATGTACATCACTATGAGAAAAGGTTGTCCAAGTATGGTGTCTGTATGCACAATAGTATTCCATGTACAAGCTTGAGTAAAAACCTTTACCAAGGGTTATTAACTAAGTAATTCAAGGTTAACTATAGGTCAGGGGTTGTTGATGTACATCACTAGGAGATGAAGTTGTCCAAGTATGGTTGGTGTAGGGCTAGGAGTATTCCATCTACAAGCTTGACTAAAAACCTTAACTAAAAACCTTAACCAAGGGGAATTAACTAAGTAATTCAAGAGGAAATGTAGGTCAAGGTCAAATATAGATCAGGGGTTATTGATGTACATCCCTATGAGAAAAGGTTTTCCAAGTATGGTGTCTGTATACACACTAGTATACCATGTACAAGCTTCACTAAAAACCTTAACCAAGGTTGACTAAAAACCTTAACCAAGGGGAATCAACTAAGTAATTCAAGAGGAAATGTAGGTGAAGGTCAAATATAGATCAGGGGTTATTGATGTACATCCCTATGCGAAAAGGTTGTCCAAGTATGGTGTCTGTATGTACACTAGTATTCCATGTACAAGCTTGACTAAAAACCTTAACCAAGGTTGACTAAAAACCTTAACCAAGGGGAATTAACTAAGTAATTCAAGGTTAAATGTAGGTCAAGGTCAACTATAGGTCAGGCGTTGTTGATGTACATCACTAGGAGATGAAGTTGTCCAAGATTGGTGGGTGTAGGGCCAGGAGCATTCCATATACAAGCTTGACTAAAAACCTTAACCAAGAGGAATTAACTAAGTAATTCAAGAGGAAATGTAAGTCAAGGTAAAATATAGATCAGGGGTTATTGATGTACATCACTAGGAGAAGAAGTTGTCCAAGTATGGTGGGTGTAGGGCCAGTAGTATTCCAAATACAAGCTTGAGAAAAAAACTTAACCAAGGGGAATTAACTAAGTAATTCAAGAGGAAATGTGGGTCAATGTCAAATATAGATCAGGGGTTATTGATGTACATCATTAGGAGATGAAGTTGTCCAAGTATGGTGGGTGTAGGGCCAGTAGTATTCCATATACAAGCTTGACTAAAAACCTTAACCAAGGGGAATTAACTAAGTAATTCAAGAGGAAATGTAGGTCAAGGTCAAATACAGATCAGCGGTTATTGATGTACATCACTAGGAGATGAAGTTGTCGAAGTATGGTGGGTGTAGGGCCAGTAGTATTCCATATACAAGCTTGACTAAAAACCTTAATCAAGGTTGACTAAAAACCTTAACCAATGGGAATTAGCTAAGTAATTCAAGAGAAAATGTAGGTCAAGGTCAAATATAGATCAGGGGTTATTGATGTACATCACTAGGAGATGAAGTTATCCAAGTATGGTGGGTGTAGGGCCGGAGTATTCCATATAGAAGCTTGACTAAAAACCTTAACCAAGGGGAATTAACTAAGTAATTCAAGAGGAAATGTAGGTGAAGGTCAAATACAGATCAGCGGTTATTGATGTACATCACTAGGAGATGAAGTTGTCCAAGTATGGTGGGTGTAGGGCCAGTAGTATTCCATATACAAGCTTGACTAAAAACCTTAATCAAGGGGAATTAACTAAGTAATTCAAGAGGAAATGTAGGTCAATGTCAAATATAGAGCAGGGGTTATTGATGTACATCACTGGGAGATGAAGTTGTCCAAGTATGGTGGGTGTAGGGCCAGTAGTATTGCATATACAAGCTTGACTAAAAACCTTAACCAAGGTTGACTAAAAACCTTAACCAAGGGGAATTAACTAAGTAATTCAAGAGGAAATGTAGGTCAATGTCAAATATAGATCAGGGGTTATTGATGTACATCACTAGGAGATGAAGTTGTCCAAGTATGGTGGGTGTAGGGCCAGTAGTATTCAATATACAAGCTTGACTAAAAACCTTAACCAAGGCGTGACGGTGACGCCGACGCCGACGCCGACGCCGACGCAAACGCCGGGGTGACTACATAAGCTCTAACTATTCTTCGAATAGTCGAGCTAAAGAATTACGGGGGGGGCATGCCCCCGGACCCCCTAGCCAACTCCCTCGCACCGCTCAGTCGAGCATACCTCGTTCAAGTTCCATGTGCCCCCCCCCCCTTGGTGAAATTCTGGATCCGCCACTGTAAACTGTGGTCCCCGTCTCTATATGTATGGAAGGTAATATCCGCCATAATTCTATTAGGCTTGATGCTTGCTTGCTGATGACATTCTAAGTTCTATCCGTCTTATTACAATTCTATGTGGCATGATGCTTGCTGACTGGTGACATTCTAAGTTATATCCGTCTTATTACAATTCTATGTGGCTTGATGCTTGCTGACTGGTGCCATTACAACTTACTTTCATGTTATTGTATTCGTCATTCGTGTTTGTGACATTTGAAATCTTCTTGTTTGTAGTCTAAATTGCATGTGCATTTGGATTGATGCTTTATTCATTCGCACTGTTTCAAGTGACATCCGGAGTTCCATTATTGATTATTGCATCACTGTTTTGCCATGAGTTTCGGTCACCCTAAACACCCCAAAGGCTGGAAAAGGCTACAAAGGCTACAAAGGCTGTTCGTGCTTGTACGTCCGTTAGCGGATAGTTATACCATATATTGCCATTGAATTGACTGAATTAGTATGTGCTATGATCATGTTAATCATTTTAATCATTTGAATGCAATAATCTACCACATATATACGTGTTTTTGGTAAAAATTCTAAACGCGCACCTGCGCCGATCGGGCCGCGCGGAATTGGACAAAGAGTGATTAACACCTATTAACATATCGTTTAGCAGGTGCAGCTAAACACCGATTATACTTATTGCATTATTATTAATATTAGTCAATGATCGATCAACGACATTCATTTAAACATGCTTTATGTATCAACACATTACGTGAACATAGGACGAATGCCGAATTTTGAGACATCAGCTAGTTATCTACCTTGAAAATGGGTATCCACACGGTGAAAAACAATATGTTTATGAGCGCTACGTACGGCTCTGCAACGAATATTTCCTCAGATTGCGGAAGCAAAATCTTTTATTTACACGGCCGAATAAACGTGTAACTAGTTGTAAAAGACATTTACGCTAGCTGACATGTTCCAGTCAATTAACCCATAGTATTTAGCACAGTTTATTCCACGAAAATTTTCCTTCCACTGTCCTGTATTTGTAATTAACGTAATTACGTCAATTATTGGCAGTAAACTGTTCCTTTTGAAATTTAAAATTAAACTTTTTATTTTCTGTGACGGGAGATGCTGGTACTGGAATAATAAAGTAGGCAACAGGTAGTTATATACATTATAAGAAAAACGGGTGGAATAGTTACACAATTACGTGTTTATTTTTCGAAGTGACATTGTAACACCATACATTTCATTTTTCATTTAACACAATGTGCGTACAACACGTGCGGATACTGAAACGTTTGCAAAATGATATTTACAGTTGCACACATACGAGGGTAATCCAATATATATAGTGAAAATGGCTCAGTATTATCATCACCGTGTTCATGACCCTTGACGTATGTGATTATAACGTCGCATGACTATGACGTCATACAACGTAGTGACGTCATATAATGCGACATCATTGACGAAGTGTCAATATAGCGGTAGGCCAAATTTCATTCAGGTATATGCATAATATATCAACTTATATTCGTTTTCACTATTTATTGGATGACCCTCGTATATGCACATATTAAATTATATTTACAGATAAAATACGACCGTTTAATGATTATGGGTCCAGCTTGTGACAAATTTAACAAGCCCCAATTGTGCATGGTCAGCTGCACAGTAATATTCATTTCGGGTCAGGCTACAACTATGCATTGTTTGGCATTGTAGTTCATAGTTATCGATTATTTCGTTTGAATAACCATAGTAAAACTATCAATTGGGTACACAAATAATAATTATTAATAATAATAATAATAAATAAATAATGATTAATAATAATAATAATTAATAATATGTATAGACTATTAATAATAATAATGAATAATAATAATGAATAATAATAATAATACAAAGTAATAATAATGCAATAATGCAATAAGTATAATCGGTGTTTAGCTGCACCTGTTAAACGATATGTTAATAGGTGTTCATCACTCCAATTCCGCGCGGCCCGATCGGCGCAGGTGCGCGTTTAAACAATTTACCAAAACACGTATATTTGTCGTGGATTATTGTATTTAAATGATTAAAATTCATAAAATGATCATAACACATACTAATTCAGTCAATTCAATGAAAATGCATGTCATAAATATCCGCTAACGGACGTACAAGCAACATCGAACAGCCGTTGTAGCCTTTGTAGCCTTTTCCAGCCTTTGTGGTGTTTAGGGTGACCTCGATAAGCCACGCCCCTTGACAACAACAATTGCAACAGTAATTTGTGAAGGTAATATCCGCCATAATTCTATGTGACTTGATGCTTGCGTGCTGATGACATTACAACTTATATTCATGTTATTTTATTCGTCATTTGTATGTATTACATTTGAAATCTGCTTGTTGTAATTGTATTTGTCTTTCTTACATGTCCATTTTGCTGATTGCTTTGTTCATTCGTCTTATTTGCATTACAATTATTGATACGTCCTTATTCGTGTGTCTGTTTATTGCACTAAGAATTTGCAATAGAAAGTAAGAACAAACCACTTAGCACTTTGAAGAAGGCCGAAAGCAGTACGGACAAATGAATGAAACATCAAGCCAAATGCGCATGCAATAAAGACGAATATATATTACAACCAATATGATTTCAAATATCATAAATACAAATGGCGAATAGAATAACATGGATATAAGTTGTAATTCCATCAGCAGGCATGCACCACGCCACATAGAATTGTCATAAGTACAAACGGTGAATGCAATAACACGCATAGAACGTGTAATGTCATCAGCCAGCAAGCATCAAGCCACATAGAATTGTAATAAGACGGATAGAACTTAAAATGTCATCAGCCGGCAAGCATAAAGCCACATATAATTGTAATAAGACGGATAGAACTTAAAATGTCATCAGCCAGCAAGCATCAAGCCAAATATAATTATGGCGGATATGACCTTCCATATATATGACCTTAGCTGTTGCTGTCTGCTGGGACGTTAAACCCATTCAATTTCAAAAAGAGTAACGGGATCTTTATATACTCAACAAAACTAGAAACGTCCCTGTTTTATAGCCGGTGTAGCTCTGTCTATGTATGTACCACATGTTCAAAGTACATGTATTTTAAACCGTGGCGATGTTCAGAATACGATCGTGTAGAGTTTAGCCGATACACACGGTTTACATAGCGGCCAGTGACCGGAACGTTGATTTCCACTTTTTGCACGTGCACGCTATACTTGTCATCGATAAGGTGTGATTCAGTTCATGTCGTACCATTCATGCGATAGGGGCTATTCGGAAAATTAAAAAACTTTTTTAATTTTTCACTGTTTTTGATATGCCACGGCTTTCCGAAAACGAGCGAAATCAGGCAATTGGGATGCTTGCGGGTGGGATGGCCGCCAGGGCGGTCGCGCCTCGGTTTGGTTGCTGTCGGAAGACGATTGATCGTCTTGCAGCCGGTACCAGCAGACTGGGGCTGTTCACGACCGGCAGCGACCTGGTAGGCCTCGTGTAACGACGGCTAGAGCCGATCGTTACATTACGTTGACGCACTTACGTCAACGTCGATTGGCAACCACAGTCACTGCTAGGCGATACGGTGTCTCAGGGCAGACCATTCGCAACCGGTTACGTCGTAACGCCCAACCAATCCGGGCACGCCGCCCGTACACTGGTCAGATAATGACCCAACGTCACCGTGCTGCCAGACTGTTATGGGCGCGACGTCATCTGAACTGGAGAAGGGCTGACTGGAACCAAGTTTTGTTCACCGATGAATCTCGGTTCACAGTTAATCATGCTGACGGAAGATTACGGGTATACAGGCGTAAAAATGAAAGATTCACCGATTGTTGCATTGTTGAGAAGAACAGGTTTGGGGGAGGGAGCGTAATGGTCTGGGGTGGGATCATGGGAAACCGGAAGACAGATTTGGTTGTTGTACAGGGCAACATCAACGCACAACGTTATGTTGCAGATGTGCTAAATGCACATGCCTTACCATTTATCCGTCAGCATGGTCCTGGTGTGACATTGATGCACGACAATGCCCGCCCTCACGTAGCCAGGGTCACCACTCAATACTTACAGCAAAACAACGTCGACGTCATGCCATGGCCCGCGGTCTCCCCGGATCTCAATCCCATTGAGCACATATGGGATGAGCTGGGCGCAAAGCACGAGCTAACCATCAGATTGACTATGTTCGCGATCTTACACGGGCGTTACAACGGGAATGGAGGAATTTGCCCAACGCACTGGTATTGCGTTACGTCACGTCGATGCGGCGTAGGATCATTGCATGCATTCATGCAAATGGTGGCCACACTCGGTACTAACGAGATTTACTGAATTTGCCACATTACTTATTGAAATTCCATCTCTAAACATTAAGTAACACATTTCTGAGTTTTTGTGATTTTTGATTTTGACCCCTACCGCCCTTGGCCGGTTATCTCTCGAATATTTAACAAGATATCCAAATGCAATTTATTGGCTTTGATACAGAAATGAATGAACTTGTTTTTCCATTTTGATTTTTAAAAGTAACCCTTTTGGTTTTTGATGAATCTTTCCTTAAACATGGAGGGACGTTTCTAGTTTTGCTCAGTATATATGGTGGTAGCGGCAAAAATCGGCGATGTGATACATTAAAAAATAACACAAATCAAAATATTTGTTTTTCCTCAATAAACATGTATTGGCAGCACATCAAAATCGTCTAAGACAAGTGTCGTGTTTTGTCGAACCATGTTGTTTTGTGAAAAATATTGATGTTTGTCCACATTTGTTAATTTTTTTAATAAAAACATGTGCTGGCAGCAAATGACACGCATGACACGTACACATCGTCTAAAGAGACAACGATTCTCATGAGAATCGTTGTCTCTTTAGACGATGTGTACGTGTCCTGTTAGGGACATGTTACAATTTCGCGTTTTCACGATCTTGCGCACATGTCGAGATCGCGAGGGCTGAAACGAAAATGCAACATATTCTCAACAAAACATGTTTTGACAGTACTGTGCTGCTGCATATGAGAATCGTCTCCTTAGACGATTTTCAAGTTTTGTCAAAATATGTTTTTGTAGGATTTTTTTTTTAGATTAGTTTTCATGTTTTTAATTTCTTGATAAAAACTATTTTGACAGCACACGAGAATCGTCTCCCAAGAGATATATTGATAGAAGAAATATATGCTTTTATTTATTCCTTAATAAAACATGTTTGGTGGCAGATGAGAATCGTCTCGATTTGTACGTGTCGTGTTTGGGACATGTTACAATCTCGCGTTTTCGCGATCTCGAGCATAGGTCGAGATCGCGAAAATGCGAAGCGTGGTCTCGAGAGCTCTAAACGAAAACGCCACAGTCTTAACAAAACATGTTTATACTGCACTGCGCATATGAGAATCGTCTCCTAAGATGATTCTCAAGTTTTGTCAAAACATGTTCTTGTAGGAAATCGCCAGTAATTCGGCCATAAATGCTCTCCTCGCTGCCAGTATTACCTGTATACTGGCACGGTGGTACGCCGAGGGTTAACACGGGGGAATGCGGTGTGCGGCAGATTCGGCCTTAGAAATGTTCCTACGGTGGAGATTTTGCGTATGTAACAATTTGTCAAAAAGACCGTGAACGACGCATGAAAATGCGGGCGCGCCGAAAGTGTTTGTCTTATTCGTCGGTGGCGAAATGGAAGCGAACGAACAACGCTTGGTACGAATTGCAGCTTCCGGACGTAATTATCTATCGGCAGTTTTCACTGGACGCTACTTTGGAAGTGTCATTTTGTTGGCCAATCGACATGAGCGTTTTACAATGCATGATGCATTGCAACACGAAATAGAAGCTGTGAGGCCGCGAAAATCAAATTTTCTAATCGACGTGAACACCCACAGCATTGAATTAATTATATGAGTGCACCCCCCACTAACAGAATTAAATAAATTGAATACCCCCCTACCAACAAGAACAATAAAGCTTCCGACCCCACAACCAACCGGAATTAATTTTGTCGGACACCCCCGACCCACAGGTCAACCCCCCCCCCCCCACAGAGAAGTTTTCCTGGAATAACCCTTATTAATTTCCTTATCTGGAGCCCGGTAAAGGTTAATACGTTGGTGTCTTTTGATATAAAGTTTATTATGTGCTGGCTGTGACTGGAGAAATGGGGCTTATGGGATTTGTGACCAGTGTAGATTCTGATCAAATAGCACACTCCTGTAGCCTGATGAAGATCTATATCGCTTGTTAGAAGCATGATGGGTGTTTCATTGATGAAATGGCGAACAGTGCAGATCCTGATCAGACTGTGCGGCTTCTACACTGGCTGCAAAACCCATAAGCCCCATTTCTCCAGTCACAGTCACAAATGAGGTAGGAAGTGTGTAGGAATTCCGAGGCTCACCGAGGAATTCCTACTGTTTCCCAGCCGAATCTGATAAACTTAACAGACATAGATAATACAAGGTTACTATCTTTTATATCAAGTATCTCGAACGAGGCTAGGAAACGTGTAGGCATTCCTACTGTTTCCAAGCCGCTGTAGTGTCTTATGAAATAATGTATTAGTCGATGCTAGGAAACATGTAGGAATAAGCTTTGTGTCCTTATCTGCAGATGATATAATGGCGAACTGTGCAGACCCAGATCAGACTATGTCGATATGCTGGCTGATTTGGGGCTACGTTTGTCACAAATCCCATAAGCCACATTTATCCCGTCAACACAGTGCGTATGTGCCGTGAAACCTTTTTGATATCTGTCAATACGACCTAATCACTGCGTATGAATATGTGCGGTGACTGGGGTTATTTTGTTTGCATTTAAAAGCCATTTGTAGGTGTTGACGAGATAAATAGAATAGTAGGTTAGTGCCGTGAATGGGAAAAATATCTGGCGCAGCACGGAAACGGGATGTGCTCGACAGAGCCTCGCCATTCCCGTTTCCTAAGCCTTGCCAGATATTTTTTCCCATTCACGGCACTAACCTATTCTCTATTTATCCAATCACACACCATGTGATTTTGTACCTAAGAACATGTGCGATATTTCATGAAAAATATTTAAAAAATGTACAATAAAGTTGAAAGTCGACAAAATGTTCATAGCAAATTCAGAATTCAATTCTGCATTTGCTATGAAAAGTTTTGTCAGTTACACAAAATATCACAGTTTCTGTAAATATTTTTCATTTTTAGGTATAAAATCACCTGGTATGTATGAATTATGGCCATATTACCTAATTCCACGTTTTTTCCTGCTCCGCCATCGTGGGGGTGGTGCCGTCGTCTCTAACTGGATGAAAATGTTCTCTCCATGGCAGAAAAACGAACTCAGGACCAGCGACTCTTCAGTCGGTAAAATTCTGGACAAGAAATACATGAACCCTTTCATCACTGCAGGCCTGTATAGTGGTATTGTCAAATAGTGTAGATCCAGATCATGACGAGTGGATTGTTCGGACCAGAAGGACGTTTACATTTTCAATGAGCAGTGTTCAATGTTATAGATGACAACTGTTCAATATTAATCAGATACGTCGCTCAACTAACTGGTCATTGACCAAATACACTCATACCAGAAAAACATTGTCATAGCCTGCATTGACCAGACTATATATGGTAGATCATAGTCAATCCAAATTTAAGATAACATTTGCGAACATTTCATTAGTATTTTGGACTTCAAAAAGTATAGTTTTAGTCATTTACAAGTTTATTGCATAATCTCGCACTTTATTTCTTAACCTCCTTACACTTTAACCATCAGAGGGCGGGAAACGCAAAGTGGCGTCTGCTGTTGTTAAATATTTTGTCCTTATTCTCAATAAAAACATGGTTTCCATTGGAAATGATTCTAGAGTGCTGCCAAACGATGTTTTTCTTTATAAAAATGGAGATTAAAAAATAAACGGCAGATGACAAAATTTAATTCAGCATTGTAAAAGTTAAACAGACAAATTACTCCCACAATAAACACAACAGCCAATGTGTTTATTGCAGCAATATACATGATAAAACTCACATACTTCATGAGGTGGTTGGGTGGGAAGGTAATCTCCGTGTCGTCCAGGGCGGGATCCTTCTCCGCGTTCTCCCGACTACTCGCGCTCGCCGAACGCCGCGGCACGCTGCCTGTACACGGGTGGAAAAAAATGTGAATTTGTTTAACGTCCCAGCAACAGCTAAGGTCATATAGAGACAGGACCACAGTCTCATCAAGTGACAAGTCTCATCATCTAGACCAGTGGGATGAAAATACTATGTAAATATTGTTCATGCCTCGGGTTAGGATTTAACCCAAAACCTCCAGTATTGAAATCCAATGTCATATCCCCTAAACCAAGGCCCATCCCTGAATGGCTGAATGTGAAAATTTTAGACACACACACTACCATAATTGCCCTAAATATCTGGACACAATTTATTCTAGGAAACACCCATTACAGTAAGGTTAGTATGGTTGTAGTTTATCACAATAACTGTGTATTTGGATACCATTTAGCGAAACCCCTATTTTATAAATATTTGGATACCATTTGTTTTGGGAAACAACTATTTTATAAATATTTGGAATGCATTTGTTTTGGGAAACCCTTATTTTATAAATATTTGGATACCATTTGTTTTGGGAAACCTCTATTTTATAAATAGTTGGATACCATTTGTTTTGGGAAACACATATTTTATAAATATTTGGATACCATTTGTTTTGGAAACCCCTATTTTATAAATATTTGGATACCATTTGTTTTGGGATTTCCCAAAACAAATGTTATCCAAATACTTTATGTGTTATTACGGTATATGCAAAGAATCAGGAAGAGCTTTTTTATAATAGTAAATATGTAGTCACTGATATTCTAACAGGGCTCTCTTCAAATGTTCATATCAAGACCACAGGTTGAAGTAACGGACCAAGGTATATACATACATTAACATTTGTTTACTCCATCTTATAACACATTACCAAGGTCCCTATGTTTTCATGGGCCACACTGGTACGGCCTCGAGACAATGGACTCTCATGAAACAGTCAAACGAATTATACCATTGTCGCCTATTGCAGAAGTTAGGCAAATGTTAGCCCTCCGCAATGATATATTCCCCGATGCGCTATGTCAACGCGTTTTTGAGCTATGCATTATTTTGTTCAACACAATTCTGAATTTTCTCTTAGTCGTAAGACTTCGGTAACATTTATTTCTTTGGCTTTCCCGATGACATGTCAGCTGGTATTGCTCATTGCTTCTCTGACAAGGTAAGCAGGTGTCCGGCTGGTAATGAGTCAATGTAACACGACGCTTACCCATGAAACACGAATATCAGCCAATCATAAGTTTAGCGATGACATCATCGGGAAAGCCCATCAGGATTAGACAACATGGCTTCCCGGGAAATTATAGAAATGTCGGTGCGATTCAATTGTCTCTCTCGTGACACATTGGGCGGGTATAAATGTAGGTTTGATCAAATGTTCGATTGGAAAGTATGTTTTTTCTATGCAAAATGTTTCTTTACGGGCCGAGACGATGCAAAAGTGTAGTTTGCGCTGTCATATAGTATTATTGGTTCCAAAATGTTACCAAAGTGTTACGACTAAAGAACAATGCAGAATTTTGTTGGACAAAATAATCCATAGCTCAAAAACGTGTTGACAAAGCGAATCGGGGAATATATCATTATGGAGGGCTGACATTTGCCTAACTTCTGCAATAGGCGACTATACTATAAATAGTTGGCTGTTTCGTGAGAGTCCGTTGTCTCACGGCCATCTGGGTACGGCCCATTAAAAACATAGCGACCTTGGTAATGTTTTATAAGAGGGAGTAATTTTTGTTTAGCTTATTTTGTTTCTACTTATTGATGCTTCTATGACCTTGGTCCTTTACTTCAACCGGTGATCAACACAAACATCAACTTCGACCAGATATCTGAGGCCTCATCAGGTTGATTTTAGAAAACAAATTGTATTATCAGAGGTGGGGACAGTTCCAAAAGCCAAATCCTGAACTTGGCTAAACAAACATATTTTGTTGCACCCAAAATGCTTAAAAGTGTGCTTTCCATGTTGAAACATTAGTAATTTCTGCAATTATCTGGAACCTCAAATCCTGATTTCAGGATATGTCCTGAAAGTTTCCACCCCTGATTATGATGACATACTATGATGACATGCCTGCCGAGGCATTTGACCGTGAACATTACAAGTAAATAAATGACATTGACCTTGATAATTTGGATGTAGGGGTGTGCGTAATGAAGCATCATCCCTAGACAAACATTGATGTGAAATATTATCAAAGTCTGGCAAGGGGTTAGAGATATTGTGAAAAAACAATAACTTTAACGCATTTCTGTTACAAAACCGGTGAACTGACCTTGATAATTCGGATGTGGGGGTGTGCGTAATGAATCATCATCCCTAGACAAACATTGATGTGAAATATTATCAAAGTGTGGCAAGGGGTTAAGGAGATATTGTGAAAAAATAATAACTTTAACGCATTTCTGTTATAAAACCGGTGAACATTACAAGTAAATAAATGACCTTGACCTTGAGAATCTGGATGTGGGGGTGTGCGTAATGAAGCATCATCCCTAGACAAACATTGATGTGAAATATTATCAAAGTGTGGCAATGGGTTAAGGAGATATTGTGAAAAAATAATAACTTTAACGCATTTCTGTTACAAAACCGGTGAACTGACCTTGAGAATTTGGATGTGGGGGTGTGCGTAATGAAGCATCATCCCTAGACAAACATTGATGTGAAATATTATCAAAGTGTGGCAAGGGGTTAAGGAGATATTGTGAAAAAATAATAATTTTAACGCATTTCTGTTACAAAACCGGTGAACATTACAAGTAAATAAATTACCTTGACCTTGAGAATTTGGATGTAGGGGTGTGCGTAATGAAGCATCATCCCTAGACAAACATTGATGTGAAATATTATAAAAGTCTGGCAAGGGGTTAAAGAGATATTGTGAAAAAACAATAACTTTAACGCATTTCTGTTACAGAACATTAAAAGTAAATAAATGACCTTGACCTTGAGAATTTGGATGTGGGTGTGTGCGTAATGAAGCATCATCCCTAGACAAACATTCATGTGAAATATTATAAAAGTCTGGTTAGGGGTTAAAGAGATATTGTGAAGAAACAATAAGTTTAACGCATTTGCCTTACAAAAAAAACGAAAGACGCGGACGAAGCGGAGGACGACGCGGACGCTAAAGCAGGCGCGACAAAAATGGAAAATAATTAGCAGCCGACAATTTTTAATGCAGCATTGTAAGGGTTAATTTATTATCAATGTAGCCACCGTCTTTGTCTGACCCGATATGGAACTGTCCACACTGGTCTCGGCACCCTCACTCACACTCGGTGTTGAAACTAGTACACCAGTTAACCCTTTCAACCCTAAATAACAAGAATGGTCTGTGATATGTTAATATATGGACCAATCCAATCATCATCAAATGATTTTCAGTCTAGTTCATTTATAAGAAGGGTTTGTTTCTATTTTTTCTAGTTCTCAGTGAAAGTTATGGTCATTCATTTGTACCGTCTTTTCTATATTGTTGAAATCTTCGATACGCTTCAAATGGTGGTCGCAACATGCACGTCTGCTGAGAAATAAAAATATCAAACTTCAGAATCAAATTGGCTCCAGTTGCTATGCCACATTTCACTGTTATTAACTCTTTGCATGCTAGCGGTGAAAATAACATCAAAACAACTTAAGCGCATGTTTCTTGTTTAT
This sequence comes from Conchocele bisecta, assembly GCA_029237695.1. NCBI lineage: Eukaryota > Metazoa > Mollusca > Bivalvia > Lucinida > Thyasiridae > Conchocele > Conchocele bisecta. The sequence continues at coordinate 33,033,520 of CM055275.1, forward strand.
CTCTGTAAATATGTCTTGGAATTTCATTAGAATTGTGCCCAGTGGACTCAATTCTAATGACATTCCAAGACATATTCATGATATTTCTAGGGAGAAATAAAAGAAAATACAGTGCATTGTCGTCTGCTACTTTCAAACTATTTATAGCCCGCAAATTTCCCAGCATGCAAAGAGTAAGTGGTTACAACAGGGTTTTCATGTTATAAATCGGCAAATGTGATCTACCATGAGAACCATTATATGTTTGACAAAAATCGACCCTGAACATACCACATCGTCCCTAATTGCTCTACCATTTGAAACAATTATACTATGAAAGGAAGAGACTTCTCCCATCAATATCTTCATTCAGCTGTGGCAGGCCATTAATACTCAGCATACTGGTGATGAAAGCCTGTGAGAAATGGTAGGAATCCGTCAGAAAATTTTGAAACTGCAACTCATGTCCTAACTTTGACTGAAAAGCTTGATTTCAAAAGACGTTACTCGACTCGGAAAGCGTAGGAATGCTAAGACAAGTCTCTGAATTCCTACATGTTTCCTGCCCTCGCCTGATGTCAAATGACTCTAGGCTGGTATTGAAAAACTGCCAATCGTATTGGAATTTATCCGGTCAGCACAGTGCGTATGTGCCGTGAAACACGGTGCCGTGTAACATTTTTTGATATCCTGTTAATACGACCTAATCACTGCGTATGATTATGTGTGATGGCTGGGATTATTTTTATTACATTTTAAAGCCATTAGTAGGTGTTGACGGGATAAATAGAACAGAGCCTCGCCCATCCCGTTTCCTAAGCCTTGCCAGATATTTTTCCCATTCATGGCACTAACCTACTATTCTCTATAACTACATGTTTCAAAAGACATTAGCCGGTTTCAGACATCCAACCCAATCATACCTTCACCCAACTGTGGCGGCCCGATTATAGATATATTTGGGAATGTATCTTACACTGAACTGAAGTTCAAATACAATTTAAACAAATGAATAACGCTCACATTGGTAAAAATGCATTAAAATAATAAAAACACCGAGGTGCGTTGTTGTTCTGTTGGTTAGATAACTTTAATACCACGGAGCAAACCTAACATGGCGGTCTGACAAACGTCGATAATTGGAAATTTCGGCTGAAATTACGTCAGCTAAGTTCACGACGTCATATCTTGTGACGTCGTCAGACTCCCGATGGTGCCTACCATACCACATAAATGTAAACAATACAGCAAGGATAGAATGTCAGATAAAATAATAACACGAAGATGAAATAGAAGAACTGGACCACTATTTCTTCTTCTGCCCAGCGCATGAATTAGTAAGAGAAGATCTAGCCGCTGTCTGCTTAAAAAATAATGTTATATCATCTCCATATAATTTAATATTCCCCCCTAAAGAATGCGAAAATGAAATACACTTAGCTGTACTAAAATACATTAAGGCGACAGGGTACTGGAATAAAATATAAACATGACACAGTTGCTCCACTAAAATTAAAAGCTGTCAAAAATAAATGATATAATGATTTTATTTTAAAATACAACTCATGCAAACAGTTATATGCCGGTATCGTGGCTAGAAACACATTAAAAAAACCGATGGAGTGGCCGAGCTAAGTTACGTCCGTGTCTCCATCCCATATCTAAAAATTGCTGTAAATATTTTCGGGATTTACCAATCTAATATAATATTTAAACATGTCAATAGACGTCCGTACACTCGGCCGGGAGGCGTTACTCATTCTAGAGTGAATAGTCGAATGACGAGCAACAACACTTGTGTCGGGGATACATGTTTCTCCGGCAACGAGAGGACTGTTGCATACTATGCTGCTCGTCTGCTTGCTGGATGCTCGCACCTAATAATAATACTAGAATTAATATTTGATCAATGGTGGCAGCTGGGTGAAGCCTGCATCCAATGCTACAACAATTCTCACCTTTAGTCTGCTCACTGGTGCCACTGGTCTTATAACAATAACGAGTTGACTTGCAACAAGGAAAGTAAAATAATGTCACGATATGCGATACGTACTTGTATATATATCCATGTACATATATAGAGCGTGCACCGTCTGATAACAAAATATACTGGACTCGCAGAGATTGACATCGATCCGTGCATAAAATGCCACGGCTTCTTTCGGTCTCTGCGAAGCTCCGGGACGGCTGGTGTCGTGGGGATATCGTTGTCGGGAAGCGTAATGTCACCCGAACCCCTGCGATATCAGCCGTTAGAAACAGTAATAATATACAACAATAAGCAATTACCCAAGGCACACACATTATTCGAAAATGGCACTGTACCCGAGTGAGCAATGACTTTGGTTGAACCTAGACTCTACCCGAATACGTCACAATCCAAATAACTGCATAGCGGTCTCGTCGATGGGTGAGTAGCATAAATGAATCGGGGTAGCTAAGTATGTCAATGCCAATAACTGACGGCTGATGTCACTAAAATAGCCAACAACTCCTGAACACTAACGATCTCCAGCAAGCTACTTGCCCCAAAACCGGCCAACATGCATTATAGATATAAATCCCAAGTCTGAAACAAGTGCCGCTCTAATATAAACTTGTATTTTAACTGTAATGTAATTTTAAAATTGGCCATATAATACATCAATAAAAAACACATAGGAACACATACGTCTAGGTCCACACTGTCGCCGAGGAGTAATCATAATACACATATGTATACATGTCCGTGATATGTACATATGCAAAAATGCATAGCATAACCAGGAGTCCCATCTCCAATACACAAAACAGATAGGGACAATACAATTGATGCTGAATAACCATACATGTTCTTCTCCCAAGATTTGTTGTAGCACCAATGCGTCACCAACGAAGCGACACCAAGAGGACCGCATCCAGGTACACCGATACTTGTCTAGTAAGTAGACAAATATCACCGACTCTCACTATGTCACAACTGGTCTGGTCCATCCCAGGCAAGCGTCCAGGGAGTTATGAATCTGCGGATGTAATACACTCATGTCACCCATAAGTCCACTCAGTCCATCTTATGATAGACCGCGCGAGACACGGGGGCGGCTCATAGCTCCCTTACGCGTGTCTCGTCCCGAATGGCAGGGTGACAGTTTTTTGTATTTTTTACTACATCCAAGCACGCAATAATAGCTTACTTCCGCCCAATACGGACTGTCCCTTACATGCATAGGCATTATACATGTACACAATACTCCGCACAGCAGCGTGTAGTGTAGTAAAGAATATGCATAACATAAACAAATATAAACTCACACACCCATTGTGTCCGGTAAAACCACTAAGGTGACCAAGTCAACATATGAAGTCATAGAAGACAGAAGCTGCTACCGCTGATTGAAAGCCTGGAGTGCTTGGTGAACCCGGTGTCACAAATAACCGGTGGATCCACTCCATACAGACACGACGCTAGAAGACAGAAGCTCAAGAATGGAGGATTTCTGCCTGCATCAATATACCTCAAAGCGCCGAACTGTTTCTGTGCAGTTAGTGGTCGAGCCGAGCATAGTGGTCTCATCATATTGTCCATATAGTCAATCAACAGAAGCTGGCCCTATGGGGACCAGCTATTATTTCGCGGTGTAGTCAGACGCCTACGACACCAACAAAGAGAAAATCAGAACAAAATAAAACAAACTTAGTCCCCCCTCCTCGGGGACAAGGCCTCGCTCGTGTCTACCACCCACTCAGTGGGAGGTGGCCTAGGCCTATGTGGACCCGACATCGGGTCGTTTACTCTGTGTTGCATACTGGGCAGTGTCATGCTATATGCGCCTTGGGATCTGTAACGGAATGAGCTGCCTGGGGGTTGCCAGTGGCGGCCTTGTGGGTGGCTTGGGCATGGCTTGCCTGGCTCCTCGTCGCTGCGGGTGGCGGTTGCGGTGCCGAGCCTCCGGTTGTCACTGGCTGCGGTGTCCCGGTCTGCTGTGGGTGGGTCGGTGGCTCGGCTCCGGCTCGGCCTGCGCTGTTGCTCCTCTGTGGGCGTTGGATCTGCCCATATCACGTGGATCCGCCTCTGCTTGGTCTGTCTTGCCTCGTCCAACCCTCTAATAGCATTAGCAGGTAATATAGCAATGTAACGGCTGAGTAACCATATATCATGTGCACGCACACTCGGCCCTCTTCACGGTCTGACATATCGGCATTGTGCAATAGGAGAATGAACTAACTAGGTTAAACTCACCGCCTCATCGTCTCCTTCATTTAATGCACATATTTCGACTGTATCGCATATATTAGTAAATTCGGAAACAAATGGGCCAACAGCCATTGGCCTGATCATTTACGGGCACATGCCCGGGTATGGAAGGTCTTCGAGCCATTTCCCACCCTTAAATATAAGAAAATTTGTCCCACTACTATGCAGCCCCTATTTGGTCAGAACAGCTCTTATTTGGTCAAACGGCCCCGATCAAAAATCGGATATAATTTGTATTTTTCAGAGATTTTGATAGTATATAGGTTGTAAAATATAGTATAATGAATATAAATAACAATCATCAATATAATTAAACAAAAAAACATAATTGTATTTTTCAGAAATTTTGAGAGAATACGTTGTAAAATATAGTATAATGCATATAAATAACAATAATTAATATAATTAAACAAAAACAACACACACAAAAATTGTATTATATTAGCCGTATTTTAGCCATATTCGTTAACATATGTTTTCTTATTTATCGTGAAAATCGTTACGCGGTGTCACTAGTTAATCTTTTTTATATGGAACATCAAATAACGATATGAAGTGTAATTGAAGCATAATTATATCTGATTGATTGGATAGCAAGATTTCTTTGGCTGCCAGCTCGGGCATTCGCGTGCCGACATCTTGTACATAATCACTTGTTAAGGCTACATGTATATATCTCTAGGTGAACTTGCAAGTACACTGTTTCCCGTATTGTGCATAACCACTTGTCGAGGCTATACATGTAGAGGAAATGTGCATCATCACAGTCTGATCAGGGTCTACACTGTTTCACAAATTGTACATAATATATTGTTGAGGCTATATATCTAGGGGGAACATGCATAGGGGAAATTTGTATTCACAGTCTGATCAGGTTCCCCACATTGGTTAAGACTAAATATCAAGTGCAGACTAGCTACAATAATTCACCTATGTGTTATTCTCTACATGTGCTGTATATTTATCTTCACTTATTTGTTATTCATGTCAAAGCTATACAAGACTGTTATTATCGGCTATAACGAGTTGTTCTTTGTTGAAACCCCACTAAAATACACATTCTTGTGGTCAATACAATATATAATTGGGATTTCTCTACATAAAGGTGTGAATAACATTCAAGCTATTTGATAAGATATACAAACCATACACAAACGTGAACAAAAAGTAATATATTGCATGCATATTAAAATCTATTTTCATCAATGTTCTTAGACAATACCATTTATTATTGTTATTGTAGATGAAAATTAAGAAAATATATAATATACATAGTTTTAAAGTCACTCTCTTTATTAAATTTTCGACCACATGGTCTTTAATCAAAATAGTGTGAATTTAAACTGTATTGGCAGTCCTATGTGACGTCCATAGTGTAGCAGTAAACGTCATGACGTCCGGCTCATAATATCCGGTTTAAAAACATGTGTATTAAATGTGCTTCCCTTCGGAGGTTATTGGAAATTACTATATATATATATAGAGAGAGAGAGAGAGACAAAAATAAAACCGTTTTAACCAATTAGGGGCCGTTTTGACTAGGGGCCGTTTTGACCTGCTCCCAGCCCAAATATATTGACATAGACACTTTTTATTTACAAATCACGTGACAATAATGTGTTCAAAATGGCGTACGGTGGTGGTGACGAGAGACAATTTATAGGAAATCTTGTTAAAAATCAGACAAAATACGGATCAACAACAAAACCTAGGCCCAAATTTTCGAACTATATAAAACATCCTGTCACTAAGGAAGATACTTTACAGGGTATCGCTCTTAAATACGGAGCTACAGTGAGTATTCAGTTTGACATATTGTATTAACTATTATTGACCACAGGCACTTTGTGGTATGAACGACAAAACGGTCTTGAAATCATACCTAATTTTAATCTGATATTGATACCTATAGAAGGTAGGACACTCGCCATATTTTCAACCAACGGAAGTGGCACTATAGTCTGTTTCACGAAAGCTGCCCAAATTTTACGGCCATATAAACAATTCAAAAACAATATTTTTTTCGATAATATTAAATTAAAGGAAAATTTAAGAATGAGCCTTCTTTTTATTTCGTGAAATTTTCAAAAAAATATGACATGTTTTCCAGTGGACCGTAGCAATGCTAAAGTGTGTAACGTATGGGGAAATACTGTAACAAAGCGTAACAAGGTGTAACAGAGTTGTATTGTAAAATATCTTACCAGTTACTACAGCATTTCTCTATATTTTACATACTCCATTTCCTGGCATTTCAATTTTCATCTCTTATGTATTTACATATTCTGCATAATATCATTGCTACAATGGAATATTCATTTTACTATATAATTCTTAATTCACATTTTAGTTATCCATCAGTGGACCATCATCCAGTGTGTAGCTGACATACCTGCTATCAAATGCTAATATTAAATTAATAAATAAAAAAAACCCATCGGGCATCAGTTCGGTTATGGGTAGTAGATGTTTACTTCACAATGTTGTTGTTGTATGTCTGTAATTCAGGTGCTTATTTTTTTTCGCCTCAATCTCTCTACAGCCACAGACTGCAAGAGCATTGTTTTGACTGCTCGACTTGATTGATTGTATGTAGATTAGCTCTCTTTCTCAAAGTTGTGGTGCTGTGGGTCCTGGTGTGTTTAGTACGACAATCAGTTTGCACCATACCACATAGGCCTACAACACTTAGTACCCAGTTCAATTTGGACAATCCTGTTACCCGTATCATCTTTTCATAACACGTACAACACTTTCACATGCAGATGCAGCTCATGGGCTGCAGTCAAATCTACATTGTACCTTTAATGTGTTTCCCTATATTGCTTATGAGAAGTTGGAAAGAAGTGAATGTGAGTGGGTGTAAAGGTACATGCACACTCAGTAGGCACAAACTGTTCTTTAAGGGAATTCAATAAGTGTATAATTGCGTCACTATTCCACCAGTTCTAAAAATTACGAGTGCCCGCTATACAGATGTGGTAGAATTCACTTTTTGTCGGGTCCGAACTGGTTCGAGAACAAAGTCGGGATTTAGCCAATACAAATTCTCACTAAATAATTACCTGTTTCTGCTATTTTTGGTGTTAGCAGAAGCATTAAAGTCTGTATTCTGTAAATCCATCGATATTTATCGATGACAATGCCATTTTATAAGGTTTAAACACCGTTCTCTATTGTAAACATGTGCTTTTACAAGCCAAACAAACACAGTATTGACAGTTCGGAGATCCGGACTTGAATGAATCTGATTGGATGAAATTGTCTGTGACTTACCAATGAAACGGTTCGTCCCAGCCAATTTCGGCGACAGAGGTCATTCGGGGTTAATACTGTGTGCGGGTATAAAAGCTCTTGATTTTCGTTACTCATTGGCAGATCAACTCTGCTAGAATTGGGGAAGGCTCCAAACACCTCCAGGGGGTTTAAGTCCACTAAAATATGAGGTTACTCTAAAAAATCTTCTATTCAGTGCAGATCAACTCTGCCAGAATTGTGGAAGATTCAAATACACTGCCAGTCAAGTGGGATATAATTAGCTAAATCCACCCGATACTGAGTTAAATTCACTATCACAGAAAGTATTATTTTCTATTAGTTCCTGTTAATAAATACTCCTGTGAAACAGTACAAATGATAAAATGTTGAAATATAATTGATTTGCTTTTCCGTTCTAAATACTCTGGCCCTCTGGCGTAAATAAATCAAGCCGGATTGCCCCATACCTGAGACAATCCTGACTGTCCGAGAGTCACCTATACTTTTCTCAGTCCCATTCAGTCACATTCAGTACAGTCCCCCAGTCCCACTCCAGCCACCCTTCACAACAGACCACCGCATCCCCAATCCCGACTATACATCCCAAAATCAGAACCTGGGAACGATCACGTGCCTAGGGTAGGGATAAATAGCGGATACCAACTTAAACAACAACGTGAAGTACATTCCCGACAGGGAGCCACACCCCGTCCCTACCACACAGATATAACCATTTTGTAATATTTATTTTACTCGCAGTGGTATCAGGCTATTTTCATATGCAACTGAGGTACAATATTTTTGTAATTATTATACCCACTTTTTTAGGGAAAAAAAATGGGTATATTGTTTTCGTCACGGGTGTCCGTCCGTACGTCCGGGCGCACATTAGGGTACTTATGTGGCTAGCCCCACAGGGTTATGGACTTGTTAAAGGATAGGGTTGGTTACAATTAGCCACCTAAAAAATCGTTTTATGTGGCTAAAAATCGTTTTATGCGGCTAATATTTAACATGTGATAAGCCACATAAATACCCTAATGTAAGAACGTCCGTCCGTACGTCCGTCACGTTTCTTGTAACTCGAAAAAAAAATCACCTTCATACCTACGCGCCTGATATTTGGTATGTAGCTTCGTTATCATGTGCAGATGCGCAAAGTGAATTCGGATTTTTCATCCGACCCTCCATCATGGATTATCTCCCCCTTTCGGACTCACAATTTCCCATTTTTTCCTTGTAACTCGAAAAACTTTTTCACCTTCATACCTACGCACCTCATATTTGCTATGTAGCTTCGTTATCATGTGCAGATGCGCAAAGTGAATTCGGATTTTTGATCCGACCCTCCATCATGGATTATCTCCCTTTCGGACTCAGAATTTCCCATTTTTTCCTTGTATTCGAAGAAAAAACTTTTTCACCTTCATACCTACGCGCCTCATATTTGCTATGTAGCTTCGTTATCGTGTGCAGATGCGCAAAGTGAATTCGGATTTTTCATCCGACCCTCCATCATGGATTATCTCCCCTTTCGGACTCAGAATTTCCCATTTTTTCCTTGTAACTCGAAAAAACTTTTTCACCTTCATACCTACGCGCCTCATATTTGCTATGTAGCTTCGTTATCATGTGCAGATGCGCAAAGTGAATTCAGATTTTTCATCCGACCCTCCATCATGGATTATCTCCCCCTTTCGCACTCAGAATTTCCCATTTTTTCCTTGTAACTCGAAAAACTTTTTTCACCTTAATACCTACGCGTCTGATGTTTGGTTCGTAGCTTCGTTTTGATGTGCTGATGCGCAAAATGAATTCGGATTTTTCATCCGACCCTCCATCATGGATTATCTCCCCCTTTCGGACTCAGAATTTCCATTTTTTCCTTGTAACTCGAAAAACTTTTTCACCTTCATACCTACGCGCCTCATATTTGCTATGTAGCTTCGTTATCATGTGCAGATGCGCAAAGTGAATTCGGATTTTTCATCCGACCCTCCATCATGGATTATCTCCCCCTTTCGGACTCACAATTTCCCATTTTTTCCTTGTAACTCGAAAAACTTTTTCACCTTCATACCTACGCACCTCATATTTGCTATGTAGCTTCGTTATCATGTGCAGATGCGCAAAGTGAATTCGGATTTTTGATCCGACCCTCCATCATGGATTATCTCCCCCTTTCGGACTCAGAATTTCCCATTTTTTCCTTGTAATTCGAAAAACTTTTTCACCTTCATACCTACGCGCCTCATATTTGCTATGTAGCTTCGTTATCATGTGCAGATGCGCAAAGTGAATTCGGATTTTTCATCCGACCCTCCATCATGGATTATCTCCCCCTTTCGGACTCAGAATTTCCCATTTTTTCCTTGTAACTCGAAAAACTTTTTCACCTTCATACCTACGCGCCTCATATTTGCTATGTAGCTTCGTTATCATGTGCAGATGCGCAAAGTGAATTCAGATTTTTCATCCGACCCTCCATCATGGATTATCTCCCCCTTTCGCACTCAGAATTTCCCATTTTTTCCTTGTAACTCGAAAAACTTTTTCACCTTAATACCTACGCGTCTGATGTTTGGTTCGTAGCTTCGTTTTGATGTGCTGATGCGCAAAATGAATTCGGATTTTTCATCCGACCCTCCATCATGGATTATCTCCCCCTTTCGGACTCAGAATTTCCCATTTTTTCCTTGTAACTCGAAAAACTTTTTCACCTTCATACCTACGCGCCTCATATTTGCTATGTAGCTTCGTTATCATGTGCAGATGCGCAAAGTGAATTCGGATTTTTCATCCGACCCTCCATCATGGATTATCTCCCCCTTTCGCACTCAGAATTTCCCATTTTTTCCTTGTAACTCGAAAAACTTTTTCACCTTAATACCTACGCGTCTGATGTTTGGTTCGTAGCTTCGTTTTGATGTGCTGATGCGCAAAATGAATTCGGATTTTTTATCCGACCCTCCATCATGGATTACCTCCCCCTTTCGGACTTAGCATTTGGGGAAAGTGGGTATATTGCGATGGCGCGCCATTGACTTTTTCTAGTTTGTACTAATTAAATACGTCACCCGAAAATAAGTCATTGCACATCAAAAAATAAATACAGGGAATAAATAGTAATTTCAGTTAAAATTTTAAAGAAACACGGTTATCGCCCCGATATCAGTGTGGAAATTTACTTATGATATAAAATGATATAAAATGTATAATAATGCCAATCAATACGTGGCGTAATGTTGAATGAATGTTGATTTTGCCTGAAAATGTCCACTATGATCATGATGATGTCTCTGATATAAAGAACAGTTTGTGCATACTGAGTCTGCATGCACCTTTGAACTTCCCAGCAACAGCTAAGGTCATATAGAGAAGGAAGAAATTTGAGGAGAACATATATCTATATTTATAGTTTGTAATGCCACTCTAAGAACATAATATAACTGTGTGTATACTAGCAAAATGTTACTCATCTATTTATGTTGGTTCAGAAAATCGGTGCATATTTACAAATACGTTGGTTCTTTTGTTACATGCGAGTTGAATTGGGTTATTGCCCATTATAAAAGTAGTAAGATTATTACTGATCCTACTGCTTTTGTGAGGGGGGCAAGTGCTTCTGGTGTAGCGAGTACTTGGCATCAGATCATGATTATTCTAATTTCAGGGATGAATGTATATTTTGTTTTTATTGTAAATTTTCAGTTCTGATTTTGGGATTTCCCCCCCATTTGTATATGTACTTGAACATGTACATGCACTTGTATAGGTAATATATGGGATTTAGTACTAAACCCATTGACCCGGCCTTAAATGACATTAGCTGTTGATATGCCGTTAAACCCCAACAAACAAATACATTGTTAGATAGCATTAATTCATTACTTTCTGCACTCACGGTGCTGTTGAATATGGACATTGTGGGGCTAGGGCCGTCACAGTGGTTTAACCATTAACAAAGATAACCATTCTACATATTCTGCTGAAAAATTACCATAGTAAAGTTGTTTGATGGCCTGTGAACAGCTAAGGTCATTTTAGGGTGGAATCCCATATTTCTGCGATAGGGAGAAAATCTCTGTCAGAATGAATATGAACAGAAAAAAAAAAATAAATAAAAAAAAAAATGAAATTAGAATAACCGGACCGTGTGCCAGGTCATCACCACACCAGTCACTTAGCCCGACTAGTACTGATTAGGGTAGAATCCCAGATTTCACATCCAAAAATCAGAACTGAATATTTACACAAAAATATACATCAAGCCCTGAAATTATAATATTCTGATCTGGTGACATAATAACTGGATTCAACTATCAAGTAACAAGTAAGCCAACATTAAAATGTATGTGAAGACTAAACCAGGGATATCTGGATTCCGAAATGGATTAACCACATCGTTAAATTACAGTACTCTTTGTTTGCTCACAACAAGCTGCCCTCTGATAGTTGAATTGTGTATGTACATGTATAAGGAAATAACTAATACAACAGCATGACAAATGTTTTGTAATGTGTAATAAATTTAGACATACAAGACACATTCACAAGCATATATGTATACATGAATTTATTACCATCAAATCAGAACACATAATACCAATCATACAGTACAAATGTTCACATGAAATCACAGGAAAACCATGTTATGCCGTGCTGCAATCCATTTTCATAAATGTGATATGACATACTTGTAATAACACCAGGAGGGAATATGATTGCCGGGCCGTAAAACCATAATTATGTATTCGTATTAAAGTTACATGCCCACTCATTAGGCACAAAATGTTCTTGATAGGAATTCAATAAGTGTATAATTGTGTCACTATTCCACCAGTTGTAAACATTAGGAGTGCCCGCTATACAGATATAATTCCAGCACAAAAATATTTACACAATTCTCTAACATTTGATTGGTCCATAGCAAGTCTCTGTCCAAAATTTATATCCCAATAAACTCCCATGCCGAACTACTTTCCGTAACCGTGAAGCGCAGTTAAAATAATTCTTAAGAAAATGGAAAATAAACACATTTACTTGATGAATTTATTTCAAATGCTGGAATTATAAGGAATGAATGGCCTTTTTGTGGAATTTATCGGGAATATAAACTTGGAAAAGTCGCGGGAATACTGGACGAGGCCTTCCGGCCTTCGTCCAGTATTCCCGCGACTTTTCCAAGTTTATACCCCGATAAATTCCACAAAAAGGCCATTCATTCCTATAATAATCCTTTAGTAATATTTATTACGGCACTCTTACCAACTGAGTTAACCGGGCGATCATGTCTCCACACCACACCGAACACTACACTCCTCCCCTTGTTATCATTTGGGAGCCAGACATCAACCTCACAGCTTCATGAGGATTATAGCCTGCAACCCAAAGTACACCCAGGCACAATCCTGTTTACTTCTGACACCATTGAAGTATTTCTAAGGGGAAAAAGTGTCGCCCGATGTGGGGTTTGAACCGACGACCCCCGTAACACTAGCACGGCGCTCTTACCAACTGAGCTAACCGGGCGATCGTGTCTCAACACCACACCGAACACTACACTAATTATCTAGGATGGCGCTAGGTAGTCATGCCTGTCTTTAGTTGTGAACGGTAACTCTTGCAATCTACTCCAGTTAGCAGAGTTACGATTCCGCTCATAGGATTCCTCTGCAGAATAGCGAATCAGATCTGATTCGCAGTTTAGCAGTTAATTTTGAAAGATTTTTTAACTGAAATGAGTGTTAATATTATGAAAGTAACATATTCAAGTAAATATGACATAAATTTACACATGTAGATGACCTGATAAAGTAAATTTAAGCTAGAATCAACAAGTGACCCAGTCAGTGGCAGCCAAATTCAACCTGTAAAAGTTAAGATGGGTTCCATTTTCTGTAAATGCAAAAAATAATTTTCTAAACCTTCTACAATGTTAAACATTGTTTCAGAATAATTGGTTTCCATTACTTTTATAATAGTAATATTTTGTTCAGATGGCACATATCTCAAATATGTCACAATTAACTGCTAAAGTGCGAATCAGATTCGCTATTCTGCAGAGGAATCCTATGACTGGAATCATAACTATACCTACGGACGGTACAGGAGTAGATTTACCTTCGCAACTAGACTGTCTTGATATGAGTCATGATGGCTTACTCTTGTAAAGTGTCATTTTCCTGTGGAATTTTCAAAAACAGTGACAAAGTATCAGATTTGCATATTTTTTAAATTAAATAACTTGTGGGTTATTTCAATGTGCGTAAATAGTAGTTGTGAAATATTTTGAGCTTTTATTGTTTATAGAAATAAAAAAAAATATTTTTATTGACAAAATTCATGAATAGCTGAGAAAAATAAACATTATATTGAACCAGTGACATTCAAATAAACATGTGCAAGGGGCGGGCAAACAACATGCACATTAAAACAGTTATAATTCACATATTGAATTTCAATAAACTAATTTCTGCTAGCGCTCGATCAAAATTAATTTATTAAAAATCAATATATAAACTTTAACTATTACTTATCTATTCTGCAGGTGGAAGTCATCAAAAGAGAGAACAAACTGTGGACAAACGATAGCCTGTTTCTCCGCGAACATTTGTACGTTCCCATTTCAACAGACAATAGCCACATGGTGAGAGATGAGTGGGAAATCGTGAAAGTCGATGAAGTCAGATCTCGAACAAACAGTGACGCACTGGTCTCATCAGTCAGTGAAGATTTGAGTAGCAGTAACCAGGGTAACACTATTTCAAATGCTGACAATGGAATGGATTTCTTCAGTAAATACGACACCAGTTTAGCAACGCTGAAGAGCAATGTACAAAAGATGGAAAAGTCTTCAAGGTGAGACGTTGCAATGCATTGTGGGAGGTACAATGCATTATGGGTCATTGCATTTGGAATGGTAAGAGGAATTGTGGGTAATTCTGGGCCTCTGATTATAAACATTTGTGAATATTTACTTTGATATATTTGCAAGGTCATGCAGATCTTTATTTGTTTGTTTTGTCTAAGCTGAATTCTGGGACTAACTCATGCAATCTATTTCAGGGCTCCAGATAAGTATTTTACACACTTATTTTAGCCGAATACGCATAGATCATCAAAAATGAGCGTACAAAATACTCACAGCAATGTGAAAATAAGCATTGATTTTCAGATTGAGTAGTGAAGATACTGTAATAAAGTTGTTTCCTTTTTGTAGCGCAAATAAGTGAATTTTGAAATTTGTTTTATTTTTTATAATTTGTTGGATAAGGTAGAAAGTCAATAATACATTAGTAAAAGTAAAATACACATTGAATTTGAAATATGGGGGTATAATACTCTTTAGATACAAAACTTATCTGGAGCCATGAGGTCCTATTACGTAATGCGTCTTATTATACATGTATATCTGCCAGTGTGGACTCGGATGAGCCTGCGCCCTTCGTGATTCTTACCACACTTCAATAGTGACTTCTGGCATTTGTGGACAGTGTAGCTCAGTGTCTGCTTCAGTTCAGTCACAGCCATATACCAGTACAGAGCTCCAGATAAGTTTGTGCCTAAAAGATTTACCCCCAGATACCCCCAGATTTCAAATTCAATGCATATTTTTACTTTTACAAATGTATTATTGATTTTCTTCCTTATTAAATAGGGAACAAATCATAAATTGTTTTTAAAAATTCACTTATTTGAGCTGCAAATACACTGTTTGGTTTTTGCAGCTCAAGTAAGTAAATTTTCAGCTTTATTACCGTATTTTTACTACTCAATTTGAAAATCAATGCATATTTTCACATTACTGTGAGTATTTTGTACTCCCGCTTTTGATAATTAATGCATATTCTACTAAAACAAGTGCGTGAACTATGCCAATATGCATATTATCTGGAGCTTCACCAGTCACAGCCACAAGTACACTTTTGTTAGATAATCAGAGGCCCAGAGAGTGTGGAACCTGTGGTAGCTCAGCTGTCACTTCTCCAGTGATTTGAAGCCGTGGTAAAGGTCTGCTTTTGTTGCTGTCATCCTGTCATCCATTTCACAAAACTTTTTATGCTCCCTATGTAATAGCAAGGGGGTCATACATGTATTGCGTTGCTCTTGCGGTTTCGTATGTCCGTCCGAGCAAACATCAGGGGTTTAGGAGCTTAGGGTAAGGGTTAGTAACATAAGGATTCCTTTGAAGTTCTTTGAACTTATTCCGTTAGCCCATAAAACCTTTTGAAGTTTAGGGGCTAGTCCTTTGATCTTTTATATAGCAAATAGCCCATAAACCCAAAATGTTGGTACGTCCGTCCGTCCATGTACATTTACGTTGAAAAAAGTCAAAAACATGTAATATCTTCAATATTACACGAATGATTGCTTCAATCCTTGGACACTTGAATCACCAGTACATTTGTCACACACTTGGGCCACCATTAACACGACCTTGACCTTTGTCACCTTCGAACTGTCGCTGAAACACTTAGCCATTTTGTTACGTCAAAAAGTTTGTAAGAGTTTCTCCGACATGTAATATCTTCAATATTACTTGGAGGATTGCGTCAATACTTGGACACTTGAATCACCTGAACATTTGTCACACACTTGCGCCACCATTAACAAGACCTTGACCTTTGTCACCTGCAATTATTTTTGGAAAAGTTTGTAAGAGTTTCTCCATCATATAATGTTTTCATTATTATCCCGTCAACACAGTGCGTATGTGCCGTGAAACACGGTGCCGTGAAACATTTTTGATATCCAGTCAATACTATTTTTGCATTTTACAGCCATGTGTAGGTGTTGACGGGATAAATAGAATAGTAGGTTAGTGCCGTGAATGGGAAAAAATATCTGGCAAGGCACGGAAACTGGATGTGCTCGGCTCTCTGCCGAGCACATCCAGTTTCCCTGCCTTGCCAGATATTTTTTCCCATTCACGGCACTAACCTCCTATTCTCTATTTACTTGAAGTATTGCTTTAATATTTGAACAGTTCATTCATCTGAACATGTGTGATGCAATGGCATGACCTTGACCTTTGTCACCTTCAAAATGGTGCTGAAACACTTATATTAGCCATTTTCTTGTGTCAAACACTTTGAACACAAATGACTTTGAAATTTGTGTAAATTTAAAGTTTTATGTTTATGTCCCGCCACGAGAGTAGAGGGGTCATTTAGTGTTCCCCTTGTCAGTCCCGTCCGTCTCATCCGTCCTGCCGTCCGTCACCAACCTTATAAGTCATAAAACTTTTAAACCATTCTAGCTACAGACCTGAAACTTGGTATGTAGCTTTCTTACGATGAGTAGATGCGCGAAGTTTATTTCAATTTGTGATTCGACCCCCGGGTCATGGATTATCTCCCCCTTTTCGACTTAGAATTTGGTAATTTTGTCTTGTAACTCGTATTACTTTTAAACCGTAAAAGCTACAGACCTGAAACTTGGTATGTAGCTTCCTTATGAGGAGTAGATGTGCAAAGTTTATTTCTGTTTTTTTTATTTGACCCCTGGGTCATGGATTATCTCCCCCTTTTTGACTTAGAATTTGGCATTTTTGCCTTGTAACTCGTAAAACCTTTAAACCGTAATAGCTACAGACCTGAAACTTGGCATGTAGCTTCCTTATGATGAGTAGATGTGCAAAGTTTCTTTCGATTTTTTATTCAACCCCTGGGTCATGGATTATCTCCACTTTGGACTTGGAATTTTGCCTCGTTTACTATCAAAGCGATATGTGGGGCAACCATGTTCTATGAACACATTTTCTAGTTTTACACACAACCTCTTATCTAGATAGACTCCAGTATGTCATGGGGGCATATCCATGTTTTACAAACATAATGTCTGGTTTTGAATCTCCTTCTCACCATAATGTGTTCTGCTAATGCTGCCACTGTCCACCTGCACTTTGACAATTTAACCCTTAGACTGCTATCTTATTTTTTTTTCGTCTGCTGTTTATTTTCTATTTTCCATTTGTATCATCAAAAACATGCTTTGACATCACTTTAGAATAATTTACAACATGCTTTGACAGCACTTCAGAATCATTTCCATTGGAAATGATTCTGAAGTGCTGTCAAACCATGTTTTTATTGAGAAATAAGGCAAGATATAAAAGCAACAGCAGACGACAATTGTTGTGAGTAGCGGTCTAAGGATACGGTAACTAAATGTGAAAACATCCATAACTATTTGGCAACACCAGCTGCCTGCCAGTACTGAAGTTTTTTACAAATTATAATTTTGTTGAACTTGTACCTAATCTTAGTCGTATATAGTTCAGTTAAATGGACTCCGGGAGCTGTTTCACTAAACTTTGTACAACTAAAATGTTCGCAAGTGCAAATTTAGGATTGTCTGGAATTTTGTTTTGATGCATTTACATTTATTGAACATAGGCTGCATGTGCAGCATATGTTCAATGAAATGTAAATCCAATAATTGTTTACAAGAAAACATTGCTAATGTGAAATTTACAGACTGTCATAATTTTACACTTACCGTACAAACATTTTAGTCGTACAAAGTTTTGTGAAACGACCCCTGGGGCCTGTTTCACTAAGCTTCGTACGACTAAAATGTTCGTAATTGCAAACTTATGAAAATCTGTAAATTTCACATTAACAATGTTTTCTTGTAAACAATTATTGGATTTACATTTATTGAGCATAGGCTGCATATATATGCAGCCTATGCTCAATAAATGTAAATCCATCAATTGAAATTTCCAGACGATTCTAAATTTGCACTTACGAACATTTTAGTGGTAAGAAGTTTAGTGAAACGGCCCCCAGGTCTCCAACTCAGCTCATACTGTACATGTATGTGTGAATCATTTGAATGGGTACATGTATATACGACAACTTTTTATCATATCATTCCTGTATTTTTAGCTCGACTATTCGAAGAATAAGTAGAGGAATTATTGGATTCTTCGAATAGTCGAGCTAAAAATACAGGAATGATATGATAAAAAGTTGTCGTATATACATGTACCCATTCAAATGATTCACACATACATGTACAGTATGAGCTGAGTTGGAGACCTGGGGGCCGTTTCACTAAACTTCTTACCACTAAAATGTTCGTAAGTGCAAATTTAGAATCGTCTGGAAATTTCAATTGATGGATTTACATTTATTGAGCATAGGCTGCATATATATGCAGCCTATGCTCAATAAATGTAAATCCAATAATTGTTTACAAGAAAACATTGTTAATGTGAAATTTACAGACTTTCATAAGTTTGCAATTACGAACATTTTAGTCGTACGAAGCTTAGTGAAACGGGCCCCAGGGGTCGTTTCACAAAACTTTGTAAGAGGAATTGTGGGTAATTCTGGGCCTCTGATTATAAACATTTGTGAATATTTACTTTGATATATTTGCAAGGTCATGCAGATCTTTATTTGTTTGTTTTGTCTAAGCTGAATTCTGGGACTAACTCATGCAATCTATTTCAGGGCTCCAGATAAGTATTTTACACACTTATTTTAGCCGAATACGCATAGATCATCAAAAATGAGAGTACAAAATACTCACAGCAATGTGAAAATAAGCATTGATTTTCAGATTGAGTAGTGAAGATACTGTAATAAAGTTGTTTCCTTTTTGTAGCGCAAATAAGTGAATTTTGAAATTTGTTTTATTTTTTATAATTTGTTGAATAAGGTAGAAAGTCAATAATACATTAGTAAAAGTAAAATACACATTGAATTTGAAATATGTGGGTATAATACTCTTTAGATACAAAACTTATCTGGAGCGCTGAGGTCCTATTACGTAATGCGTCTTATTATACATGTATATCTGCCAGTGTGGACTCGGATGAGCCTGCGCCCTTCGTGATTCTTACCACACTTCAATAGTGACTTCTGGCATTTGTGGACAGTGTATCTCAGTGTCTGCTTCAGTCCAGTCACAGCCATATACCAGTCCAGAGCTCCAGATAAGTTTGTATCTAAAAGATTTACCCCAGATACCCCCAGATTTCAAATTCAATGCATATTTTTACTTTTACAAATGTATTATTGATTTTCTTCCTTATTAAATAGGGAACAAATCATAAATTGTTTTTAAAAATTCACTTATTTGAGCTGCAAATACACTGTTTGGTTTTTGCAGCCCAAGTAAGTAAATTTTCAGCTTTATTACCGTATTTTTACTACTGAATTTGAAAATCAATGCATATTTTCACATTACTGAGTATTTTGTACTCCCTCTTTTGATAATTAATGCATATTCTACTAAAACAAGTGTGTGAACTATGCCAATATGCATCTTATCTGGAGCTTCACCAGTCACAGCCACATGTACACTTGTTAGATAATCAGAGGCCCAGAGAGTGTGGAACCTGTGGTAGCTCAGCTGTCACTTCTCCAGTGATTTGAAGCCGTGGTAAAGGTCTGCTTTTGTTGCTGTCATCCTGTCATCCATTTCACAAAACTTTTTATGCTCCCTATGTAATAGCAAGGGGGTCATACATGTATTGCGTTGCTCTTGCGGTTTCGTATGTCCGTCCGTCCGTCCATGTACATTTACGTTGAAAAAAGTCAAAAACATGTAATATCTTCAATATTACACGAATGATTGCTTCAATCCTTGGACACTTGAATCACCAGTACATTTGTCACACACTTGGGCCACCATTAACACGACCTTGACCTTTGTCACCTTCGAACTGTCGCTGAAACACTTAGCCATTTTGTTACGTCAAAAAGTTTGTAAGAGTTTCTCCGACATGTAATATCTTCAATATTACTTGGAGGATTGCGTCAATACTTGGACACTTGAATCACCTGAACATTTGTCACACACTTGCGCCACCATTAACAAGACCTTGACCTTTGTCACCTGCAATTTTTTTTGGAAAAGTTTGTAAGAGTTTCTCCATCATATAATGTTGTCATTATTATCCCGTCAACACAGTGCGTATGTGCCGTGAAACACGGTGCCGTGAAACATTTTTGATATCCAGTCAATACTATTTTTTGCATTTTACAGCCATTTGTAGGTGTTGACAGGATAAATAGAATAGTAGGTTAGTGCCGTGAATGGGAAAAAATATCTGGCGCGGCACGGAAACTGGATTCCGTGCCTTGCCAGATATTTTTTCCCATTCACGGCACTAACCTACTATTCTCTATTTACTTGAAGTATTGCTTTAATATTTGAACAGTTCATTCATCTGAACATGTGTGACGCAATGGCATGACCTTGACCTTTGTCACCTTCAAAATGGTGCTGAAACACTTATATTAGCCATTTTCTTGTGTCAAACACTTTGAACACAAATGACTTTGAAATTTGTGTAAATTTAAAGTTTTATGTTTATGTCCCGCCACGAGAGTGGAGGGGTCGTTTAGTGTTCCCCTTGTCAGTCCCGTCCGTCTCATCCGTCCTGCCGTCCGTCACCAACCTTATAAGTCATAAAACTTTTAAACCATTCTAGCTACAGACCTGAAACTTGGTATGTAGCTTTCTTACGATGAGTAGATGCGCGAAGTTTATTTCGATTTGTGATTCAACCCCCGGGTCATGGATTATCTCCCCCTTTTCGACTTAGAATTTGGTAATTTTGTCTTGTAACTCGTATTACTTTTAAACCGTAAAAGCTACAGACCTGAAACTTGGTATGTAGCTTCCTTATGAGGAGTAGATGTGCAAAGTTTATTTCTGTTTTTTTTATTTGACCCCTGGGTCATGGATTATCTCCCCCTTTTTGACTTAGAATTTGGCATTTTTGCCTTGTAACTCGTAAAACCTTTAAACCGTAATAGCTACAGACCTGAAACTTGGCATTTAGCTTCCTTATGATGAGTAGATGTGCAAAGTTTCTTTCGATTTTTTATTCAATCAACCCCTGGGTCATGGATTATCTCCCCTTTGGACTTGGAATTTTGCCTCGTTTACTATCAAAGCGATATGTGGGGCAACCATGTTCTATGAACACATTTTCTAGTTTTACACACAACCTCTTATCTAGATAGACTCCAGTATGTCATGGGGGCATATCCATGTTTTACAAACATAATGTCTGGTTTTGAATCTCCTTCTCACCATAATGTGTTCTGCTAATGCTGCCACTTTCCACCTGCACTTTGACAATTTAACCCTTAGACTGCTATCTTATTTTTTTTTCGTCTGCTGTTTATTTTCTATTTTCCATTTTTATCATCAAAAACATGCTTTGACATCACTTTAGAATAATTTACAACATGCTTTGACAGCACTTCAGAATCATTTCCATTGGAAATGATTCTGAAGTGCTGTCAAACCATGTTTTTATTGAGAAATAAGGCAAGATATAAAAGCAACAGCAGACGACAATTGTTGTGAGTAGCGGTCTAAGGATACGGTAACTAAATGTGAAAACATCCATAACTATTTGGCAACACCAGCTGCCTGCCAGTACTGAAGTTTTTTACAAATTATAATTTTGTTGAACTTGTACCTAATCTTAGTCGTATATAGTTCAGTTAAATGGGCTCCGGGGAGCTGTTTCACTAAACTTTGTACAACTAAAATGTTCGCAAGTGCAAATTTAGGATTGTCTGGAATTTTGTTTTGATGCATTTACATTTATTGAACATAGGCTGCATGTGCAGCATATGTTCAATGAAATGTAAATCCAATAATTGTTTACAAGAAAACATTGCTAATGTGAAATTTACAGACTGTCATAATTTTACACTTACCGTACAAACATTTTAGTCATACAAAGTTTTGTGAAACGACCCCTGGGGCCCGTTTCACTAAGCTTCGTACGACTAAAATGTTCGTAATTGCAAACTTATGAAAGTCTGTAAATTTCACATTAACAATGTTTTCTTGTAAACAATTATTGGATTTACATTTATTGAGCATAGGCTGCATATATATGCAGCCTATGCTCAATAAATGTAAATCCATCAATTGAAATTTCCAGACGATTCTAAATTTGCACTTACGAACATTTTAGTGGTAAGAAGTTTAGTGAAACGGCCTCCAGGTCTCCAACTCAGCTCATACTGTACATGTATGTGTGAATCATTTGAATGGGTACATGTATATATACGACAACTTTTTATCATATCATTCCTGTATTTTTAGCTCGACTATTCGAAGAATAAGTAGAGCTTATGTTGTCACCCCGGCGTCGGCGTCACCGTCACCGTCACGCCTTGGTTAAGGTTTTTAGTCAACCTTGTATATGGAATACTACTGGCCCTACACCCACCATACTTGGACAACTTCATCTCCTAGTGATGTACATCAATAACCCCTGATCTATATTTGACCTTGACCTACATTTCCTCTTGAATTACTTAGTTAATTCCCCTTGGTTAAGGTTTTTACTCAACCTTGGTTAAGGTTTTTAATCAAGCTTGTACATGGAATACTATTGTGCATACATACACCATACTTGGACAACCTTTTCTCATAGGGATGTACATCAATAACCCCTGGTCTATATTTGACCTTGACCTACATTTCCTCTTCAATTACTTACTTAATTCCCCTTGGTTAAGGTTTTTAGTCAAGCTTGTATATGGAATACTCCTGGCCCTACACCCACCATACTGGACAACTTAATCTCCTAGGGATGTACATCAGTAACCCCTGATCTATATTTGGCCTTGACCTACATTTCCTCTTGAATTACTTAGTTAATTCTCTTTGGTTAAGGTTTTTAGTCAACCTTGTAGATGGAATACTCCTGGCCCTACACCAACCATACTTGGACAACTTTATCTCCTAGTCATGTACATCAACAACCCCTGACCTATATTTGACCTTGACCTACATTTAACCTTGAATTACCTAGTTAATTCCCCTTGGTTAAGGTTTTTAGTCGACCTTGGTTAAGGTTTTTAGTCAAGCTTGTACATGGAATACTATTGTGCATACAGACACCATACTTGGACAACCTTTTCTCATAGGGATGTACATCAATAACCCCTGATCTATATTTGACCTTGACCTACATTTCCTCTTCAATTACTTAGTTAATTCTCCTTGGTTAAGGTTTTTAGTCAAGCTTATATATGGAATACTCCTGGCCCTACACCCACCATACTTGGATAACTTCATCTCCTAGTGATGTACATCAATAACCCTTGATCTATATTTGACCTTGACCTACATTTGACCTTGACCTACATTTCCTCTTGAATTACTTACTTAATTCTCTTTTGTTAAGGTTTTTAGTCAAGCTTGTAGATGCAATACTCCTGGCCCTACACAAACCATACTTGGACAACTTTATCTCCTAGTGATGTACATCAACGACCCCTGACCTATATTTGACTTTGACCTACATTTAACCTTGAATTACTTAGTTAATTCCCATTGGTTAAGGTTTTTAGTCAACCTTGGTTAAGGTTTTTAGTCAAGCTTTCTACATGGAATACTATTGTGCATACAGACACCATACTTGGACAACATTTTCTCATAGTGATGTACATCAATAACCCCTGATCTATATTTAACCTTGACCTACATTTCCTCTTGAATTACTTAGTTAATTCCCCTTGGTTAAGGTTTTTAGTCAACCTTGTAGATGGAATACTCCTGGCCCTACACCAACCATACTTGGACAACTTTATCTCCTAGTGATGTACATCAACAACCCCTGACCTATATTTGACCTTGACCTACATTTAACCTTGAATTACCTAGTTAATTCCCCTTGGTTAAGGTTTTTAGTCAACCTTGGTTAAGGTTTTTAGTCAAGCTTGTATATGGAATACTATTGTGCATACAGACACCATACTTGGATAACTTTTTCTCATAGGGATGTACATCAATAACCCCTGACCTATATTTTACCTTCACCTACATTTAACCTTGAATTACTTGGTTACTGTTTATAGTCAAGCTTGTATATGGAATACTCCTGGCCTACATCAACCATACTTGCACAACTTCATCTCCTAGTGATGTACATCAATAATCCCTGACCTATATTTGACCTTGACCTACTTTTATCCTTGGATTACTTAGTTATTTCCCCTTGGTTAAGGTTTTTAGTCAAGCTTGTATATGGAATACTCCTGGGCCTACAGCAACCATACTTGGAAAACTTCATCTCCTAGTGATGTACATCAATAACCCCTGACCTATATCTGTCATTGACCTACATTTAACCTTGAATTACTTACTTAATTTCCCTTGGTTAAGTTTTTTAGTCAGCTTTGGTTAAGGTTTTTATGCAGGCCGCAGCCACCTTGTTTATCAAGCTATGTGTACATCGACAACCCTCGTAGTCGAGATATGCTGTTCTCCTACAGCTCTTGTTATATACACGACCGGTGACGAAAAGTACAATGTATATAGAATCAATATGCACGGCGGGCTGAACATGCAGGCTGTTGCCATCTTGTTTTAAGCATTAAAGCCGACAATTTAAGCATTAGTCGGCATATTTAATTCAATTTCTCTAGACCTTATTATTCTTAATAATCTTATAGCAAGCAGAGCCCCAGATAAGTTTTGTATCTAAAGAGTATTATACCCGCAGATTTCAAATTCAATGCATGTTTTACTTTTACAAATGTATTATTGATTTTCTTCCTGATAAAATAATAAAACAAATTTAAAAATTCACTTATTTGATGCTTTTTGCAGCTAAATCAGGGATTCCGCTGGGGAAAATAAAAAAATCGCCACTTCAAAAAAAAAACAAATGTTTTTTTTTTTTGTTTTTTTGAAGTGGCGATTTTTTTTCTCGAAAATTGTAATTTTTTATCGCCAATTGTTTATTTTTATCGCCAATTGCGAAAGTGGCGATTGCCAGCAGAATCCCTGCTAAACTAAGTAAATTTCAATTTTATTACAGCATTTTCACTACTCAATTTTGTACTCCCACTTTTGATAATCAGTGCATATTCTGCTGAAACAACATATATGCCAATACGCACCTTATCTGGAGCTCTGAACGAGTGTATTTTCCTAGCTAATTCTTAATACTGCAATGGTTCAATGTTTTCCCACAACTTTCCTCTGTGCCAAACCTTGTACAATGTATATTTTACAATGCTGTGATATAAGTAATGTTATAGCTTGCATGCAGTAGCAGGGATCCAGATAAGTAATTAGTAATTGAGTATTGTCACTCAATCATTTCTGAAGCAATTGGGTATTTCATAAATTTTAATTGGGTAAAATAAAATCACACTTCTGTTTACACATCAACAGACGGCAATTATTGAATACTTTGCTTCGAAATGAAAACATGTCTTGGCATTTCATCAGAATTGTCTCCTTGGAGACAATTCTAATGAAATACCAAGATTTGTTTTCATGGAAAATAAGAAAAATATGCTATATGTATGGTCTGTTTATTGTTTTTTTTGCAGCATGATGAAGGTACCACAACTTTTTATTGCTTTTTTATACTCGCTACTTCTGATACGCAGCTTATCTGGGGCTCTGTAGTAACATCATTATTGCATTATGTATATTTGTATGACTAAGTTTTATTGTCTGCATGTCTTATAATGTGAATATTGTTACAAGTAGCCAAACTGCCAAAATTGTACAGGACATTCGGTCTGATAAACTTGGAAGTTTTTACCTGACTGGACAAAAATTTACTAGACCAAATTTTTTTTATAGAATATAAAATTGATTTTGTGTGATATTCAAGAGCTTTTTAGCTTTTTAAGTATATCAGCCATTAATAAAAGCAAGCTAGCACCAGAAGCGCATACCAAAGGAAGGTGATTTCATTGAAGGTTAATTAGAATAAAAAAGTACTTTTCAATACCTTATATTTGCCTTACTAAATTTTTTTTTCGAAACTCAAATCCATACACTCTGAGAGTGGTGGGCTTGACATGCATGTCACAACCGTCTGGGTCCGGTTGCTCAAAACCTCTGTTAGCTTAACAGACTGTTAAATCCTTAGCAATGCTAAGGATTTAACAGTCTGTTAAGCTAACAGAAGCTGTCACTTTTCTACTGGTTCATAAATACCCAAACGGGCCTACTGTGAATTCCCCATTAATAGTTGGAACTAAAGACAATAACCTTTAATTACACTGTTACATCGTGCATAGCGTGCTTACCATGTGCTTACAATTTAAACGATTGGAGCAATGAGAGAATATGACCGTACATACATGTATTGCTTGCTACCCAGTGATTTACTGTGCTTCTGGAGTGCTTAATTTTCACAACATTGTAAGCTGGTAGGGGGGGGGGGGGTAGGGGGGGGATATATCCTGTATTTCAAAATGGTAGTTGAATAAACTCTGTATCATCATAAACTCTGTCATCATAAACTCTGTATCATCATAAACTCTGTCATCATAAACTCTGTATCATCATAAACTCTGTAATAAACTCTGTATCATCATAAACTCTGTATCATCATAAACTCTGTATCATCATAAACTCTGTAATAAACTCTGTATCATCATAAACTCTGTATCATCATAAACTCTGTATCATCATAAACTCTATATCATCATAAACTCTATATCATCATAAACTGTAATAAACTCTGTATCATCATAAACTCTGTATCATCATAAACTGTAATAAACTCTGTATCATCATAAACTCTGTATCATCATAAACTCTAAAAAAAACTCTGTATCATCATAAACTCTGTATCATCATAAACTCTGTATCATCATAAACATCATCATAAACATAAACTCTGTATCATCATAAACTCTATATCATCATAAACTCTGTATCATCATAAACACTGTATCATCATAAACTCTATATCATCATAAACTCTATATCATCATAAACTCTATATAATCATAAACTCTATATCATCATAAACTCTGTATCATCATAAACTCTATATCATCATAAACTCTGTATCATCATAAACTCTGTATCATCATAAACTCTATATCATCATAAACTCTGTATCATCATAAACTCTATATTATCATAAACTCTGTATCATCATAAACTCTGTAATAAACTCTGTATCATCATAAACTCTGTATCATCATAAACTCTGTATCATCATAAACTCTATATTATCATAAACTCTGTATCATCATAAACTCTATATTATCATAAACTCTGTATCATCATAAACTCTGTAATAAACTCTGTATCATCATAAACTCTGTAATAAACTCTGTATCATCATACACTCTGTATCATCATAAACTCTGTATCATCATAAACTCTGTAATAAACTCTGTATCATCATAAACTCTGTAATAAACTCTGTATCATCATAAACTCTGTAATAAACTCTGTATCATCATACACTCTGTATCATCATAAACTCTGTATCATCATAAACTCTGTAATAAACTCTGTATCATCATAAACTCTGTAATAAACTCTGTATCATCATACACTCTGTATCATCATAAACTCTGTATCATCATAAACTCTGTAATAAACTCTGTATCATCATAAACTCTGTAATAAACTCTGTATCATCATAAACTCTGTATCATCATACACTCTGTATCATCATAAACTCTGTATCATCATACACTCTGTATCATCATAAACTCTGTATCATCATAAACTCTGTAATAAACTCTGTATCATCATAAACTCTGTATCATCATAAACTCTGTATCATCATAAACTCTGTATCATCATAAACTCTGTAATAAACTCTGTATCATCATAAACTCTGTATCATCATAAACTCTGTATCATCATAAACTCTATATCATCATAAACTGTAATAAACTCTGTATCATCATAAACTCTGTATCATCATAAACTGTAATAAACTCTGTATCATCATAAACTCTGTATCATCATAAACTCTAAAAAAAACTCTGTATCATCATAAACTCTGTATCATCATAAACTCTATATCATCATAAACATCATCATAAACTCTGTATCATCATAAACTCTATATCATCATAAACTCTATATCATCATAAACTCTGTATCATCATAAACACTGTATCATCATAAACTCTATATCATCATAAACTCTATATCATCATAAACTCTGTATCATCATAAACTCTATATAATCATAAACTCTATATCATCATAAACTCTGTATCATCATAAACTCTGTATCATCATAAACTCTGTATCATCATAAACTCTATATCATCATAAACTCTGTATCATCATAAACTCTATATTATCATAAACTCTGTATCATCATAAACTCTGTAATAAACTCTGTATCATCATAAACTCTGTATCATCATAAACTCTGTATCATCATAAACTCTATATTATCATAAACTCTGTATCATCATAAACTCTATATTATCATAAACTCTGTATCATCATAAACTCTGTATCATCATAAACTCTGTATCATCATAAACTCTGTATCATCATAAACTCTGTATCATCATAAACTCTGTAATAAACTCTGTATCATCATAAACTCTGTATCATCATAAACTCTGTATCATCATAAACTCTGTATCATCATAAACTCTATATCATCATAAACTCTGTATCATCATAAACTCTATATTATCATAAACTCTGTATCATCATAAACTCTGTATCATCATAAACTCTGTAATAAACTCTGTATCATCATAAACTCTGTATCATCATAAACTCTGTATCATCATAAACTCTAAAAAAAACTCTGTATCATCATAGACTCTGTATCATCATAAACTCTGTCACTCAGGCTCAGCCTCACAGTTTCCTAATGATTTCCTCATACATTACAGTTGTCAACATATCAGATCACCAAATATAAAATACATTAATTAACCCATTTCATGATGAGGATATGCCATTTTGATTGGGGAAAATCTGAATATTTTCTTAACCCTTTCACCTTTACAGGTACATGCCCACGCAGCAGGTTACACTGTACTACTACTTTTCATTTTCTGTCATGCCTTATATGAGCCATTTGTCTACCCACTAACGAGTTATTTTCAATTACGGCGCGTGTTAATTGGTGTTAAATCGCATTTTATATGCCGCGACCAGAAAGGGTATTTTCCGACCTCGTGCTATTTTTACCAATACGCGTCACGTGACACGGTCAATCATATCACACCTTTGACATGCGCAGTGAAGTATCGGAAGTTGAGAAGAAAAATCTCTGTTCGAGTCCAAATGTAAATCTCCACATAACTTTCCATTTGGTGATCTGGTTGCCAATATTAACATGATTAACCACTCTCTCTCTGTACTGCATATTCCTCAGACATTTCGCCTTTTTTTTGGCCGACGCCGTTTCATACAATTTCCGTCCTGGACGTTTCTACATGTTGATATTCTTGTTTACATATTGGGAAGCCTACTGGCACGTGTAGTATACGGCGCATGCGCACCGCAAGCCGTGATGTGAAAGTCGTCGTCCCCGCAGTCATTATCAAAATAGACTGTTACCGCTGCGCGTCGCTAACAGTAAATTGATAATTAATAAATGATTATATTTGTATAGCGGGCACTCGTAATTTTTAGAACTGGTGGAATAGTGACATAATTATACACTTATTTAATTCCTATAAAGAACATGTTGTGCCTACTGCGTGGGCATGTACCATTAAGTAACTGGAATGGATTTTTTAGCAAGAGCTTATGGCATACCCCCGGCGTCCACAAACTTAACGTTGGGGTAAATGTCTTATAACTTCTGTTTCCTTTCATGGAACACCTTGTTATTTCATACATGCATTCCTCAGATGACCCTCTATCATGCTGTAGCAAATCCATGACCCACCATCCACCCCTTACCCCAAGGTCAAGCTCACAAACTTAGCACATTCATAAACTTAACGTTGGGGTAAATGTCTTATAACTTCTGTTTCCTTTCATGGAACGCCTTGATATTTCATACATGCATTCATCTGATGATACTCTATCATGCTATAGCAAATCCATGACCCACCGTCCATCCCTTACCCCACGGTCAAGGTCACAAACTTAGCACATTCATAAACTTAACGTTGGGGTAAATGTCTTATAACTTCTGTTTCCTTTCATGGAACACCTTGTTATTTCATACATGCATTCCTCAGATGACCCTCTATTATCCTGTAGTAAATCAATGACCCACCACCCAGCCCTTACCCCAAAGTCAAGGTCACAAACTTAGCACATTCATAAACTTAACGTTGGGGTAAATGTCTTATAACATCTGTTTCCTTTCATGGAACACCTTGATATTTCATACATGCATTCATCTAATGATACTCTATCGTGCTATAGCAAATCCATGACCCACCACCGATCCCTTACCCCAAGGTCAAGGTCACAAACTTAGCACATTCATAAACTTAACTTTGGGGTAAATGTCTTATAACTTCTGTTTCCTTTCATGGAACACCTTGTTATTTCATACATGCATTCCTCAAATGACCCTCTATCATGCTGTAGCAAATCCACGACCCACCACCAAACCCTTACCCCAAGGTCAAGGTCACAAACTTAGCATGTTCATAAACTTAACTGTTGTGTAACTTCTGTTTATTTACAGGGAATACCTTCATATTTCAGGCATGCATTCATCTGACTCTATCGTGCTATAGCAAATCCATGACACCCCACCCCTTTCCCCAAGGTCAAGGTCACATTCATAAACTTAACATTGGGGTAAATGTAACATCTGTTTCCTTTCATGGAATGCCTTGATATTTCATACATGCATTCATCTGATGATACCCTATCATGGTATAGCAAATCCATGACCCACCCTCCATCCCTTACTCCAAGGTCAAGGTCACAAACTTAGCACATTCATAAACTTAACGTTGGGGTAAATGTTGTGTAACTTCTGTTTATTCACAGGGAACGCCTTCATATTTCATACATGCATTCATCTGATGATACTCTATCGTGCTATAACAAATCCATGACACCCCACCCCTTTCCCCAAGGTCAAGGTCACAAACTTAGCACATTCGTAAACTTAATGTTGGGGTAAATGTAACATCTGTTTCCTTTCATGGAACGCCTTGATATTTCATATATGCATTCATCTGATGATACCCTATCATGGTATAGCAAATCCATGACCCACCACCCACCCCTTACTCCAAGGTCAAGGTCACAAACTTAGCACATTTTACATGCATTCATCTTAATATGCTATATCATGCTATAGCAAATCCACGACCCACCTTCCACCACTGACCCCAATATCAAGGTCCACCGCACATCCCTTAACCCAAGGTCAAGTTATATAATATTCATGTTTTGTATACAACTGTGCCAAGTTTGAGTGAAGGCTGCCAACAGGCGAGCTTCGTTGTCTTCTGACAACTTTTGTTATATGTTAATGTTCAGACAAATCCAATTTGTTACAAAATGATTTTCAGACTTGTCTATTTATGACAAAGGGTATTTTTCTCTCAAAACTATGAAAATTACTTGCAAAAGTGCAGATCCTGATGAGACGGCTGGATCTACACTTTTTCCCAATACCATTATACAGGCCTTGTGGTGTTGAAAGGGTTAAATGTGCTTAGAAGTATATGATGTGACCAACATTTGAACCAGATGGTTCTAATGAGTGGTCACACCATATACTTTCATTGAGAAATAACAAAAATAAAAATAAAATACTTAAAACAATTCATACCCGTAAAGGTGTATTCTGCATGTAATGGAAAAGTCGCGGCCTCGGTCCGTTACTTCAACATGTGGGTTAAATGGGTTAATTCAGTCAATTAACATGTTCAATACACTTCAAAATTCAGGTCTCAAAATGGACAATCAATAATACAGTTTGCTGTGTGCAGAAACCATGAGTCAAAAGTAGACTCCAAGAGCATGAAGAGTGAAAATGCTTCGAAGGATCACTGTAGAACATCCTGATCACAATCAATCAATTAGTCCATCAATCAATCAATCACTTGGTTTGTACATTGTTATTTTATGCCCCCGGTCTCGGTAGAGCCGGAGGCATATAGTGTTTGGACTGTGGGTCCATGAGTCCTTCCATATGTCCGTGTGTCCGGCACATTAAGAGGTTCGCTGGAGTTTCTCAATTCTCTCATAACTTCTATATTCCTTGAAGGATTACTTAAGTATTTCAACACAGCATACTTTTGGACAAATGCCATACATCTGTGCTGCCCTTAATAATATAACCTTGACCTTTTGACCTTCACAACTTGAACTTTTTCACACATTAAGAAGTTTCTCGGAGTTTCTCAATTCTGTCATAACTTCTATATCCCTTGAAGGGTTACTTTAATAATCTAATACATCATACTGGTGGACAAACACATCCATGCTGTCCTTAATATAACCTTGACCTTTTGCCCTTCACAACTTGAACTTTTTCACACATTCAAAGTTTGTCTGCCACCGGGGGCATTCGTGTGCCGACAGGCCACATTTTCTTGTTAATCATGTTTTCATTCTCCCATTAAAGGTACATGCCCACTCAGTAGGCACAAAATGTTCTTTATATCGGAGACATCATCCGAGACATTTTCTAGCAAAATAAACATTCGTTCACAGGCTCCAGATAAGGAATTAGTAATTGAGTATTTTCACTCCATCATATCAGAAGCAATTGGGTATTTCAATATTTTAATTGGGAAAATAAAATCACACTACTGTTTACACATCAACAGACAGCAATTATTGAATAGTTTGCTTCAAAATGAAAACATGTCTTGGCATTTCATTAGAATTGTCTCCTTGGAGACAATTCTAATGAAATACCAAGATGTGTTTTCATGGAAAATAAGAAAAATATGCTATATTTGTGGTCTGTTTATTGTTTTCTGTAGCATGATAAAGGTACCACAAATTTGTTATTGCTTTTTGATACTCGCTACTACTTCTGATTTCAATTGGGTTTTTGGCAATTTTAATTGGGTATTTACACAAATACGCAGCTTATCTGGAGCTCTACATTCACCATTAGCCCACACATTGATTGGCATTATTTACATGTTATATCAGACGTAAAATTTCCACACTGATGTCAGGGGCGATAACCGTGATTCCTTAAAATGTTAACGGACAGTACTATTTATTCTCTGTATTTATTTTTAGCTCGACTATTCAAAGAATAGTTAGAGCTTATGTTGTCACCCCGGCGTCAGCGTCACCATCACGGCCTTGGTTAAGGTTTTTAGTCAAGCTTGTATATGCAATACTACTGGCCCTACACCCACCATACTTGGACAACTTCATCTCCTAGTGATGTACATCAATAACCCCTGATCTATATTTGACCTTGACCTACATTTCCTGTTGAATTACTTAGTTAATTCCCCTTGGTTAAGGTTTTTAGTCAACCTTGGTTAAGGTTTTTAGTCAACCTTGGTTAAGGTTTTTAGCTCGACTATTTGAAGAATAGTTAGAGCTTATGTTGTCACCTTGGTTAAGGTTTTTAGTCAAGCTTGTATATGGAATACTACTGGCCCTACACCAACCATACTTGGACAACTTCATCTCCTAGTGATGCTCATCAATAACCCCTGATCTATATTTGACCTTGACCTACATTTCCTCTTGAATTACTTAGTTAATTCCCCTTGGTTGAGGTTTTTAGTCAACCTTGGTTAAGGTTTTTAGTCAAGCTTGTATATATATGCAAAACTACTGTCGCTACACCCACCATACTTGGACAACTTCATCTCCTAGTGATGTACATCAATAACCCCTGATCTATATTTGACCTTGACCTACATTTCCTCTTGAATTACCTAGTTAATTCCCATTGGTTAAGGTTTTTAGCTCGACTATTCGAAGAATAAGTAGAGCTTATGTTGTCACCCCGGCATCGGCGTCAGCGTCAGCGTCACCGTCACGCCTTGGTTAAGGTTTTTAGTCAACCTTGTATATGGAATACTACTGGCCCTACACCCACCATACTTGGACAACTTCATCTCCTAGTGATGTACATCAATAACCCCTGATATATATTTGACCTTGACCTACATTTCCTCTTGAATTACTTAGTTAATTCCCCTTGGTTAAGGTTTTAAGTCAACCTTGGTTAAGGTTTTTAGTCAAGCTTGTACATGGAATACTGTTGTGCATACAGACACCATACTTGGAACAACCTTTTCTCATAGGGATGTACATCAATAACCCCTGGTCTATATTTGACCTTGACCTACATTTCCTCTTCAATTACTTAGTTAATTCCCCTTGGTTATACTCCTGGCCCTACACCAACCATACTTGGACAACTACATCTCCTAGTGATGTACATCAACAACCCCTGACCTATATTTGACCTTGACCTACATTTAACCTTGAATTACTTAGTTAATTCCCCTTGGTTAAGGTTTTTACTCGACCTTGGTTAAGCTTTTTACTCAAGCTTGTACATGGAATACTATTGTGCATACAGACACCATACTTGGACAACCTTTTCTCATAGTGATGTACATCAATAACCCCTGATCTATATTTGACCTTGACCTACATTTCCTCTTGAATTACTTAGTTAATTCAACCATACTTGGAAAACTTCATCTCCTAGTGATGCACATCAATAACCCCTGATCTATATCTGACATTGACCTACATTTAACATTGAATTACTTACTTAATTTCCCTTGGTTAAGGTTTTTAGTCAACATTGGTTAAGGTTTTTATGCTGGTCGCGGCCACCTTCTTTGTCAAGCTATGTGTACATCGACAACCCTCGTAGTCGAGCTATGCTGTTCTCCTACAGCTCTTGTTACTCTTTTTCATCGGTTGTCCTTATGAATTAAAAAATGGTGAATGCATAATTTAACTGGGTACATATCAGCAAAGTTCCACGTAAGCACTGTGCTTACACTGCACTTTGATTCCTAAATAATCTTAAATATGAACAACCTAGTGTATGCCAACGATATTACCATCTATTATCTTGGTAAATTGAGACTTTTGAACATTTCTATCCAGTACTTAGTGAATGATATGCCATTTAATGCCACTCATTTTATCATAAATGGAGGTAGTCACGCAGCTATATAATGACATAAATATCCGGGGTTTGTATTGAATTTAATTGGAAATGTGATGGTTATAAACTTTGCTTTTGTAGTATCAAATCGTCAGTGTATTACTTGACTGCATAATAATATATATCAGGCGATGGTAATGCGATCCTCAAGAAAGACACACGGCGACAATTATAAGGTATCACGCTACCAAATCTGCTCGGTATCGTGTTTTGTCACAAAGTTAATGTTATAAGGGGCCTACTGCCAACTTTAAAATATGTCGTCGCATACGAAATGTTAAATGATGTCGCTATTATTCCCCAAAATTATTTCAGACAGCAGCAAACAACAGAGAAACACCTCACTCTGCCTTATTTGAAAATTATTCATACGAAATTACGTTACTTGGGCCGCAATCCAAAACATGACATTACATTAGAACTGCAACACGAGCCATAAACATTATTTTCATACTTGGTCTTGGCCTAATGGGAGACACTTGGCCAGGCTACGAGATATCCAAATTTGGTTGACATGCGATAAAAGATGACAAATCTACAGGACTTTTATACAACACCCCTTGTATACGCCGTTGATAAACGTCGTAATTTCGACGTCATTGATCTAAAACGTCATATAAGTTTTTACCACGCATCATAAAACTACTTCTAAAATGAAACATAATTGGGATACATTGATAATTTTGGTGGCATCTGGCTTTTAAAAGATGTACTATTCAGAATACGCGAAAAAGTAAAAACTGAAAATGTTGTCATTAAGCCCGGTTTTCGCACGGCGCGGCTCATATCTGTTTAGCGGGCACTTGTAATTTTTAGAACTGGTGGAATAGTGACACAATTATACACTTATTTAATTCTATAAAGAACATTTTGTGCCTACTGAGTGGGCATGTACATGTACCTTTAACCCTTAGACCGCTACACTCAACAATTGCCGTCTGCTGTTGCTTTTATATGTTGCCTTATTTCTCAATAAAAACATGGTTTGACAGCGCTTCAGAATCATTTCTAAAGTGCTGTCAAATCATGTTGTAAATTAGTCTAAAGTGCTGTCAAAGCATGTTTTTGATTAAGATAAGGGTCTAAGGGTTAATAGGTTTATTGTCATCATGTTAAAATGTGTCCGTGTGTATGTATGATTATATTAGTGCATGTATTCTAGGAGACGGACACTTCATAGGAACTATGTTTTAACCCTTCCCCCCCACCCCCCCATATGGTTATCAGGGATTACGCTGGGGAAAAAAAATCGCCACTTCAAAAAAAAAAAAAAAGGAATAACCAATAGGATAAAAATAAACAATTGGCAATAAAAAATTACGATTTTCGGAAAAAAAAATTGATTTATCACCAATTGCGAAAGTGGCGATCGCCAGCGGAATCCCTGGGTTATGCAGCAGAAATATTTGCTTCTTTGTATTATAATATCTGCTGACACATACTGCAAATCCCAACAGGAAAGCTTATTAAGGGCTGGCAATCATTGGTCTACATTGTGTACCCGAACATGAGCATGATAATCTATCATGATCGTAATTTATACCATGACTAATCTTATTTTACAATCTAAATCCAGTGCTCCAGATAAGTTTTGTATCTAAAGAGTATTATACCCCCAGAGGTCAAATTCAATGTGTATTTTACTGTTACAAATGTATTATTGATTTTCTTCCTCATTAAATAGGTAACAGATGAAAAATGAAAAAGAAATAAAATTAAATAGATAACAGGTGAAAAATGAAAAAGAAATAAAAACGGAAATTAAATGTTTTTTCACTTACTTGAGCTGCAAAAAGTAAACAATGTAAATTTCAACTTTATTACAGTGTTTTCACTACTCAATTTGAAAATCAGTGCGTATTTTCACATTGCTGCGAGTATTTTGTTCTCCCACTGCTGATAATTAATCAAAGCGTATTGTCCTGAAATAACTGCTTAAAATAGCCAATACGCACCTTATCTGGAGCTCTGTAAAACACAGAAATAATATTTCAGAAATTCTGATAGAATGAAAAACATGTCATGTAAGTAATTTTATGAAGAGGAAAAGAAAACAATTACAAAATAGGAGAAAAACACGTGGCTTGCATGTTGATTATTTTTGCAGTGACCTGTCACCCTCCTTGACCCGCTATCGTCCACTTGATTCACCCTACCAGCTCACCGAGGAGACCGAATTTTGACCTTGACCTTTCATGTTTCACCTTTGACCTTTCAGGTAGCTATATTAACTAGAGAATGCAATGCACATATAAGGTCAGGTTATGGTTTTTATTATTCATGTGCATTTAATGTTCTGTGTAAAATTAACACATTACAGGTACCTATGGAAGCGTCCTGGTGCCAATGCTAAAATATTGTTATGTCCTAATTAGCAGATGCTAAGTCCTAATTAGGTGATAGTAACTTGTTATCTCCTGATTAAGACTTAGTCTTTCCTAATTAGGACTTATTATCTCCTAATTAGGACTTATTATCTCCTTATTATGATGTAATATCTCATAATTACTACTTATTATCTCCTAATTAGGACTTATGTGGCAATGCTAAAATGTTTTATCATATATGTAAAATGATAATCACTCCTAATTAGGAGATAGTAAGTCCTAATTAGGAGATATTAACTCCTAATTAGGAAATAATGTCTCCTAATTATGACTTACTATCTCCTAATTAGGAGATAAATATATTTCAGCGAAGGCACCAGGACGCTTCCATAGATGCCACATACAATTAGACGAGTATAAAAATTCCGATGAACATCTTTCATATTTTTTTGTATTTCTTCTAACCTTGAAACTATGTGTTATAACCACTCATTTGAACCATTCCGATGAGATGGTCCAAATGAGTGGTTATAACATATACCTTTGTTGAAAAATCATAAAATGATTCCAACTGTAATGAGTTAATGTAAATACACTATGAATGTAATCAGATCTCTTCAATGCTGGTTTACCGTTTTACAATGATTTTCACTCAAACTTTCTGGCGTTTTCACATGGCTAATTTGGGTTACTATGAATATATCTCACATAATGTAGTTATTATTAGCCGATCTATTTATAGATCGGCTAATATATTGGTCATCCATCAAATTCTGAAAAAGTTTGTAGCAACCCTTTTCTCCGCTATTCGGTAATCTACGAACGCGAATTTTGCTGTATCACTTCCAAATTGCATCAACCGATAAAGTTTGCATTTTTGGCAATTATCTCTGTTTAAAACTTTAAATATAGCCAAATAACACAATTTTGAATACGTAATGAGCTGGATGCTGGAAGAGATTGAACCCGGAAGTTGTTGTTGTTGAAGTCCAAGTTCAGTATAATAAAACATAATGTATTTATCCTTAAATTGAAAAGTTCTCCCTCAAAGTATACTTTGGTAGATAAGTATACTTTGCAATGTTGGTGAAATATGCTACAGGGCTCCAGATAAGCTTTGTGTCTTAACGAGTATTGTACCCTCTGATTTCAAATTAAATACGTATTTTATTTTTATGCCACCGGGTTTCGAAGAAACGGGTGGCATATAGTGTTTGGACCGTCCGTCTGTCTGTCCGTCCGTCACACTTTCCGGTTAACCACTTTGTCACAGTTTCTCAAATATGCTGCAGGTGGCATCCGCGTTCGACAGACGCATTTCTTGTTACAAATGGATTTAACCCTTTGAACCCGAAATCCCGCTATATCGGTTTATGCAAAAAGTGCAGATCCAGATGAGCCGGCTCGTAACGAGCCGTCTCATCAGGATCTGCACTTTTTTTTTAAAGTAATTTTAATATTTTTGAGAACAAAAACACCCCCTTTTCATAAATGGACGAATCTGAAAATCATTTTGTGACCATTGGATTGGTCGGAACATTAGCATATCACAGTCCATTCCAGTTCCTTAGGGTTGAAAGGGTTAATTTATTGATTTTCTTCATTATTAAATAGGGAACTTTTGCAGCTCAATTAAGTACATTTTCAACTTTATTACAGTATTTCCACTACTCAATTTGAACTCAATGTGTATTTCCACATTGATAATCAATGCGTACCGGTATTCAGCTAAAATAAGTGTGTTAAACAGCGCTCCAGATAAGGTGAGTATTGGACGTATTTTACGCACTTATTTTTAACAGAATATGCATTGCATGATTTTCAAAAGTGGGAGTATAAAATACTAACAGCAATGTGAAAGTATGCATTGATTTTCAATTTGTGTAGTGAAGATACTGTAATAATGTTGGAAATTTATTTAGTTGATCTGTAAAAAGCAAACACTGCAGCTGAAATAAGTGAATTTTTAAATTTGTTTTATTACGCATTGAATTTTAAATAGGGGAGTATAAGACTCTTTAGATACAAGACTTATCTGGAGGTGGTAATATATGCTAATATGCACCTTATCTGGAGATTTGCCTGTACATCGATGTCCAGGTGCGTTTCAACAGGTTATTAGTATGTTTATGTAATTTCCATCATTTATAAACTCGCAATATACATGTTCCGTGGAATTTGAAACTTCTTGTGGCGTTTCTAAAAGAAATGGGAAAACGTCTAGCTTTCAGGAATGTCAGTTTTAAATATAAGCTGAAAAAGTTATAACGCCACTGCAAAAAGGAAAAATTAAGAAAAAAAGTCGGAGGTTTCTTCCCAATATTTTTCGAAAAATTGGGCTGCATTTCTATTCGTCATTGGGAATGTGGCTGAATAATGGAATACTTTAACTCTTTGCATTCTAGCGGCGAAAATATCCACCAAACGAATTAGGAGTATATGTTTTATTTCTCTCTGTAAATATATCTTGAAATTTCATTAGAATTGTGTCCTCCGGACACAATTCTGAAAATTCCAAGACATATTCATGACATTTATAAGGAGAAATAAAAGAAAATATAATGAATTGTCATCTGCTATTTTTGAACTATTTATAGCCCACAAATTTCCCAGCATGCAAAGAGTTAAAATCCTTAGCTGCATCAGCCTAGAATTGGCATACTTCGTAGACACCACCTATAAAATAAATAAAATAGTAAGCCAGTACCATCTTGAGTAGACCAGCTGATTTTTTGTACTTGTTTAAAATTTGACAGATGGTCCGTTTCACTAAAAACTTTGTACGACTAAGAAGTTTGTAAGTGCAAAATTGAAATCCACAATAATTTGTTCTGACAACCGATTTTGGAAAATCTTTTGTGGGTGTGCTGCATTTAATGACATGAACACGTAGGTACAAATTGGTAGCATTAAAGAAACACGTTCATGTGAGAATCAAATTCATAGAAATCATCGTACGGACATTTTTATTGCACAAAGTTTAGTGAAACTGGCCCTTGGTCTTTTCAGGGTCCATATGCAACTAGCCAGCTAGTCTACATCTTAATTAACCCTTTCAACACCCCACATGCCTGTTTAATGGTATTGGCAAATAGTGTAGATCCCGATGAGTATCTGCACTCAGATCCAGTATCCTCATCAGTATCTGAACTTTTTGCAAGTAATTTTCACACTTTTGAGAACAAAAACACCTCCTTTTCATAAATGGACTAGTCTGATAATCATTTTGTGACAATTGGATTGGTACGGAAATTAACATATAACAATCCATTCCAGACTTAGGGGTGAAAGGGTTAAGTTATAAAATCATGCTAGTTCGGTCCAGAGATATTCCAGTAGAATACATGAGCTAACAGTCATTTGTGGCTGTGACTGGAGAAATGGGGCTTATGGGATTTGTGACCCAGGTAGCTTGTGATCAAATACCACACTCCCCTAGCCTGATAACGATCTATATTTCTTATTATCAGCTTGATGGGTGTTTCATTGATGGAACGGCGAACAGTGCAGATCCTGATCAGACTGTGCGGATGCACAGTCTGATCTGGATCTACACTGGTCGCAAAACCCATAAGCCCCATAATACCACATGTTCTTTAAGAACGGTTCATATTTTGGTGTTTTATGGGTTATTTCGGTATATCTGGTGGTTTACGTGCATTGTTACCAATTAACATACAATTTACGTCACTTCCTGTGAGTTACATGTATAAGTATGTTAATTTATGTTCCTTTGTGGGTATTTTGACAGTATAAAACGGGTCTGAAAGTTAGGAACGGTGAATATGTGTAGATAATTGACGATTTCTGTTGTGTGTGATGATTGAGCATGCATTAGTAGTTGCACAAAACTATGTAAATTAACCAAAATCACCGAAATGTACCCAAATCCACTAAAATACCCATTGACTCCGAACATACAGACCATGTGTAAAAGTTGAACACCTGTGAGCAATACATGTAGAAACCTTCACCAGGTTAACCCATTTCATGCTGAGGATACTCTGATTTTTGTTGAAAAAATGTAATTATTTTGTTCATTCATCGATAAAGGTATATGTTGTTACCACTCATTTGAACCGTCTCATTGAGACGGTTCAAATGAGTGGTAACAACATATACTTTCCAAAGGATATAAAGAAAATAGGGATATTTTTCTCTCAAAAGGTTCATACTACTAAAAGTGTATCCCGTCTGTAATGGGTTAAAGATACAGGCATTCGGCATATTTCGGCTTTCATCGGTTTTACTACATATGAATAACAAGGCTTATAAATTTGGCCTGACATGACCTTGTATCATAACAAATTCCACGATTTTATTAACGTTAATTTGAATATTTTAGTGGAAAGTGCACATTTTAGTTCATTTAAGAATTATTGTTATCTTGCTGAAATAGCATAGTTGGAACATAAGTATGCAAAGAATATCAAATTACAGCTGGTTATCCTAGGTCGGACACCTGACTTC
Source organism: Conchocele bisecta (assembly GCA_029237695.1). Taxonomy (NCBI): domain Eukaryota; kingdom Metazoa; phylum Mollusca; class Bivalvia; order Lucinida; family Thyasiridae; genus Conchocele; species Conchocele bisecta. Next base: position 33,075,635 of record CM055275.1, read on the forward strand.
CGGAGGTTGTGGGTTCAAACCACTCATAGAGTATCAAAAAATACTCTCATAGTATTTCCATCCCACTGGTCTGTCGGATGAGACTTTAAACTGTGGTCCCGTCTCTATATGACCTTAGCTGTTGATGGGACGTTAAACCCTTTCACACTCACTTTGTTTTCAGTGTCAATTTCCTTTTCGTTTTTCATTTTTCGACTACTCTTCCATGTTCTCCTGTAGCCTATTTCATCAACATTGCAAAGTATACTTTACTAGCAAAGTATACTTTGAGGGAGTAATCATTTATTTTGCCTGAAATGCATTATTTCATATAGAACTAACGACTGCATATATTTAATGATTAAAAGTATGCAGAATTATTATACTGAATTTATTACATTATCACAGCCATTAAATGGCTGTGATAATGTAATAAATTCAGTATAATAAAAATTAATAAATTTTTAAAAAAATTGAAAATTTCTCCCTCAAAGTATACTTTGCTACTAAAGTATACTTTGCAATGTTGATGAAATAGGCTACAGGTCTTTTCCCCCATGTTAGATTCCCATAGAGAAATATTTTATAATAAAATCAATATTTTACCAGATTTCATGTACTGGTAATAAAAAGAAGGCTCCAATATGATTTTTTTTATGAAATTTAATATTATCGATAAAAATTAATTTTTTCTGCGCTGTTTATAGCCGTAAAATTTGGGCAGGTTTCGTGAAACAGACAATAGATCTTTTCCTCATGTAGAATAAATAGTCAGGATAAATTTCAAGTGGGCAGGTCAGGTCATGGTGAAATTACTACATTAAGTATACTATGCTGTAGATGTGTACCGGTCATTGTATTGTGGCAAGTATCAGAAAACATCATGTCCATCAAATTAACCCATTACATTACATTACGGGTATGACATTTTTTAAATATTTTATTTTTGTTTTTTCTCAATTAAAGTATATGTTGTGACCACTCATTTGAACCGTCTCGACGAGACGGTTCAAATGGTGGTTACAAAATAGTTACGCCCCCCTAACCCGAAATCCTGGATCCATGACTGACATGTATGATAACAAGTGACAAATTGTTGATAGATAAGCGTGTAGTGATATATACCGCTAGAAACTATTTAAAGTGGATGATCAACAGAACATCATGAACTGCGGAAATACAAATATACATGTAATCACCACATTAGCATGAGGAAGGAAGTCGCCACTTTCAGTGATAATGACTCAGTTTTATCTCTTAAAGGGGCATATCAGAATTTTTTGAAAAAAATACTGTACATACACCCTGTCCGTCCGAGTTTACAAATGGATACATATGTGGCTAGGAGAACAATAGGTTATGTAATATTCTTTTGTTCCGTGATTTTATGTGGCTAAAAATGGGTTTATGTGGCTACAGAACAATAGGATGAACAAAGGAAAAGGTTAGCCACATAAGTATCCATTTGTAGGCCGGAACGTCTGTCTCTCCGTCTGTCTGTCTGTCAGTAGACAATTTTCCTTGTCCGGCGAACTACTTCTACAGTTTTTGGCTTATTTTCTTCATACTCGGTATATATCCCAACCATCTAGTGCAGGAGTGTGGAACGTAAAAATCTTTGCTGTCCCACAGTTATGCCCCTTTTTCAACTCTCAAAATATTATTTTTTCCTTGTCCGGCGAACTACTTCTACAGTTTTTGGCCGATTCTCTTCATACTCGGTATATATCCCAACCATCTAGTGCAGGAGTGCGTAACCTAAACATTTCACTGTCCCACCATTCCATCGGCAGTTATGCCTTTTTTTTTTACTCTGAATATATATTTTGTCTTTATCCGGCGAATTCATACTCTGAATACATTCCAACCATCATGTGCAGGAGTGCGTAATATCAAAAATGTTCCTGTCTTACCGATCCATCTGCAGTTATACCTCTTTTTCGACTCCGAAAATAATTTCTCACTCAGTGATTGCTGTTGTATTTTGAATGCTCAACAGCGGTGGTAGTTTGTTTTATAAACAAAATTCTAGTTTCTTTATTTTCTATTTTCGTCATCAGAAACTTGTTTTGACAACACTTTAGAATCATTTCCAATGGAAATGATTCTAAAGTTCTGACAAACCATGCGCCACTATATGGGCAATTACCATACCTGTATTATCTTCTCTTTTTTCATTCGTCTTCAGAATATGTGAAACACATTGTCATCTAACCAAATAACAACAGATAAAAGCCGCACCTGAACTCGAATAATAGCATCTCGTATATAACGATAAGCCGTGAAACGACAGTAGCTGGGCCCGAAAACATATATCAATCTTTGCATAACCCAATATCGATCATTCCCTGCCTGATATGTTTTGCCCTGACCAACCCTCAACTATCATCATCATATAGGATAACACTGTTACAGTTGAGTCTCCATATGTCACATGCACTCACACTCAGCCCTTTTCACGGTCTGACATACCGGCTTCGTGACATAGGAGAATGAACTAGCTAGGTTAAATTAACAGCCTCATCACCTCCTTAATTTAATGCACATATTTCGACTGTATCGCAGATATTAGTAAATTCGGAAACAAACAGGCCAACGGTCATTGACCTGACACTTTTTGGGCTCAAATGCCCGGGTTTGGAAGGTCCTAGAGCCAATTCTTACCCTTAAATATAAGCTAAAAAAAACTTGTTTTAATATCCCCAGTCTCAGTAGAGCCATGCAGCATATAATGTTTGAACTACGTGTCCATCCGTGTGTCTGTCCGGTTAAGAAGTTTGCCAGAGTTTCTGCAATCTTCCACCGGGGGTATTCGTGTTCCGTCAGGCCACATTTTCTTGTCCATCAGGTGACTGTTATGTCAGGCCCGTACGCAGGAATTATTTTAGGGGAGTGCGTTATCGAAGGGCTAAACATTGTTTTTGCACATCCACGGACAGACCTCAGCAGATTAACCTGTTCACCCCTAAGTAACTGGAATGGATTTTGATTTGTTAATTTTGCAACCAATCTAAATCATCACAAATAGTAGAATAAATAGTCAGGATAAATTTCAAGTGGGCAGGTCAGGTCATGGTGAAATTACTACATTAAGTATACTATGCTGTAGATGTGTACCGGTCATTGTATTGTGGCAAGTATCAGAAAACATCATGTCCATCAAATTAACCCATTACATTCGGAATATACATCTTTACGGGTATGACATTTTTTAAATATTTTATTTTTGTTATTTCTCAATTAAAGTATATGTTGTGACCACTCATTTGAACCGTCTCGACGAGACGGTTCAAATGGTGGTTACAAAATAGTTACGCCCCCCTAACCCGAAATCCTGGATCCGCGACTGACATGTATGATAACAAGTGACAAATTGTTGATAGATAAGCGTGTAGTGATATATACCGCTAGAAACTATTTAAAGTGGATGATCAACAGAACATCATGAACTGCGGAAATACAAATATACATGTAATCACCACATTAGCATGAGGAAGGAAGTCGCCACTTTCAGTGATAATGACTCAGTTTTATCTCTTAAAGGGGCATATCAGAATTTTTTGAAAAAAATACTGTACATACACCCTGTCCGTCCGAGTTTACAAATGGATACATATGTGGCTAGGAGAACAATAGGTTATGTAATATTCTTTTGTTCCGTGATTTTATGTGGCTAAAAATGGGTTTATGTGGCTACAGAACAATAGGATGAACAAAGGAAAAGGTTAGAGTTAGCCACATAAGTATCCATTTGTAGGCCGGAACGTCTGTCTCTCCGTCTGTCTGTCTGTCAGTAGACAATTTTCCTTGTCCGGCGAACTACTTCTACAGTTTTTGGCTTATTTTCTTCATACTCGGTATACATCCCACAACCATCTAGTGCAGGAGTGTGGAACGTAAAAATCTTTGCTGTCCCACAGTTATGCCCCTTTTTCAACTCTCAAAATATTATTTTTTCCTTGTCCGGCGAACTACTTCTACAGTTTTTGGCCGATTCTCTTCATACTCGGTATATATCCCAACCATCAAGTGCAGGAGTGTGGAACGTAAAAATCTTTGCTGTCCCACAGTTATGCCCCTTTTTCAACTCTCAAAATATTATTTTTTCCTTGTCCGGCGAACTACTTCTACAGTTTTTGGCCGATTCTCTTCATACTCGGTATACATCCCAACCATCAAGTGCAGGAGTTTGTAACGTAAACTGTCCCACCATTCCATCGGCAGTTATGCCTTTTTTTTTTACTCCGAATATATATTTTTTCTTTATCCGGCGAACTACTTCTACAGTTTTTGGCCAATTCTCTTCATACTCGGAATACATTCCAACCATCATGTGCAGGAGTGCGTAATATCAAAATTTTCCTGTCCTACCGATCCATCTGCAGTTATACCTCTTAGTAGCTCTTAGTAGCTGGGCCCGAAAACATATATCAATCTTTGCATAACCCAATATCGATCATTCCCTGCCTGATATGTTTTGCCCTGACCAACCCTCAACTATCATCATCATATAGGATAACACTGTTACAGTTGAGTCTCCATATATCACATGCACTCACACTCAGCCCTTTTCACGATCTGACATACCGGCTTCGTGCGATAGGAGAATGAACTAGCTAGGTTAAATTAACAGCCTCATCACCTCCTTAATTTAATGCACATATTTCGACTGTATCGCAGATATTAGTAAATTCGGAAACAAACAGGCCAACGGTCATTGACCTGACACTTTTTGGGCTCAAATGCCCGGGTTTGGAAGGTCCTAGAGCCAATTCCTACCCGTAAATATAAGCTAAAAAAACTTGTTTTTATATCCCCAGTCTCAGTAGAGCCATGCGGCATATACTGTTTGAACTACGTGTCCATCCGTGTGTCTGTCCGGTTAAGAAGTTTGCCAGAGTTTCTGCAATCTTCCACCGGGGGTATTCGTGTTCCGTCAGGCCACATTTTCTTGTCCATCAGGTGACTGTTGTCAGGCCCGTACGCAGGAATTATTTTAGGGGAGTGCGTTATCGAAGGGCTAAACATTGTTTTTGCACATCCACGGACAGACCTCAGCAGATTAACCTGTTCACCCCTAAGTAACTGGAATGGATTTTGATTTGTTAATTTTGCAACCAATCTAAATCATCACAAAATGATTTTCAGACCAGTCCATTTATGAACATCGGGTGTTTTTGTTCTCAAAATTATGAAAATTAATTGCAAAAAGTGCAGATCCTGATGAGACGGCTCGTTACGAGCCGGCTCATCTGGATCTACATTTTTTGCCAATACCACTATACAGGCATGCGGGTTAAGAGTGAAAGGGTTAAGGGGGGTGCGTACGCAACCGTCGCACCCCCTCTGCGTACGGGCCTGAACGTGAGGATCCATAGAGGATCGTGCATGAGTGATGATTTAATATGATATATATTAAACGAGTTTACTGATTTCATAAGAAACAAGGCTATGCCGAGTTTCTTATGATATTAGTTAACAAGTTTAATAAATATCATATTAAATCAACACAACTGTTGGATTCTATTCATTGAATAAGCACAGCACAATACGTTGATGCTGTAACGACTGCCTAGTGTGTTTTCTGTACCGGCCTTATTTGCATATTTATCATGCATATTAAGATGTTTTATTACACCATGTTATTACATTGTGAAAGTCTTATTTCATGCAATATACATAATATACAATATTAATCTACAATTAAATTATTTTTTCTGATGGAGACACAGTGCAGTGAAGCTGCACCATATTTTTATCCATATTCAAATACCATGTTTTTAGCTTTTTAGCAATCCGAGCAATTTTTAGCAAAATGACTTTGTCGATGTGGGGAGAGTGGAGGGAGGGAGGATGAGAAAAAAGACAATACAACAAGTAGGACTAGACTTACATCATATGAACTTAATTTAAAGTTTGATGTGTTTTTTTCGCTTGTGCATGACTTCGTATATGCTGATTCTTTCATCTATCTGCACGACTTATTAGTGGCTGTGATTCTAGAAAGGGGCCTTATGGGTTTTGCGACCAGTACAGATCCAGATCAGCCTGTGCATCTGCACAGTCTGATCAGGATCTGCACCGTTCACCATTCCGTCAATGAAACACCCATTATGCAAAATAGATCATTATCAAATTACATGAGTGTGCTATTTGATCTGGAGCTACACTGGTCTCAAATGCCATAAGCCCCATTTCTCCAGTCACAGCCACATATGAGACAATTAAACCATGTGATTTTATACTGAAGAGGATGTGCAATACGCATGAAAATTTAGTTGCACAATTTACAATATTTTCTGTAAATCACGTAGTAAGTTATCAATATAGGAATGAATGGCCTTTTTGTGGAATTTATCGGGGTATAAACTTGGAAAAGTCGCGGGAATACTGGACGAAGTTTATATCCCTGATAAATTACACAAAAAAGGCCATTCATTCCTTATAATTCCAGCATTTGAAATAAATTCATCAAGAAAATGTGTTTATTTTGACAGACGGCAGCCATTTGTTTACATTGACAGCACTGACAGCGCACCTGTAGAAAGTAGTTTGGCGTGGGAGTTTACTGGGATATAAATTTTGGACAGAGACTTGTTTAAATTGTGTAAATATTTTTGTGCTGGAATTATAGAAACTTGTCACTAGAATTCCGCATTTGCTGTGAAAATGCTGTCAACTATCGACATGATTTACAGGAATTATCATAGCTTCTGTAAAAACGATAGAAGACAAATCGCACATATCTTCTCCAAGGTTCAAAATCGCATTCCAGTATTTAATCCATTTTATGCATGTACTGTTTATTCAGCATCTCTTTCTTTATTTGTAAAGTCGCGGGAATACTGGACGAAGGCCGGAAGGCCTCGTCCAGTATACCCGCGACTTTTCCAAGTTTTCTCCATAGATCGATGTACGTGATTTGATTGCAAATTAAAGTGTGATACATGTACTTTTGAAAGTGCAAATAGCAGAACTTTCCATTTCCTATTGTACAGGTATGAGGGTCATCCAATATATAGTGAAAACGGATTAGTATTGTTAGTTTATAATGAACAATCCTAGCCACTTATCCATAATCATACAATGCAACTTTCTCTGTGTTTAATTATTCATTTGCATATACTCGCGAATGCTTCTATGTTTGTTGCTAGGCAACCGGAGGGACACATTACCCTCCCATGACCACAGCATAATTAAGCTTCTATAACATGTATTGTTACTCAAGGTGAGATAGCAATTTATTGATATCGTTAAATGTGTTTAAGTCACACGAACATAAATCCAAAGAATGGAGAGGGTGACATATCAAACTTCTTAACCCATTTCAGCCTAAAGATACTATGAATTTTGTTAAAAAAATCTCATTATTTTGTTCATTCATCGAAAAAGGTATATGTTGTTACCACTCATTTGAACCGTCTCGTTGAGACGGTTCAAATGAGTGGTAACAACATATACTTTCGAAAAGATATAAAGAAAATAGGGAACAACATATACTTTCGAAAGGATATAAAGAAAATAGGGCTCCAGATAAGGAATTAGTAATTGAGTATAATTGCCACTCAATCATTTCTGAAGCAATTGGGTATTTCAAAATGTTAATTGGGTAAAATAAAATCACACTACTGTTAACACGTCAGCAGACCGCAATTATTATGCCCCACCACGATAGTGGAGGGGGCATATAGTGTTACCCTTGTCCGTCCGTCCCGTCCGTCTGTCCCGTCCGTCCGTCCGTCACGAAACTTTAACGCTCGGGTAAATGTCTCATAATTTCTTCATCCTTTAACCGATCTGCTTCATATTTCATATACACATTGCTCTAATGGTCCTCTACCGCCCTTTACCAAATCCACGTTCGTCCTGCCCCCGCCAAGCCCAGGGTCAAGGTCACATACTTGGTGCTTCAAAAACTTTAACGCTCGGGTAAATATCTTATAATTTCTGTTTCCTTCCATGGATCAGCTTCATACTTCATATACACATTGCTCTAATGGTCCTCTACTGTCCAGTGCCAAATCCACGGGTTTCGTTTCCTGCCCCCGTCAGCACAGTCAATGGTCACATACTTGTGCTTCTTTTAAACTTTAACGCCTCGTATTCTATATCTGTCCTCATGATCCCAGCTCATTACTTTTCATATAACACAAATTCTATGTCTCCTATCGCCTGGGTGCCAAATCACGTTGTCCTGCCCCCGCCAAGCCCAGGGTCAAGGTCACATACTTGTGCTTCAAAAACTTTAACGCTCGTAAATATCTTATAATTATTTGTTTCATTCCATGGATCAGCTTCATACTTCATATCACATTGCTCTAATAGTCCCTCTACTGTCTGTGCCAAATCCACGTTCGTCCTGCCCCCGCAGCCCAGGGTCAAGGTCACATACTTAGTGCTTCAAAAATTTAACGTTCGGGTCAGGTAAAATATCGTATAATTTCTGTTTTCTTTCACGGATCAACTTCATACCTCATATACGCATTGCTCTAATGGTCTTTACTGCCTTTGTGCCAAATCTTACGTTTGTCCTGCCCCCTGCCAAGCCCGGAGGGTCAAGGTCACATACTTGGGTTGCTTCAAAAAACTTTAACGCTCGGGTAAATATTCTTATAATTTTCTGTTTCCTTCCACGGATCAGCCTTCATACCTTCATATACGCATTGCTCTAATGGTCCTTTACTGTTCCTGTGCCCAAATCACATTTGTCCTACCCCCGCCAAGCCCAGGGTCAAGGTCACTTACTTGTACTTCATAAACTTTAAGCTCGGGTAAATATCTTATAATTTCTGTTTTCTTTCACGGTCAGCTTCTACTTCATATTACACATTGGCTTAATAGTCCTCTACTGTCTGCCAAATCCACGTTTCGTTCATGCCCCCGCCAAGCCAGGGTCACGGTCACCATACTTAGTTGCTTAAAAAACTTTAACGCTCAGGTAAAAATATCCGTCTAATTTTCTGTTTTCCTTTCACGGATCAAACTTCATAACCTCATATAACGCCAAATTCTTAATGGTCCTTTAATTTGCTTGTGCCAAATCCTACGTTTGTCCCCTGCCCCTGCCAAGCCCAGGGTCCAAGTCACATTCCCTTGGTGCTCAAAAACTTTAACGGCTCGGGTATCTTTATTAATTTCTGTTTCTTCCACAGATCAGCTTTCATAAAAACTTCATTTTAATCGCATTGCTCTAAATGGTCCTTCTGTCCTGTGCCAAATTCCACATTTGTCCTACCCCCGCCCAAAGCCCAGGGTCAAGGTCACATAATAGTACTTCAAAAAACTTTAACGCTGGGTTAAATTTTTATAATTTCTGTTTTCTCACGGATCAGCTTTATACTTCATATACGCATTGCTCTAATGGTCCTCTACCGCCCTGTGCCAAATCCACGTTCGTGCCAGCCCCGCCAAGCAGGGTCAAGGTCACATACTTGGTGCTTTCAAAAACTTTAAACGCTCAGGTAAATATCTTATAATATTTCTGTTCCTCACATGCTTCAAAAATAACATCATTATTTACAGCTTCATACTTCATATACGCATTGCTCTAATGGTCCTCTACTGTCCTGTGCCAAATCCACATTCGACCTGCCCCCGCCAAGCCCAGGGTCAAGGTCACATACTTAGTGCTTCAAAAACTTTAACGCTCAGGTAAATATCGTACCCGAGCGTTAAAGTTTTTCTGTTTTCTTTCACGGATCAGCTTCATACCTCATATACGCATTGCTCTAATGGTCCTTTACTGCCTTGTGCCAAATCTACGTTTGTCCTGCCCCTGCCAAGCCTAGGGTCAAGGTCACATACTTGGTGCTTCAAAAACTTTAACGCTCGGGTAAATATCTTATAATTTCTGTTTCCTTCCACGGATCAGCTTCATACTTCATATATGCATTGCTCTAATGGTCCTCTACTGTCCTGTGCCAAATCCACGTTCGACCTGCCCCCACCAAGCCCAGGGTCAAGGTCACATACTTGGTGCTTCAAAAACTTTAACGCTCGGGTAAAACAAAATTTCACTTGGAATTTGGCCTCATTTATTATCAAAGCGATATGTGGGGCATCCGTGTTCTATGAACACATTTTCTAGTTCAATATATTTTGCTTCTAAATGAAAACATGTCTTGGCATTTCATTAGAATTGTCTCCTTGGAGACAATTCTAATGAAATGCCAAGATGTGTTTTCATGGAAAAATAAGAAAAATATGCTATAGTTGTGGTCTGTTTATTGTTTTCTGTAGCATGATAGATACCACAAATTTTTCATTGCTTTTTGATACGTGCTACTTCTGATTTCATTTGGGTTTTTGGCAATTCTAATCGGATATTGAAGCAAATACATGTACGCACCTTATCAGTAGCCTATTTCATCAACATTGCAAAGTATACTTATCTAGCAAAGTATACTTTGAGGGAGTAATCATTTATTTTCCCCGAAATGCATTATGTCATATAGAACTAACGACTGCATATATTTGATGATTCAAAGTATGCAGAATTATTATACTGAATTTATTACATTATCACAGCCAAAAATGGCTGTGATAATGTAATAAATTCAGTATAATAAAAATTAATAAATTTATCCTAAAATTGAAAATTTCTCCCTCAAAGATTTTTGGCAATTCTAATTGGATATTGGATATTGGATATTGAAGCAAATACGCACCTTATCTGAAGCTCTGTCACTAATGATGACAACTTACGAGTGTAAATTGTTTGAGCTGATTCATGGTTAATACTCTCATCTAGGTGCTCGCGTCTACCAACACCAATTAATATGTTTTTTGTGACGTATATAAAAGCTGATTTTATTTCCAGAGAGGGGTTCATTAGAAATGGTAGCGTTTCCTAATTTAATCCAATAAATCAGTCGTTATATCATACGAAATACACGACCATGAGTGTCGCAGCATTGTACCAACATATTATGAATTTCTATGCCAGTTTTTGTCGCGCCTGCTTTAGCAGAAGTCGCGACTATAGTCTCCGCTTTTTCCGTCGTCGTCGTCTGAAATGTCAAAAAGTTTGTACAAGCTTCATCATCATGGTATAACTTTAATATTACTTGACGGGTGTGTGGTTGGTCGGGCGAACGCGACGGCGTAAATTAACGGTAGGGATTCCTCCTTATAGGAATTACGATTCGCCTGGTTTGGCCCTCAGTCACGTTTTTATCTTTGGCTCTTTTGTTACCTGGTAGTTGAATAGGGTTATTGCCTATTATAAAAGTAGTAAGATTATTACTGATCCTACTGCTTTTGGGAGGGGGCCAAGTGATTCTGGTGTGGTGAGAAGCTGGCATCAGATCAGCATTATTCTGATTTCAGGGCTGAATATATAGTTATTTTATTGTAAATATTCAGTTCTGATTTTGGGATTTTCCCCCCATTTGTACATGTACTTGAACACGTACATGTACTTGTACAGGTAATATATGGGATTTAGTACTAAATCCATTGACCCGGCCTTAAATGACCTTAGCTGTTGATAGGCCGTTAAACCCCAACAAACAAAGAAACAAAATTACTTGACAGATTGCTTCAATATTTGGACACTTGATACATGTGAGCATTTGAACACACTCTTGCCACCATTAACATGACCTTTTTTACCTTCACATTTTTGAGGAGACACGTAACCATTTTTTTTGCGTCAAAAAGTTTGTACAAGCTTCTGAAATCGGCATCATGGTATAACTTTAATATTACTTGACGGATTGCTTCAATATTGGGACACTTGATACATGTGAGCATTTGGAACACACTCATGCTCTTGACCTATTTTTATCTTCAAATTAACTTTGCAGAAATACTTTTTTTCGTCAAAAAGTTTGTACAAGATTGTGAGCATTTGGAACACACTTATGCCGCCATGAACATGACCTTCACATTTTTTACCTTCATATTTTTACGGCACATTTGTTTTGCATCAAAAAGTTTGTACAAGTTTCTTCATCATCGTATAACATTAATATTATTTGATGGATTGCTTCAATATTTAGACACTTGATACATGTAAGCATTTGGAACACACTCATGCTCTTGACCTATTTTTATCTTCAAATTAACTTTGCAGAAATACTTTTTTTGCGTCAAAAAGTTTGTACAAGATTGTAAGCATTTGGAACACACTTATGCCGCCATGAACATGACCTTCACATTTTTTACCTTCATATTTTTACGGCACATTTTTTTTGCATCTAAAAATTTGTACAAGTTTCTTCATCATCGTATAACATTAATATTATTTGATGGATTGCTTCAATATTTAGACACTTGATACATGTAAGCATTTGGAACTCACTCATGCCGCCCTTAAAATGACCGAGACCATTTTGACCTTCACATGGTTGTGGAAACAATTAGCCATTTATTTTATGTCAAAAGGTTTCTTCAACCTTGACCTTTTTCGTATTTTAAACATGCACTTGACATTTTTTGTGATGCTTACTTTAGCACATGCCCATGATCATGTTACGGTCAAATGCCTCGGCAGGCGCGACACGGCTTTCGTGGCGGAATTCTTGTTATTTTACTCATTATGTATCCTTCTCAATAACTGAATCATCCTTGATGGATCTTAATCAAATTTGTTATGGAAAAGTCGCGGGAATACTGGACGAGGCCTTCCGGCCTTCGTCCAGTATTCCCGCGACTTTTCCAAGTATGCATGTACTTGTTTATCATGGCTACAGTTAGAACCATGTTGATGTTCACATTTGTCCAGTGATTTGTCTCCTTTCATTTACTGACCAAGCCTCAACTGGCATATATTGTGACCTTCGTCACTCTTGTTTCCATTCCAGTAAGATCCATAGTTTAGACATAGAGAATAGTATGCTAGTGCCAGCGCATGAATTGGAAAAGATATCTGGCAAGGCTCAGGAAACGGGATGGGCGAGGCTCTGCCGAGCACATCCCGTTTCCGTGCCGCGCCAGATATTTTTTCCCATTCACGGCACTAACCTACTATTTTATTTATCCTGTTAACACCTACAAATGTTTCCATTCCAGTAAGATCCTAGGGATGGATTGTGGCCGAGGGGTTAGAACGCCTGACTTCCAATCCATAGGTTGTGGGTTCAAACCTTACCTTGGGCATCTAAAATACTTTCATAGTATTTGCATCCCACTGGTCTGTCGGATGAGACTTTAAACTGTGGTCCCATCTCTATATGACCTTAGCTGTTGGTGGGACGTTAAACCCTTTCACTTTCACTTTTTTTTTCCATTAAGATCCATAGACAATCTATTTCTATTGCAGTAAGATCCGCGGTTTAGACAATCCGCTCTCCGTTCCACCACGCCGCCACTCGGAGACGATGCGGAGTACACGACCGCTGCCACGGTTCGAGAGCTCGGACGACCCTGACAGCCCCGTCCTGATCATCCGATCCCGCGCCCAATCCTCCACCGTACAGAAGGCAGTCGAGCTGTCTGCGCAGGCGCAGGCCGACCTGTATCAATTGTGACCGTGCCATTGACCTGTGTTGGTTATGACCTTGACCTGTATCAGTTGTGAGTGTGACATTGACCTGTGTTGGTTATGACCTTGACCTGTATCAGTTCTGAGTGTGACATTGACCTGTGTTGGTTATGACCTTGACCTGTATCAGTTGTGAGTGTGACATTGACCTGTGTTGGTTATGACCTTGACCTGTATCAGTTGTGAGTGTGACATTGACCTGTGTTGGTTATGACCTTGACCTGTATCAGTTGTGAGTGTGACATTGACCTGTGTTGGTTATGACCTTGACCTGTATCAGTTGTGAGTGTGACATTGACCTGTGTTGGTGACTTGACCTGTATCAGTTGTGGAGTGTGACTGACCTGTGTTGGTTATGACCTTGACCTGTATCAGTTGTGACCGTGCCATTGACCTGTGTTGGTTATGACCTTGACCTGTATCAGTTGTGACCGTGACATTGACCTGTGTTGGTTATGACCTTGACCTGTATCAGTTCTGAGTGTGACATTGACCTGTGTTGGTTATGACCTTGACCTGTATCAGTTGTGAGTGTGACATTGACCTGTGTTGGTTATGACCTTGACCTGTATCAGTTGTGACCGTGACATTGACCTGTGTTGGTTATGACCTTGACCTGTATCAGTTGTGACCGTGACATTGACCTGTGTTGGTTATGACCTTGACCTGTATCAGTTGTGAGTGTGACATGTACAGTACCAGTTGACCTTCACGTGTGTCAGTTTACAGGTGAAGGTTATGTATTATAACTGAGTTATCTATATCTTTTGACATTATAAGGTTTGATCATGTCCAGCCGTGTGCAAACGTTTGCTGTGGCCCGAGGGAACTGTTTGAACCCCAAGGCCGCAGGCCGCGGGTTCAAACAGTTCCCGAGGGCCACAGCAAACGTTTGCACACGGCTGGACATGATCAAACGTTATTGTTACATTTCCAACAAAAAACTGATGTAATTTGAGTATTATATTCAGTATTTTCTGTACTTGCTGTGGCCCGAGGGAACTGTTTGAACCCCAAGGCCGCAGGCCGCGGGTTCAAACAGTTCCCGAGGGCCACAGCAAACGTTTGCACACGGCTGGACATGATCAAACGTTATTGTTACATTTCCAACAAAAAACTGATGTAATTTGAGTATTATATTCAGTATTTTCAGTACTTTTATAAAATCGTCCCATTCACGTAGATAATTTTCGGTATGCATATTCCGGGGCCGCGTCATGAACGTCATGAACATCATGAAGTAGTGACGTCATGAAGGCACTTCCGCGTAGTGACGTCATGAAGGCACTTCCATTACGCGCGGCCCCGGAATGAGCATTGCCTAAAGCCATGTGCAAACAGCACGCGCTATTTGTTTGCACATATGTGCAAACAACGGAAACCATGGTAACAATAATCAATAAAACAACTTTTTTATTTCTTTAAATGATATAATTTGATAATATGAAATGAATGCTGAAAACTGCATGCAAAATACTTCAAAAGTTACAAAGTTTGAACATTTTTAATTAGCTGAAATATAAATTTGCATAAAATGTACAAATATGGAAACTTGCATAACTTTTTATCAGATTAAAATCTTTGGATAGGGTTTTCTGCATTTTTTCTACCAGTTTACAAAACATATTTTGAAATTTATTTTGTCTATTTACTTTCCCTTTAATATCACCTTACTATTTATTTACAATACGGTACTAAGCAACATGTTACAGTTTTGTACAATTATTGCATGCATTTGACCAGAAACATAACTTGTCCAATATGTTGACCTTGACTTTCAGTTATAAACCAGAGCTGTGGTAATTGTGAAATTGACAATTGTGTGTACCTGTAGTTATTTTTACCTTTACCTGTATCAGTCACCACATAAATATGACCTAGACCTCTATCAATTATGACCTTGGCCTGTGTCAGTTAACTGTAAAGGTCAATTAAACAACTTTTTTTTATACGCCCGTTAGAAAAAACGGGACGTATTATGTATTAATCTTGTATGGGCAGGCGGCGGGCAGGAGGGTGGGCACAACTTGTCCACGCAATAACTAGAGTACTACTTGACGGATTGTAACCAAATTCAGTATACATGTTTATCATGGCAAGACGAAGAAGCCTATTGATTTTCCGATCTCCCTTGGCAGCCATTTTTAATTTTCGCACTCTGTATCCTTGACTATGCAATAACTCAAGTTCTACTTCACCGATCGTAACCAAATTTGGTATACATGTTTATCACGGCAAGACGAAGAAGTCTATTCATTTTGAAAAATTTCCGATAACTTATCTCCCCTTTGCCACCATTTTTAATTTTCCCACACTGTATCCTTGTCCACGCAATAACTCAAGTTCTACTTCATCGATCATAACCAAATTTGGTATACATGTTTATCACGGCAATATGAAGAAGCCTATTGGTTTTCAGTGAGTTATCTCCCCGTGTTGACTGACCTTGCCTCGATGGGCATATATTGTGACCTTAGGCACTCTTGTTGCATAATAAAATCAATATTTGACCAGATTTCATGAAATAAAAAGAATGTTCAAATGATTTTTTCGGCATTGTTTATATAGCCGTAAAATTTGGGTACAGACAGTAGATCTTTTCTAAATGATATTTTTCTCATTATTTTATTACATGAACTTGATAATTGAACTTTAACTTGATAATTTATAATGAACTAAAATGAAAAATGTAAAAAAATATATATATTTATTTTAATTAAAACGTTTTTATTGCGATTTTCAATATTTTGTTGGAAAACAGTTGCATAAATTTGTATAAATTGTACAATTATGAAAACTTGCAGAACTTTTGATCAGATTATACTTTTCTGCATTTCTGCATATTGTCCTTATGTATCGGACAATAAACAGGTTACAAAATATATTTTAAATTTATTTTTTCCATTTAATTCCCGTTTAACCCTTAGAGTGCTGGACGAGAAAATGTTTGTCTGCTGTTACTTTATAGTTTGCCTTCTCAATAAAACATGCTTTGACAGCACTTTAGAATCATTTCCATTGGAAATGATTCTAAAGTGCTGTCAAAGTATGTTTTTAATGAGAAAAATGTAAAATCGAAAATAAACAGCAGATGAGAAAATTTAATTCAGCAGTGTAAGTATCCAGTATGAATCCTGCAAACAGGACAGTTTTCTGTCACATTACTTTATTGAAATGTTCTCCAGCATTTCATCACTGTTTGATAGTCCCTCATATTACACCATTGTTCATTAACCAAGTGTGTGTAAAACTGTACTTTAGTTGACATTGTAAATGTAGTATTGGTACAAAGTGGCTATGTGGCTGGACTGGCATTTGGCATATTTCGGCTTTCATCGGTATACCGGTAACTATATATGGGCCGCGCTCTGTGAAAACCGGCCTTAATGACAACATTTTCGGTTTGCATTTTTTACATTTTCTGATGCGGACACCTGTCAAAAACAATATTCTGAAAAGAAACTGTAATTATGTTTAATAGTTTTTGTTTTATCTAACTTTTTTGTAGCACCATGTGAATCACGCACGAAAAAAACGTAACGCCATCGAGAAAACTCAACAGCCTACAGTAGAAATGAGTGTTCATAGACTCATTGACTGTGCTTGCTGTACACTGTATTTGCTGATAAGTACACTAAATGTATCTACAAGTGTTAGTACATGTATGTATACTATCAAACATTCATCAGAATAAAACTATGATATGTATATGTAGTGAACAAAACAAACGCACAATTATCGATTTTAAATCTATAATTGGCCGACCTGTGGCTTCGTAATTTGCCAGCATCGCCATAATAGATTCATATAAGTGTGTCGTCAGAAAGATACATTGT
Source organism: Conchocele bisecta (assembly GCA_029237695.1). NCBI lineage: Eukaryota > Metazoa > Mollusca > Bivalvia > Lucinida > Thyasiridae > Conchocele > Conchocele bisecta. Next base: position 33,092,936 of record CM055275.1, read on the forward strand.
AATTATTTCAGAATTGACGTAATTTACAGTTAATTGTGACGTCATTTATTCATTTAGACAATACGTCACCAAAGACCAAAAAACTAAACGGCATTCCTGGTGTTGGAAATTATATGCACATCGTATCGGTGATTGAAACAAATGCATTTTATTTCTGTAGAAATGAATGACCAGAATTTGGATAAGCCTATGGCTGCACATATCAATGACTTCAGCGCCCGATGGTATCTAGAGGGTAGTCGGACACCCCCGAGCATTTTTAAACAAAATAAAAATCGACTGTCCATTCCCCGACTCTCGGAATTAAATTTACATCTCAGAAAGCGGGAAGAACATTTTCCTGTGTAGCCAATATGACTGACGGACGGGCTAATGTACATGTACCCCGTTCTAGCAGGTAGCAGGTATATGGGAAAATGCTGCGCTGACCCCCACTCCCTCGACTGGCACCACCGCCACTGCCGGGAAAATGTGGAGATGTAACATACATGGTTGTATAATTGTTACATGTCCCGATAAAAATACCGGCAGTATAGTCTCTTGTCGGGAATAATTAATTTGAAAATGAAATGTGCAATTTAGTTTTGTTGTGTTTCAGAAAAAGTACATTCAGCGCCTTTGTAAACAAAGAAACAGTCATGCTAAAAACAAGGGCGGATTCACGTAGGGGAAAACCCGGCGCCCCACCCACTACAATTTGGCGAGTAGTAAAGATATTTGTGTTCTAAAATGGGGTGTAAATATCAAACATATTCAGAGCTCCAGTTAAGGTGCGTAATTTGGAGGTAAATTTCTTATTTCTCCATCAAAAATGGCAAGTTGGGAGTGCTTTAGAATCGTCTCAATGAGACGATTCTAAAGCACTCCCAACTTGCCATTTTTGATGAAGAAATAACAAAATTTCACCACAAGTTGGTCAAATTACGCACCTTAACTGGAGCTCTGATATTCCGGATTTGGCGAGTAAAGATATTTTTGCTCTAAAATGCGCCATAACGCAGCAAAATGGGGTGTAAATATCAAACATATTCCGGAGGGCATACCGCCGGACCCACCTAGCAGTCTCCCAATCTCCGCTTGGTCGACGAACAAACGGTGCTAGTTCGAAAGTATAGTAAACTATTTCTAAATTAAGAAGTCCGCCCCCAGCCTAACCTGAAATCCTGGATCCGCCCCTGAAAAGCACCGTGGCATACGTACATGTATTTTGCATAACTGCACACTATAACACAGTCAGTGATTTACACACTAAATTTGTCCCGTCACAACATTGATTTTGTTGAAATGACGCTCCACACCCTGCGACTATTGTTCGAAGCGGCTCATTTGAATTTAGATAATGTGTGCATGTGCGTTTGCTTTATATTATTTACACGCCTCCGACTAGAACGGCCTTTTGATAACAAACAAAGCATTATTTAGTACAATGTAGTACAATGTAAGAAAATCATGATTAACAACAATCTGGCAAAGTCGGACTTCTTAAATGTGTAAATGTTGGAGACCTGTGCATATGTGCAGTCTGATCAGTGTCTGCAATGATTGCAAATATACTAGTAAAATTACTATACATTCATATAACCATATTTACAAGTAGTCATTTTAAAGAATATTTACATTGTTATCAAACAGCAATCGTACGGCTGATTCAATGTGATATTTTTGAAAGTACATGTAGCTAAATAATATTACGCGACACCGTACACGTAAGTGGTAGCAGATACAGAAATCAGTAGGCTACGTCCTTGGTGGCTACAATTATGTATTACAATTAATATCATGATTGTTGTGACGCAGTAAATATGCATGTGTCACAATACCAACACACTAAATACTAAAACATGTTTGGCCCAGTGTCACCATATGCCAGGAGTGGTGTATATTTTGGCATTACCATAATTATACATCTGTCAGATACGCTTATTTTTCTGAAAATTTCCAAATTGAAACTTGTTAAAGGCACGGTATCTCAGACGATATCTCATATTCAGTATGTTGTTAATTCACATCATGCACTACAATTGACATTACAAACACTAATGAAATCTTTTAAAATATGCTTATAATCAAATTAAATTAGTAACCTTTTGGCACTCACCACTTCAATTTTGATGTGGTGAAGTGCAGATACCCTTGGCAATAGAAATACATACAATCATTTGCTGCAGATGCTGACCTCGTAATGTAAGTTTCTCAAAATAACTTGTGAAACACGTTTACAAAATTTACAATATTTTCCGTAAATGGCTTCATTTGTTGACAAAATTTTCAGAGTACATGCGGAATATAATTCGGCATGTACTCTGAAGATTTTGTCAACTTTTGACTTTATTTATGAAATATATTATAAATCTTGTAAACGTATTTAATGAGATTACGCAGATGTCTGAAGGTACAAAATCACAGGGTGTGTCCCAGTTGTGAGTGTAGCATCATTTACAGGAGATATTGTATAATTACGAAATATGCCAAGGGGCATAGTTTTGGCCTATACGTCCGGTTGTCCGTCCGTAACACATAAATTTAACATTTTGAAATTTGTGTTAAGGGTTTTGTTCGTCGGTCCACATGGCGACCGGGGCTACCCGTGAACAAGGTGGGGGATCACGTGGTTTCCGAACGGCATGACGTCATGTTTTTTAGATGTGTTTACAGTAGATTTCCTTTAATATCTTGCTAATTAATGGAATGATATATTTTTATGAAATATACCACAGCAAATGCGGTACATGTTGCCCTTTATTGTATAGGCGGCTTTAATGTCATAATTCTGTCATTTTGACGAAGAATCAGTTACCGTAAATGTAAATAAAAACTAGAGCACGTGAATGTTAGAAATAAACGGTACTCGATTATTTGTGAAATTTATAAGTTATTGTAAAGAACTTTCAGAGCACCTATAAAACACATATGCCATCGTATTTGGTGCGCTACATATCATCAAAATCCGGCCGTTTGTTAGGAAGATTTTAATGTAAATCTACTGTAAAAATGACGTCACAGATTACGTCACGTCGGAAAATCGGGTTCGGAAACCACGTGATCCCACACCTTGGTGAATCCTTCTTGCTCACTTGCTCTTGTTACCCAAGTTGATAATCATTTAATTATGCTTCATTGCAGCTTTGTGCTTAATTGAAGGGGACAGTGGAATAAGGGGGCTAACTCCCCTTCTTCCACTGACCCATCATTCTATTGCGCCAGTATGTGTTGAGATATTTATGTATGTTGAGGCGGACATAATTAGCAGGTGTATGTGACACAGATTGCCCACCGAGTCTTGTCTGCGAAAGCAGATTTTTTTTTTTTTTTTTTTACGATGCTTCTGTAATAATAAACACAGGGTCAGGTTCAGTCTGATTACCGGTACAAAATGTATGTTTAACCCTTATACCGCTATCTTATTTTTTTGTCGTCTGCTGTTTATTTTCAATTTTTATCATCAAAAACATGCTTTGACAGCACTTTAGAATAAATTACAACATGATTTGACAGCACTTCAGAATCATTTCCATTGGAAATGATTCTGAAGTGCTGTCAAACCATGTTTTTATTGTAAAATACGGCAAGATATAAAAGCAACAGCAGACGACAATTGTTGTGAGTAGCGGTCTAAGGGTTAATACAGGAATGTTGTTATCTGCCATACTGGTTCATGTACTGAATTATGTTGACAATTTCTGATTGTGACCGGAGAAACCTATTGTGTTTGTGGCCGTCTAACGATGGCTTGATAAACTAGTTGTAGGGTATTGGGCTTCAATACCGGAGGTCCGCTAACAGTTTAAGGAAACACGATTATCGTCCCTGATATCAGTGGAAATTTACGTCTGATATAAAATGTATAATACTGCCAATCAATACGTGGGGCAATTGTGAATGAATGTTTATTTTGCCAAAAAATGTTTCAGATGATGTATCTGATATAAATAGCATGTTGTGCCTACTGAGTGAGCGTGTACCTTTAAACCAGTTCACCATCACATGTTTCCAAAACCTTCACCTTTTCACATGGGGATGTATATCCAGATTGTTTAGCAATGATTATTGTACATGTCCGTGTCACAGGTTGAAGAGATGGACCATTGTCTATAAATACATTAAATATGCCAAAAGGTATCAGTTAGTGAAAAAAAAAATCTAACAAAATTATTGTACTTACTATGTGTTATAGGAGGGAGTAAAGAAATTGTTTTAGCTTATTTTTTTCACTTCAATATTGATGCTTTTTGGTGTATTTAATTTATTTAGAGACGATGTTCCGTCACTTCAACCTGTGGTCCATGTCTGTTTGTTACCGTATATACCAATCTTTCCGCAGTGTGAAATCTAAAATGGATATCAGTAGAAACTAATTCCTTGATTAGTTTTTGCAGAATTGTTGTTTATATACAGTCACATAACACCAGGGGGCCGTTTCACTAAACTGTGTACGACTAAAATGTTTGTAAGTGCAAATTTATGATAGTCTGTGAATTTCACATTTACAATGTTTTCTTGTAAACAATTATTGGATTTACATTTATTGAGCATAGGCTGCATGAGCAGCCTATGCTCAATAAATGTAAATCCCATCAATTGAAATTTCCAGATGATTCTAAATTTGCACTTACAAACATTTTAGTCGTACAAAATTTAGTGAAACGACCCCCTGTTATACAGAGACGAATGTGTGGGACAATGTAAGAATGTAAAACAAACATTGTTGCCAGAACCAAGCTGTAACATTTATACGTGAATGCAAGATTATTTTTTAACCCTTTCACACCTAAATTACTGTAATGGACTGATTGATATGTTAACCCTTACTGTTTACTGTTTATTTTCTATTTTCCATTTTAATCATCAAAAACATGCTTTGACAACACTTTAGAATAATTTACAACATGCTTTGACAGCACTTCAGAATCATTTCCATTGGAAATGATTCTGAAGTGCTGTCAAAACATGTTTTTATTGAGAAGTAAGGCAGAAACATGGGCGTTATTTTGTAACCAGAACTTCACACCAAAATAAAATGACATTTTATCTCCCCCCCCCCCCCACCCACCCGAAAAAGATACATGTAGGGGCCATCATGTCTGCTTATGAGGCACTACCCACCTCTACCTAATTTATTTTCTGGTTCCCTCCCCACCCCCCACCTCCAATGCAGCAGGTTAATACGGGATCAAACCCATTTGCCCGGCCTTACATGACCTTAACTATTGATAGGCCGTTAAACACCAATAAACAAACAACTCGACTTATTCTGCTGAAAACCATGGCAAATTCTGCGGAATAAAATGCGGCAACATTAGCAGAGCCTATAATTATTTCCACGCAAACCGTATATGTTTGTACTGTATTGTACATGTAATGTCGATAGTGATGTTCTCGTCGTATGCCGTGAACAAATAGTGTAGTCCAAAACATGCCATGAACTTTACACTGACTAAATAGTTAACATTGTAGTACATGTACTAGCGGGTGGTTGGTCAGGCGACTGTGACGGCGTAAATTAACGGTAGGGATTCCTCTTTATGTGTGGCCCCGTGCAGGCACCGGGGCGGGATCAACTGATCCTGAGAATAGTGCTGCAGTAGCCATTGCTTGTCGTAAAAGGCGACTAAACTGGCTTAACGATTGGGTTCATACTTTCCGGAACCCACTATACCGGATTTGGCCCTCATGTACATTTTTGGCTTTCTTGTATGTGAGAGTTGAGTCGGGCTATGCCCCATATATAAAAGTAAGATTAGCGCTAATCCTATTACTTTTAGGGGATGGGATAAATGATGCTGGTGTGGCGAGGGCCTGGCACCAGATCAGGTTGTTCTAATTTCAGGACTGAATATATATTTTGATTGTAAATATTGAGTTCTGAAGTTGGGATTTACCCCCCTTGGACAGGTGGATATGGGACTCGACCCCGTTGACCCGTCTGCGTGTAGACTCCCTGAGGCTTGTACCTCTATGTCAGAAAAGCGGACGTTAAACCCTATTCACTCACTCACTCACTCACTCCTCTTTATGTGAAGCACGATTTGCCTAATTTGGCCCTCGGGTACGTTCTTATCTTTGGCTCTTTTGTTACATGGGAGTTGAATTGGGTTATTGCCCATTATAAAAGTAGTAAGATTATTACTGATCCTACTGCTTTTGGGAGGGAGCCAAGTGATTCTGGTGTGGCAAGGACTGGCATCAGATCAGGATTATTCTGATTTCAGGGCTGAATATATAGTGTTTTTTTATTGTAAATATTCAGTTCTGATTTTGGGATTTTCCCCCCATTTGTACATGTACTTGAACATGTACATGTACAGTACCGGTACTTATACAGGTAATATATGTGATTTAGTACTAGGCCCATTGACCCGGCCTTAAATGACCTTAGCTGTTGATAGGCCGTAAAACCCCAACAAACAAACAAATATCAACCTAATTTACGGAAAATATTGCAGTTTTGTCACGCCTGCTTGCGGACAGGGCGATATAGTTGTCACATTGGCATACGTCCACACGTCCGTGCGTCCGTTTAAAGTGTTTTGGATTTAGGTTAAAGTTTTGAAGAACACTATATCTCTAAAACCGCTTCGCCACTTCACTCAAAACTTCATATGTGTCTTTATCATCGTCCATATATTCATTCTATCAAATTACTTTACATTTTTGTTGTGCCCGCTTGCAGACAGCCCAATATAATTCGGGAGCCAGGCTCGCACGTAGATTGATGTTTCATAATATATAAATATGTACTTCCCATGTACCAATCATGTTAGTAAGTATTACAAATAAATCAGAAGACAGTGTGTATTGTTTGTTACATGTATATAAGCCATGCAGCGAGAAAACATCGGAATCAGTTTAGGCAGACAAGGAGATAGGTTGGTTCATATAGTTTTATCCCGTCAACACAGTGTGTATGTGCCGTGAAACACGGTGCCGTGAAACATTTTTGATATCCAGTCAATACTATTTTTGCATTTTACAGCCATTTGTAGGTGTTGACGGGATAAATAGAATAGTAGGTTAGTGCCGTGAATGGGAAAAAATATCTGGCGCGGCACGGAAACGGGATGTGCTCGGCATAGCCTCGCCCATCCTGTTTCCTGAGCCTTGCCAGATATTTTTTCCCATTCACGGCACTAACCTACTATTCTATTTTACCCAAGCAACCTGGTGCCCATTTCACTAAACTTCGTTGTGGGTGGTGGTCGGGCGAACGTGATGGCGTAAATTAACGGTAGGGGTTCCTCCTTATAGGAATCACGATTGGCCTGGTTTGGCCCTCAGGTACGTTTTTATCTTTGGCTCTTTTGTTACCTGGGAGTTAAATTGGGTTATTGCCCATTATAAAAGTAGTAAGATTATTACTGATCCTACTGCTCTTGGTAGAGGGCCAAGTGATTCTGGTGTGGCGAGGACCTGGCATCAGATCAGGATTATTCTGATTTCAGGACTGAATATATAGTTTTGATATTGTAAATATTCAGTTCTGATTTTGGGATTTTCCCCCCATTTGAACATGTACATGTAGTTGTACAGGTAATATATGGGATTCAGTACTAAACCCGGCCTTAAATGACCTGAGCTGTTGATAGGCCGTTAAACAAACAAACAAACTAAACTTCGTACATTTTCACTGTCAGACAGCCAATGTTGGCAAAACATTTAGTGCATCTGTTCACATATGTAGCTGTGACTGGAGAAATGGGGCTTATGGGATTTGTAACCAGTGTAGCCCCAGTAGCCTATTTAACCAACATTACAAAGTATGCTTTTCTAGCAAAGTATATTTTGAGGGAGAAATTTTCAATTTTAGGATAAATTTATTAATTTTTATTATACTGAATTTATTACATTATCACAGCCAGTTTGGCTGTGATAATGTAATAAATTCAGTATAATAATTCTGCATACTTTTAATCACCAAATATATGCAGTCGTTAGTTCTATATGAAATAATGGATTTCGGGAAAAATAAATGATTACTCCCTCAAAGTATACTTTGCTAGAAAAGTATACTTGGCAATGTTGGTGAAATCGGCTACAGATCAAATAGCACCCTCATGGTAGCCAGATATACTCATTTATCCCGTCAACACAGGTAGTTCTGAGTACAGTAACTCTAATTACATTTCACTACACTGCATTACATAATAGTTATGACGGAGTAGTCTTTTCAAATGAACGTTTGAAGCGTTCTTTGTTTACTATCTACTTCGTGGAGAGTGACTTAAGACTTTGCTAATACACACTTTATTAGGTAAGTTTATGGTAACATTGTTGTGTCATATTGTAGAATTGTCTCTCAATAACAATTTATCCCGTCAACACAGTGCGTATGTGCCGTGAAACACGGTGCCGTGAAACATTTTTGATATCCAGTCAATACTATTTTTGCATTTTACAGCCATTTGTAGGTGTTGACGGGATAAATAGAATAGTGGGTTAGTGCCGTGAATGGAAAAAAATATCTGGCGCGGCACGGAAACGGGATGTGCTCGGCAGAGCCTCGCCCATCCCGTTTCCTGAGCCTTGCCAGATATTTTTTCCCATTCACGGCACTAACCTACTATTCTCTATATATTGCTTGTTAGAAGCATGCCGAGTGTTTCATTGTGGGATTGGCGATCAGTAGCTGATTTCACCAACATTGCAAAGTATACTTATCTATCAAAGTACTTTGAGGGAGTAATCATTTATTTTTCCCGAAATGCATTATGTGTTATAGAACTAACGAATGCATATATTTGATGATTACAAGTATGCAAGTGGGTGGCAGGTGGGAGAATGTGATGGGTAATTTAACGATCGGGGTTTATTCTTCCCCGAATTCAGACTGGAGACCTGGTTTGGCCCTCATATGGCATTGGCATTTTGTATGTGACAGTTGAATCTGGTTTTACCACTTATGTGAGTATTACGATTATGCGTAATCCTATTTTAGGGGAAGGGGCCAAGTGACTGGTGTGGTATGGACCTGGCACCAGGTCAGGTTATTCTAATTTCAGGGCTGAATATATTTTTTCTCGATGTAAATATTCCGTTCTGATTTTGGGATTTTCCCCCCAATGCAGCAGGTTAAAACGGGATCGAACCCGTTTGCCCGGCCTTACATGACCTTAGCCTCAAGGTCCACTTTTTTAGACCCCTCTAGATACCTCAGGCCTCTTGAGCCTTCGAAACGACCCCCCTTTCAAACAGGTCTGGCTACGGGCCTGTGATGTAGGTCGAACATGGCAGCTAGAGTGAACCACGGTCATGTGTGAAGACACTTTTTAGAAATCTTTGTATGAACAATTTTATCGTACTGAGTTTAGAGAAATGGGCCCCTGATAGCAGTAATACGAATATTCGTGTTTGTTGTATTTGCATGGTTACATAGGGTGATTGGTACATCTTAATAATGTGGTTGAAACAAGCGGTATCAATGAAAATCATCATTCCTGTTTACCCTATACAACACAATATATGTAGCCGATTTCATCAAAAGTGCTAAGCATATGTATCTAGCTAAGTATACTTTGAGAGAGTAATCATTTATTTTTCCCGAACTGCATGAATTCATACAGAACTAACAACTGTATATATTATTATGATGTTTAAAAGTATGCAGAATTATTTTACTAAATGTATTGCATTATCACAGCCATCACGTCCATACATCCATCCATGTGACTCTATCTTCCCTAACAATCCAGTTTTCATTAGACAAGTGTCCGCTACTATATTGTCCGTATAGTCATCAAATACAGGTACTCCATCTTCCATACAATTCTGATAAGCATTGGAAGCTTTCTAAAGACGAACACTACACAAACACATCAGTGATACTTTGGATGTGGTTTACTGGCATGTATCTTTGTAGTCATATGTCGGATTTACAGTGGAACCTCTCTAAACCGGACACCATGGGGACATCCCTTGAACTACAGTGGGAGGGGCAATGCTAAAACCGACACCTTAGCACCCTAGCACCGACAGCCTAGCACCTTCCAGTGTGTCCGGTCCCGACAGTTTCCACTGTTATACACGTGTATAGTTTGAATAGTGTTGCATGACTGCCGCTGTTCGACACCACTCACAGGCTAGAAACAAAATTGCTACCCGCTCCATACCTCTCGCTAGGGTAGCAATTTAACCCCATCTCTTTAATGTAACGCATGGAAGAGTGATTTTTGCAATCGGTTATCTGGCGTGTTTGATATGTTAGCGATATAAAACAGTCAAAGCTGTATCAATAAAGTATTAATAAAGAACAGACACATGCAGAAATTGGTTATTTTACCGTGTCATGTGTTTATCTGACATTTACATATATATCTTGTAAATTTGTAGGTAATGCTCATTTCGGGGTCAGGCCAACACCAATGTAATGCATGTGTCTCATGACGTTACTAGAACGCGCCATTACGTCACCAGACCAGTTCACGGCCTTGGGGATCAAACAGTTCCCTCGTGCCACGTCGTGACACACGACCCATGTCGTGACACACGACTGGACATTGTCAAACCTTATATTGGTATCCACCAGTATATCACATGTGACTATACTGACTGGAGAAATGGGGCATATGCGTCCGCACTGTCTGAACACTGTTCGCCATTTCATCAATGAAACACCTGTCACGCTTCTAACAATCAACATAGGTCGCTATCAGCCAACATGAATGTGCTATTTGATCAGCAGCTACATTTGTCACAAATCCGATACACTATATATCTCCAGTCACAGCCATTATTTACATACTGTTGAACTAAATTTAAGAATCCTATAAAAACCTAGGGATGGGCTGTGGTCTAGAGGATATGGCATTTTAGTTTAACAGTTTATTGCATATAAGTACACTGTGCTTGGGCTACAAGTACTCACACCATTAGTTAAAGCATTAACCCGACTATTACAACATTACAGCAATTAAACAGCAATGGTGATACGTATACACTGTCTCAGGCACATGTACATGGCTACAGTACAGATAAATAGTCGTGTCTTATATGTTCGCAGAATTCGTAAAAAAATCGGATGCAGAGAGAAAATGTGGATACTGAGGGAGGTGTCATTGGACTTTACTATTGGAGGCTGTGAGTTCAATCTTCACCATAGGCGTGAAATAGAGAATAGTAGGTCAGTGTCGTGAATGGGAAAACATATCTGGCAAGGCTTAGGAAACGGGATAGGCGAGGCTCTATCGAACACATCCCGTTTCCGTGCTGCGCCAGATATTTTTTCCATTCACGGCACTAACCTACTATTCTATTTATCCTGTCAACACCTACAAATGGCTTTAAAATGCAAAAAAAATAACCCCAGCCACCGCACATATTCATACGCAGTGATTAGGTCGTATTGACAGGATATCAAAAATGTTTCATGGCACATATGCACTTTGTTGACGGGATAAAATACTTACACGGTATGTCCATCCCACTGGTCTGTCGGATGAAATATACATTGTGGCCCCGTCTCTATATGACCTTAGCTGTTGCTGGGACGCTAAACCGATTCACTTTCACCTTTTTTCACTTTTCCTATAAAAACCAGATGGCTGTGGCCCACGTGTCCAGTCAGTCCGAGACATTTGTAGTCATTTGACTTTGATAATTTGATATTGAGCAACATTTTCACCATCTTATTGTTTGACATTGTTTCAATACGGAGCGCCGCAGAGGACATGGATTTTTTAGCTCACCTGAGCGAAGCTCGTGAGCTATTGTTACCGCAATGTGTCCGTCGTCGTCCGTGAACATTTTCAAATGTCTTCTCCTCGGTAACCATTGGGCCTATAGTCACCAAACTTCATGGTCATGGTCCTTAGGTAGGGGGATTACAAAATTGTTAAAATGACGTCATTACGTAATCCAACCGTCTAAAAATAGCACAAATTCTTCAAAAATCTTCTTCTCAAGAACCGCCAACCGGATTTCGACAAAACTTGGTAGGAATGATCAATGTACAATGCTCTTTCAAAGTTGTTAAAATGGTGACCCCGGGGTCAAAAATGGGCGTGGCCCGTGGGGTTAAATTGGGGTCAAATTTTATGTTTGACCGAATATGGTCATGTCATATATCACATTAAAGGTATCAATGAGGCGATCACTCTGGTGCATTTTTTGTTGAAATCGGATGGTTATATCATCCAAGATGGCCGCCGTAAGGTCAAAAGGTCGTTCTTTTATTAGAGATTTCAAAATTCTTCTTCACATGAACCGCTTGGCCCATGGTAGCCAAACTTAAAAGTTTTGGTTCATGGGTGAAGCCTTTTCAGATTTGTTAAAATGGAGGTCATCTCTAATCCAAGATGGCCGCCGTCTAAAAATAACATAAATTCTTAAAAAATCTTCTTCTCATGAACCGCTAGCCGGATTTCGACGAAACTTGGTAGGAATGATCGATGTACAATGCTCTTTCAAAGTTGTTAAAATGGTGACCCCGGGGTCAAAAATGGGCATGGCCCATGGGGTCAAATTGGGGTCAAATTTTATTTTTTTACCGAATATGGTCATGTTATATATCAAATCGAAGGTATCAATGAGGCAATCACTCTGGTACATTTTTTGTCGAAATCGGATTGTTATGTCATCCAAGATGGCTGCCGAAATGTCAAAAGGTCATTCTTTTATTAGAGATTTCAAAATTCTTCATGAACATGAACCGCTTGGCCCATGGTAGCCAAACTTAAAAGTTATGGTCCACGAATGAAGCCTTTTCAGATTTGTTAAAATGGAGGTCATCGCTAATCCAAGATGGCCGTCATCTAAAAATAGCATAAATTCTTAAAAAATCTTCTTCTCATGAACCGCTAGCCGGATTTTAACGAAACTTGGTAGGAATGATCAAAGTTGTTAAAATGGTGACCCCGGGGTCAAAAATGGGCGTGGCCCGTGAGGTCAAATTGGGGTCGAATTTTATTTTTGACCGAATATGGTTATGTTATCTATCAAATCGAAGGTATCAATGAGGCGATCACTCTGGTACATTTTTTTGTCGAAATCGGATTGTTATGTCATCCAAGATGGCCGCCGAAATGTCAAAAGGTCGTTCTTTTATTAGAGATTTCAAAATTCTTCTTCACATGAACTGCTTGGTCCAGGGTAGCCAAACTTAAAAGTTATGGTCCATGGGTGACGCCTTTTCATATTTGTTAAAATGGAGGTCATCGCTAATCCAAGATGGCAGCCGTCTGTAAATAGGATCAATTCTTAAAAAATCTTCTCATGAACCGCTAGCCGGATTTCGACGAAACTTGGTAGGAATGATCGATGTAAAATGCTCTTTCAAAGTTGTGAAAATGGTGACCCCGGGGTCAAAAATGGGCATGGCCCGTGAGGTCAAATTGGGGTCAAATTTTATTTTTGACCGAATATGCTCATGTCATATATCATATTAAAGGTATCGATGAGGCGATTGCTCTGGTGCAATATTTGTCAGAATCGGATGATTATGTCATCCATGATGGCCACCAAAAGGTCCATTTATTCAAGATTTTAACGTCTTTTTCTCAGGAACCACAAGGCCAATGCTGGCCAAACTTCATAGGAAGTTAAGATCCTTGGGTGAAGCATTTTCAGATTTGGTAAAATGAGAGTCATCGCTTAATCCAAGATGACCGCCATCTAAAAATAGCACAATTTTTTTAAAACATGAACTCAATGTCACATTCTCCTCTGGTGTTCATGGAGTCAGGAAATAACAATTTGTTCCCTCAATTTAACAATTTGTACCCTCGAATTAACAATTCGTTCCCTCGAATTAACAATTCGTTCCCACGATATAACTATTCGTTCCCACGAATTAACAATTCGTTCCCACAAAATGACAATTTGTTCCCTCAATTTAACAATTCGTTCCCTCGAATTAACAATTCGTTCCCACGAATTAATAATTCGTTCCCGTGGGAACGAATTGTTATTTTGTGGGAACGAATTGTTAAATTGAGGGAATTAATTTTTATTTCGTGGGAACGAATTAATAATAAAAAACAATTCTACGTCCCCTGCGGTGCTCCGTACATCAATGATTATGACAGTAAACAATGGTAAAGGTTATAAATAAGCAATCAATAACACTAATCAGCTAATAGATGTACACCTCAAAACCTGTGTTTGTTTGTTTGTTAGTTGGGGTTTAACGGCCTATCAACAGCTACGGCCATTTAAGGCCGGGTCAATGGGTTTAGTACTAAATCCCATATATTACATGTACAAGTACATGTACATGTTCATATTCAAGTACACATACAAATGGAGGGCAAATCCCAAAATCAGAACTGAATATTTACAATAAAAAAAACTATATAATCAGCCCTGAATCAGAATAATCTTGATCTGATGCCAGGTCCTTGCCACACCAGAATCACTTGGCCCCCTCCCAAAAGCAGTAGGATCAGTAAAAATCTTACTACTTTTATAATGGGCAATAACCCAATTCAACTCCAGGTAACAAAACAGCCAAAGATAAAAACGTACTTGATGACCAAACCAGACAAATTGTGATTCCTATAAAGAGGAACCCCTTTAATGAAAGTCATTTGACCTTGTCATTGAGCACAATGGTCCTTTGGGTTGGTTGTAGAACGAAAATACTGATGATGACAAATAAATATACATACATGTACATGTATATGAAGTTTCAAGCCAATCTGGCTTACGGTAGCTGGAAACTGTAACAAAAATCCCGGACAGACAATCTGGGGCCCGTTTCACTAAACTTTGTAAGACTAAAATGTTCGTAAGTGAAAAATAAATAATGATAGTCTGTAAAATTCATTTCTTGTAATGAATTATTGGATTTACATTTATTGAGCATATGCAGCCTATGCTCAATAACTGTAAATCCATCAATTCAAATTTCCAGACGATCCTAAATTTGCACTTTATGAACATTTTAATCGTATAAAGGTTAGTGAATCGGCACTCAGATGAACAGATGGACAGGGTGGTTGGTGCCTATATGTACCCCACAATTTCTATGTCTGGGAACATATGTTAAATGTTTTTCTTGGAATCTAGAAGAAAAACGATGACAATGGGATTTAAAATAATTGTAATCACTTTCAACATTTTGAAATAGAACTAGGTTCGAACTACAAGATATCAACAAGAATGAACAAGATATTTTGATAATTTAACATCCTTACATATGTACAGTCTGATCCGAGTCTACACCGATTGCTATAACATTAATAAGTGTGAAAATATGAATCTGGCAAATAATGTAGTCCCATATCAGATTGCGTAGCTATGTAGGATGATGTGGACCAACACTAATTGAAATCACTATCATGACTATATTGACTCTTCACAACAAATCATGCTACATTCGCTGTTTGTACAAGCAATAAGGCCCTAAACTACACAATTTGGACCGGATTTCTGTGAACAAATTCAACGGGAGATAACTAACTACGATCCCTCATTGACCAGCATTTCTCCAGTATCAACATGAATCAATTGTGACTAGAACAATGCAAATGGTGTTATTGTGTGGAACATTTGTGTGAAATTTCAAAATCCATCCACGACTAACAAAGTGAGAGATCTTTTCTGCACTTTATTTTACATTTGACCTGCAAGTGTGACCTTGACATTAGAGGTAACAATGACAACAATAGACATTGTTCGGCCTGTAATTTTGTCATGCATCGAGGGATTTTAAAATAAACTGAGCTTTGAGCTACGGACCCGAGTCTGACACGTGACACACCGTCTCATCATCTCTCCATCCACAGCAAAGTTACAGCTCGGACAAGAATGTTCTCATCGTTTACCTTTGACCTCTAAGTGTGACCATGACAATTCAGCTACCGACCAGGGGCCGTTTCACTAAACTTCGTACGACTAAAATGTTCGTAAGTGGAAATTTAGGATTCTCTGGAAATTTCAGTTAATGGATTTACATTTACATATGCAGCCTATGCTCAATAAATGTAAATCCAATAATTGTTTACAAGAAAACATTGTTAATGTGCAATTTACAGACTAAATGTAGTGCTGAGATTGGGTAGGACATCCGGGGCCCCTATAAATTTTTGTTTAGACCCAATTAATTGTCCGGAGTCAGATTTTGACTTGCGTTAAAAAGTCGCGCATGCGTGCTCGTACTTTCTTGAAAAGTAAACTGGAGTCGAAATGTAATATCAGCTTGTTCAGACCTAAAATCTAGCTCCATTCGTTGTCCCTTCCAGGCCCGGAGGCAACATTTCTTGGGGGCTCGTCCGGGATAGGTCGATGGTGATTTGCTGACCCACATACGATGCAACTGTCTGACGACCTTTTCCTCGAAGCAGTCATGTGCGTGAAGACGAAAATGTACACGGCCACGACTGAAACGGTCCAAGCGGTAGCGAAGGAGGTAGTGCCAGGAAAAGTAACGGAAGAAATTAGCTGTTCAAAGTTGCTGGTGCTTCTCGAGGGTTACGTGAGGGACATAGAGAAGGAAGAGGATCCTGAATCACTTCAATTTTGAGAAAATGATTGTGGGTGCAATTCCGACCTCAACTGCAGGGACTGGAATGGAGGAAAAAGGGACACCATCTCCACTCTGGAGAAAGGACTTAAAGATATACGGACAAATTACGGAAACAGGTGGACTTAGCTTTGTGTGCCTAATCAGACAAATAGAAGCGCGTGTGTCCAAAGGATTTCCGTCAAAAGAAATCGTCGAAGGCGTTATTCGGGCGATAAATCCCAACCTGAAATTGCGTAGTTACTTAAAAGGAAGGCATGAGTTAAGTTTATCAACCCTGCGCAGCATTATTCATTCTCATTTCAAAGAAAAGACACAGACTGAACTGTATCAGCAGTTGCGTAACTTATGCCAAGGGCCGAAGGAAGTGGCCAGTGACTTCCTTATGATGAGAGCATTGGATCTTCGACAGATGGTAATGTTCGTTGCGACTGAATATTCAGATGTTCCGTATGACTCAACACTAGTCCAAAGTATGTTCATCCATGCACTCTACACTGGGTTCCACACGGAGACGATCCGCCGTGAAATGAAACCATTTCTTACCAAAACAACCAGTGATGAGGAGCTCATTTCGGCATTAAACTCTGTAATGTCCAAGGAATCAGAGCATTTTGTAAAGATTCGCGCGGGTAAGGCATCAGTTTCGGGTATTGAAAGTGTTTCGTTGAACGCGTTATCCTCAACCACAGAAGGACACAAAACCAAAAGAGGGGAAGATGGCGGTGGAGCTTCGTGAATTGCGGGGGGAGGTCGCGGAACTTCGAACACGGTTGTCCAATAACGTCACTGTCGGAACGCCGAAAAATGCGACATATGGAAGGAAGAACCAACGACACGGGTGTGCCAACTGTCAAGCCCAAGGAACCGGTGAATCGTGTAACCATTGTTTCCGATGTGGACGACCATTTTAAGATTTGTTGCTGTCTCCGGTTATCGGGAAACGAGGGCGGGTCTCTCCAGAGGGGACAAGAGTGACCCAAGATAGAGACACATCCCCGAATGAGATTTGCCATTGTTACAACTGTGGAAAAGTGGCGACTGGTTCTACCCAGTTATTTCAATGTTCAGGCTGTAAAATAGCAATCTACTGCTCGTTGTCATGTCAAAAGTCACACTGGTTACACCATAAACATGTATGCGTGGGTATTCAGGGTTTGGTTTCCAAACTCACAGGGATGCAAAATGAATCTGTCACTGATATGAACACCCTGAAGGGTGCTGTACATGAGTTATCGCATAAGCAAACCAAAAAGATGGTTAATTTGATTGGAGAGCAATGCCTGATCAGTTGTCAACTGAATGACTTGCAAACTGATTGTCTGTAGGACACAGGAGCCCAAGTGTCTATTTTGCCTGCTAGTTTATTTCCAAGGCTTGAAGTTCATCCACTAGAGGAGTTTGTGGAAATTATGTCAGCAACAGGCACCACCAGGGTTGGGCGAACATCAGTTTCAAACTGGGTGGTCAGGGTGACAATTGGGATTCCACTCCCTTGTCTGTACCATTCCTGGTCACAGAGCTGGCCAGTGTGTAGAGGCCCATAGTGGGGTTTAATGTGATCAAACATTGTCAGGAGGGGGTCGGTCGAGGTACATTTGAGTTATCTACACTGGTAAAGGGATCAGATAATGATCATCTTGGGGTGGTAATATCTGGGAAACAGAGGCTCGCAATTCCGGGGGCCACTTGTCAATGGATCAAGGCGGTTGTTCACTCAGGCCTTATAGGCGATAGTACTCCTGCTCTATTCAGCCCCAATGAGAGCATGCCATGGGAGGAGGGATTAGAACTTAAGTAGACTCTTTGTTCACATTCCAAAGGGATATACCTGTCGCATCAGTGTGCCAGTTGTCAACAATAATAAGCATAGTATTGTGCTCAGAAAGGATCCTAGTTTAGATTAATTACAAACTGTAAAATCTGTAATCCATTTAGCTAACAAGGATCCCAGAACGAATGAGGAACCTGGATTGGTAAGGACACCAACTGCCGAGCAGCCTATTGATGATCAAGATGCCTACGGTGTAAAGGTAAGTGAGACGGACTGGGAACCACCAATAGAGCTTGATACATATGGTCTAACAGACAATACAAATAACTGCAATCCGTAAGATGCTGTCCATGGAGAAGGGAGCATTCTCCACTGGTGACGACGATGTTGGGTGCGTCTCTGATCTGGAAATGGACATCAAGTTAGTGGATACTGAACCGATTCAGAAGACATACATGTCCATACCGCAGCCCCACCTTAGAGAGGTTAAGGATTACATTATCGATCTCGTGAACCTTGGATGGGTTAAGAAGTCCTCTTCGGAATATTCCAGTCCAGTGGTCTGCGTGTGCAAGAAAGACAACAGATTGCGCCTTTGCATTGATTATCGTCAACTCAACCGCAAGACCGTGAGAGCGAGACAACCCATACCGAGGATCCAGTACTCACTAGATAGTTTCCTGGGGGGGGGGGGGGGGCGGGGGGCAGTGGTTCACAGTTTTAGACCAAGGGTTCGGCATACCACCAAGGGTTCGGCATCTCACAGCGTTCATTACACCGTGGGGCACGTACAAATGGGTAAGAATTCCTTTTGGGCTCACAGGGTCTCCAGGAGCCTTTCAGACCTTCATGGAAGGCTGCTTGGAGGGGTTACGTGATGAAATTTGCATTCGTTATCTTGATAACGTTGTGGTATACTCCAAGACATTTGAACAGCACGCGGAAGATGCACCGTTCTGAGATGACTGCAACAGAAAGGCATTAAGCTGAAAGCAAGTAAGTGCTCATTATTCAAGCGAGAAGTCCGCTACTTGGGTCACTTAGCACTCGCCAAGAAATCTGTGAGGACCGTCGGAGATGTACGTCAGCTACTAGGCTTTCTCGGATATTACAGGCGATACATTCCAGATTTCTCCAGAAGAGCAGCAGCACTGTATGGGTTGCTGAAGCAAGATCCCACCGGTACTACTCCTAAGAAGAGTGAAGAAACAGAACAGGAGACATGACGGGCAGACGAAGAACAAGAAGAATGGCCAGGTACCTTCTAGCCAGGCCGTGACGTGGTCAGCTGAACATCAGTGTATCCTAGAAGGGTTCATCCAGGTCCTCTGTACTACTCCTATCATGGCATATCCCGACTATGAGAGACCGTTCATCCTGCATGTTGATGCATCCCAGGAGGGTTTGGGCTCGGTACTGTTTCAGCAGTGAGACAGCAAGCAATTGAGAGTTGTTGCATATGGATCGAGGACCCTCACTCCAGCTGAGAAAAACTACCATTTGCACTCGGGTAAGTTAAGAGTTCTTGGCTCTAAAATGGGCCATTACTGAGCGTTTTCGTGACTACCTCTATTACGCCCCGAAGTTTACAGTATACAGGTCACAACAACCCCTTGACATAGATACTAACGACAGCTCGTCTGGATGCCACACGCCATAGATGGGTTGCAGAACTAGCTGACTTCAACTTTGACATATTCTACAAGCCAGGTAGGTTTAATACAGTCAGACTGCGACGGACTGTCCAGAATGCCGCTAGATATAGATCATTACATGAACGACTGTACCAGGCAAGTTTCAGGTCCAGAAATTGAAGCTTCCTTCTTTGCATTGTCAGCTCAGGAAAAGGGAGAGACCGTATGTATGTCATCGCTGACTCAGTCCCAGGAGGAACAATTTGTGGAGGAGGTTCAGTATGTACAGTTAGTCCCTGAAGAAGACCCTAGGGAGGCTCAAGGAAGTGACCCAGTTATAGGTAAACTTTTGGAACTTTACAGGTCCGGGAAGAGGCCAACTGCTAGAGAAAAGCGTGCTCTGTCCTCAAGAGGTAGAATAACAGTCAGAGAGTGGAACCGACTGGTCTTAGACGACGCTGGGCTACTGAAGCGCAGATATCAGGCACCAGGTAGTGACCCAATTCAGCAGTTGGTTCTTCCAGAGAAGTATCACAGACTCGTGCTCAGAGAGCTTCATGAGGAGATGGGCCATTTAGGGGCAGAACGCGTTATCGCATTAGCGCATGGCCGAACATGGCCAAGGACATTACTCACTTCACCAGGAAACCTAATGTGTTACCAAGGGCACCGCTGAAGCCGATAGTCACAACCTCGCCATTCGAACTGGTATCCATTGACTATGTCCACGTGGAGAGAAGCAAAGGCGGATTTGAGTACATGCTCGTCGTCATGGACCACCATTTTACGAGATTCGTCCAAGCCTACCCGACCAGCAGCAAGTCAGGTAAGACTGCAGCGGAGAAAATCTTCAATGACTTCGTACTGAGGTTATGATTTCCTGAACGATTACATCACGACCAGGGACGGGAGTTTGAGAATGAGTTCAGAAGAAATGCGGCATAGTCCGGTCTCGCACATCGCCCTACCACCCGAGTGGGAATGGACAGCTACAGCGATTCAATAGAACGTTGCTAGGAATGCTACGAACCACCACAAAGCCGACTGGAAAAGCCATGTGAACAAAGTAGTCCACGCTTATAATTGTACAAAACAGGACACCACATGATTTTCCCCATTCCAGCTCCTGTTTGGGAGGGCCCCAAGATGTTCAACTTGACCAACAAAGCCGAGCCACCGTCACATGGGCGTACGTAGACAAATGGACCCGATGCATGAAAGAAGCCTACCAACTGGCCACTCAAAATATCGCCAAGGCAGCTTCCAAGTCCAAGGAGTACTATCACGATCAGAAACCTAGCAGTGTTGCAGCCTGGGGACAGGGTTTTGGTCAGGAATCTGTCCGAAAGGGGAGGTCCAGGTAAGTTGTGCTCATTTTGGGAAGACACGGTGCATGTCGTAGTGAGGAGAGTTGGAGAACACTCCCCAGTCTATGAGGGAAGTCCAGAATGAGGTCCAGGGCGTAGCAGAATTCTGCATAGGAACCTGCTGCTGTCGTGTGACTATCTGGCACAGGAACCGGCCGAGCGTATTGCAAAGAAGCCACAAAGAGAACAAGACAAACAACCAGATCAACAAGAACCATGGATGACATCAGAGACAGATGATTCAGAAGACCCAGTGACCTACGTCCATGCTCCTGAGGCGGAACTGCCGCACACAGGGGAAGAGGAATCTGTTTATGACTCAATCCCGTCGTTGAATCCCGAGGCAGAACCATACCTCCCGGAAGATGGAGAGTGGGAGCAGGCTAGTAGAGTAAGTACACGTGCTGAGAGGGGTTCAATTGTTGATAAAGTTTCAGATGACCTTGATATCGACGAGGAGACTGTAAGTAGCTCCGCCTCTCCAGACCAGAGTAATACTGACAGCTCTGGTGGAAGTGATAACCACACAGATGACAGCCTACCACAGCGTGGGCGACATTCCTCAAGGGGGGAAGAGTGTAGTGCTGAGATTGGGTAGGACACCCCTATAAATTTTTGTTTAGTCCCAATTAATTGTCCGGGGTCAGATTTTGACTCGCATTAAAAAGTCGCTCATACTTTCTTGAAAAGTAAACTGGAGTCGAAATGTAACATCGGCTTGTTCAGACCTAAAATCTAGCTCCATTCTTTGTCCCTTCCAGGCCCGGAGGCAACATACTCATGCCGGGCAATCTGCGAGATGGTATGGTAGACCAGGGGCGGCGGAAGTGGGGTGCCGGGGGCCCTGGCCCCCACCTCTATAGTTGTGTTGGGGATGCCTGGTCCCTCAATAATTCTGTAATAAATCACATATTATCATTCTCAAACTTGCTGAGAATGCAGGAAATGGCATTTCACGCTTCTTAGATTTCAAAAATGTTCAGGGGAGCATGCCCCCTGGACACCCGTAGAAACATCGCGCCCTGAAAACTGCCCCCCCCCCCCAATAAGTTTAAACTTCCACCGCCTATGTAGATGTCAGACTGGACAAGTGAGTTTCCTACCACATTAAGTATAATCCTTACGCCTCCATCTGTGCCAACGAAAGCATTTATATATAAGTGATCTCGCTATGGTTTGTTATCGTGTGTAAATGAATCTCGGCAGCATTACTGTTCTGCCAACCTACTTTTGGTCATTAAACATGTTAAACACATTAAATGTGAAAAATATCCAAAATTATGTACTTTTTCATAAATAATAGCAGTTACAGAGCCGTCATCTAGGCACAATATGCCTCTGCAACCAGCAATGTACCAAGACAATAATAATGATAGTGTTTAAAGATATGTGAAACAAAACAACACCGGACCATCAGAATAACTTGATCAAGATACTCAAACCATACTTATTGCAATGAACCACAGAAAATAAACATGTAACTCGCAATACAGTCAGACTAGTGCATGTATCATGGCACAAACACAGCGGTGGTCCAGCAGCCTTTAACGTGGAACATGCTATCCACAACCAAGAGAAAAGCAGTAATAAAGTTGAAAATTTACTTAGTTGAACTGCAAAAAGCAAACAGTTTGCTTTTTGCAGCTCAAATAGGTGAATTTTTAAATTTGTTTTATTTTTTATCAATTGTTCCCTATTTAATAAGGAAGAAAATCAATACTACATTTGTAAATGTAAAATACACATTGCATTTGAAATCTGGGGATATAATACTCTTTAGATATTATCTGGAGCTCTGAAGCAACTTCATAGGTAAAGAGCAAAACAAGAACACCATGGTGATATTGCCCCAATCCTGAAGAACACATGTACATTTTATTTTCTGAAAGAGAACTACTTTTGGGATGTCTTCTTATTCCGCGAGTTGCTACTTGTAGATCGAATACTTGATTTTCTATTTCGCATACGTTGTAATTCTTTTATCAATAACAAATTTTCATTTTTCAGATTTGAGATTTCCTCTCGTTGTTTGCGATTGGCAGACGTTAGCATGAATATGACAAACTTAACGCCGAGACGTGACCTACGACTGGCTGAAACTGTGCTTACATTTCCAGCAGGAGTGTTGGATTGATTGACTGTGATGTTACGTCCGTTCTGTTCAGTAGTAGCATGATACGGCGAATCAAAATAGCTGCTCTCTGTATCAATGCGGAGAGTTTTAACGGTATCAACTGTCTTACTTTCAGCAATGCGAGCCTGTGTCTGTTTCACGTTCGCACGAGGACGAGAATTATCACTTGCATAGTTCTGTTCTTTGTTCGTACGGTGAAGAATACTGTTGCGCGATTTCACACGTGTACCACTTCGCTTCTGTGTTACTCTACAGAGATCAGTACAAACATGTACACTGCTTGGATAGCCAGTGTCACTCTCCATAACGCGACTGAAATTGTTCCCCGGGGTCACATTGACAGAAACAGATTTCTCACGTGCTGCAGCTGCCTGCTGTGTCTCCCACAAAGTAGGCTCGGAGCGTGGGTAGGTATCGCTCTGGTAGCCGCTCTTACTAACAACGGTGGAGCTTTTCCGAGTGTTAGAAGTCTCACATTCTGTGGCTGCTCGCTGCAACTCGGACAGAGAGAGATCATGGTTGCTATCATTTTGATTGTCACTATCATTAACAATAACGGTTCTTTTCACGTTACCAGATGTCTCACTTGTAGCCATTCCTCTATGTGTCTGGCTCGATTTGAGCTCAGAACACGTGGTAGTATCACTTGAATCGTTTTCCCCAACTAGCAAGAAAATGCGACGTGTGCTACTGTCTGCTGTCTCAAGTTCGAGAAGTTGGCCTGGTGTCTTCCCCAAGCCGAGCTCAGTGTGCAGGTGTTTCGTATAAACATCATCGCTGTCAATGATTCGGAGATTCCTCTTGGGTTCTGTTACACTATCAGGAGCTTCGTTCTGCACATTCAACGAACTGAGCACAGTGCTCAAGGCTTGACCACTTGCGTCATCTATGTTTCTGAAACTAGCGGAACTTTCGCAATAGTCCGAGGTCCCACTGTCAGTAGATTCACTACCAGACTCTGTATCACTAGCGAAGTCACCCTGTCTGTCATTAAGGTCACCTGTCCGTCTGTCTGCTTCAGGAGATACATGATCCAATCTGACATCCTGGTGCGGGTGTTTACTTGGATCACCTGTCTCACCGACTTCGCGGTTGTCTGATTGTTTATTTTCACCAACATGCTTGTGTGCTTTCCTGCGAATTAACAAAAAGCGCACCTCCTTGTGTTTCCGTGTACGATCAGTATGTTTTATGTCTGTCTTCCGTAAACTGACTCCAGTGCGCGGGCTTTTATCACTCCTTTTGTCTTCCAGTCGACGTTTTCTGTTGTCTGACCTCCCAGTATCAGCAACATGTTCAGGTGACGGACCTAAACTCAAATCAGGGGTTGTGTATTTCAGATTCTCCTGGGATCCATTAATGTTGTCTATTGTCTCATTTTCATCAACTTGTTGCTTCGCTTTCCCTGAATGAAATCCAGGTGTCGACTTTTTACAACCCTCCTTCTTTCTGAGTTGACCATTGCTATCGTTAGCTTTTTTATTTTCAGCAACTTGTTTCGCCGTGCGCCTTAAATTTACCCCCTGTTTCGCTGATTTACCACTATCAGTGTCTCTGTGTCGACGATTTGTCTCAGTGTTCGCGATCTTATCACTCGTTTTGTTTCTGAGTCGACTCTTGATGTTGCTGGATACCTCACTGCCTTCAACAATTTGTTTCTGCAGACAACCCAACTTCACTGCGGTGGTTGGACGTGTATCATTCTGCTCTCCATTGTCTGTGTCAATAAGGTGACGCTTCAGTTTATTTGATGTCTCAATTATAGATGCTTGTTTCTGCTTGTGCTCATGACCCAAATGGAGCTCGGGGTACGGGTGGTTTTCACTTGGGCGGCCGTCGACAAAATGTCGTGAACAAACGACCTGGCTTTTGGATGGCTCTAGAAATTTGCTGGGAGTCCTTGGATCAGCGCGTCTAATGGCCTCAAGCCACACTGTCCGTTTTTCAGGTTGAATCACTTTACCCGGGAATGGAAACAGCCTGTGAACAGTTGAACAAGAATTAAATGTGTTGGTTAACCCTTACAATGATAAATCAAATTTATCGTCTGCTGTTTATTTTTGTTTTCCATTTTTCTCATCTAAAACATAGTTTGACAGCACATTAGATGATTCTGACGTGCTGTCAAACCATGTTTTAATTGAAAACGCAGACAAAATATGAAAACAACAGCAGATGACAATCTACGTTTCCCAAATTATAAGGTTAATCGTGTTGAAGGTCCCAGTTCCTTATATCAGACAATTTCTGGCAAAATAAACATTCATTCACCATTAACCCACACGTATTATTTGCATTATTATACATTTTATATCAGACGTAAATTTTCACACTGATATCAGGGGTGATAACCGTGTTTCAATAAAATGTTAACGGACATGACTAGTTATACTCTGTATTTATTTTTTGATGTACAATAATCATACTTTCTAATCTGTCGAAAATATTTTGTTTTTTCAGGTGATACATTTAATTAGTATAAATAATTAAACAAGAGGGCCATGATGGCCCTAATTTGCTCACCTGACTCCATGAACACCAGAGGAGAATGTGACATTGAGTTCATGTGTTTTAAAAAAATTGTGCTATTTTTAGACGGCGGTCATCTTGGATTAAGCGATGACTCATTTTACCAAATCTGAAAATGCTTCACCCAAGGATCGGAACTTCCTATGAAGTTTGGCCAGCATCGGCCATGTGGTTCCTGAGAAAAAGACGTTCAAAATCTCAAATAAATGGACCTTTTGGCGGCCATCATGGATGACATAATCATTTGATTCCGACAAATATTGCGCCAGAGCAATCGCCTCATCGATACCTTCAATTTGATATATGACATGAGCATATTTGGTCAAAAATAAAATTTGACCCCACGGGCCACGCCCATTTTTGACCCTGGGGTCACCATTTACACAGCTTTAAAAGAGCATTGTACATCGATCATTCCTACCAAGTTTCGTCGAAATCCGGCCAGTGGTTCATGAGAAAAAGATTTTTTAAGAATTTGTGCTATTTTTAGATGGCGGCCATCTTGGATTAGCGATGACCTCCATTTTAACAAATCTGAAAAGGCTTCACCCATGGACCATAACTGTGAAGTTTGGCTGCCATGGGCCAAGCGGTTCATGTGAAGAAGAATTTTGAAATCTCTAATAAAAGAACGACCTTTTGACATTTCGGCGGCCATCTTGGATGACATAACAATCCGATTTTGATTTCGAAAAATGTACCAGAGTGATCGCCTTATTGATACCTTCGAATTGATATATAACATGACCATATTCGGTCACAAATAAAATTTGACCCCAATTTGACCCCACGGGCCACGTACATCTTTGACCCCGGGGTCACCATTTTAACAACTTTGAAAGAGCATTGTATATTGATTATTCCTACCAAGTTTCGTCGAAATCCGGCTGGCGGTTCATGAGAAGAAGATTTTTTAAGAATTTATGCTATTTTCAGACGGCGGCCATATTGGATTAGCGATGACCTCCATTTTAACAAATCTGAAAAGGCTTCACCCATGGACCATAACTTTAAGTTTGGCTACCATGGGCCAAGCGGTTCATGTGAAGAATAATTTTGAAATCTCTAACAAAAGAACGACCTTTCGGCGGCCATCTTGGATGACATAACCATCAGATTTCGACAAAAAATGCACCAGAGTGATCGCCTCTTTGATACCTTCAATTCGATATATGACTTGACCATATTCGGTCAAAAATAAAATTTGACCCAAATTTGACCACATGGGCCATGCCCATTTTTGACCCCGGGGTCACCATTTTAACAACTTTGAAAGAGCATTGTACATTGATCATTCCTACCAAGTTTCGTCGAAATCTGGCTAGCGGTTCATGAGAAGAAGACTTTTTAAGAATTTATGCTATTTTTAGATGGCGGCCATCTTGGATTAGCGATGACCTCCATTTTAACAAATCTGAAAAGGCTTCACCCATGGACCATAACTTTTAAGTTAAGCTACCATGGGCCAAGCGATTCATGTGAAGAAGAATTTTGAAATCTCTAATAAAAGAACGACCTTTTGACCTTTCGGCGGCCATCTTGGATGACATAACCATCAGATTTCGACAAGAAATGCACCAGAGTGATCGCCTCTTTGATACCTTCAATTCGATATATGACTTGACCATATTCGGTCAAAAATAAAATTTGACCCCAATTTTACCCCACGGGCCACGCCCAGTTTTGACCCCAGGGTCACCATTTTAACAACTTTGAAAGAGCATTGTACATCGATCATTCCTACCAAGTTTTGTCGAAATCCGGTCGGCGGTTCTTGAGAAGAAGATTTTTGAAGAATTTGTGCTATTTTTAGACGGCGGCCATCTTGGATTACGCAATGATGTAATTTAAACAATTTTGTAATCCCCCTACCTAAGGACCATGATCATGAAGTTTGGTGACTATAGGCCCAATGGTTACCGAGGAGAAGACGTTTGAAAATGTTCACGGACGACGACGGACGACGACGGACGACGGACACATTGGGGTAACAATAGCTCACATGAGCTTCGCTCAGGTGAGCTAAAAATATCATGCCTCATTTGCATATGAAAATAGCCTGATACCACCCTGAGTCACAAACAGTAAAATAAATATTACTATATGATTATATCTGTATAGCGGGCATTCGTAATCTTTAGTACTGGTGGAACACTTAAATTGCAAGAGTTACCGTTCGCAACTATCTCATCCAATGCAAACTCCAATATTAAACATTGAGTAATCATGAGTTTGACCAGAAACAAGTACAAGGTCTATGATCACTGGTTACAACAACAAGTACTGAAACTTCCAGAATGCATCCGATTCAAAGTACGTATTCTTTTATTTTGTCCTTATTATGTAACGGATTTTGATGAAATGTGGCGCATCAAACGCGTCTTGTTGAGCTGCATTTGGTGGTCTCAGTACTCTGGCACAAAGTTGTGTCATTTTTGCGAAGAATCGATTTCCGTGTCTACTGACACGGAAATCGATTCTTCACAAAAACGACATAAGTATGTGCCAAACTCCCAGGACCAGCAAATGCAGTTCATGAAGACGCGTTTGCTGCGCCATATTTCATCAAAATCCGTTGCATGTTAAGGAAAAATATCAAATAATACTTACTTTGGAGTGGGTGCGCTTTCAACACTTACAGCCAGTGTCATTGTTGTTGTAACCACGTGATCATGCACCTTGAAGTATAATGCTTATCATTTAGTGAACAACAGAACGTCAACGCATGCGCTCAAATAGCTTACATGTACAACAATTCGCCTCCGATTTATTCCTTGCGAGAGGTATGGAGCTGGGTATTAATTTTATTTCTAGCACTCATTTCTAGTACGGATAATTCTCAGAATTGAGACACACCATGTTATTTTGCACCTACGAAGATGTGCGATTTTTCCTGATAAATATTTTTACAAAATTCCGTAAATGACGTCGAAAGTTGAAGATATATTCAGAGCAAATGCAGAATAGAATTCCGCATTTGCTATGAAATTTTCGTCAACTTTTGATGTCATTCACAGAAAATATCACACATCTTCTTAGGTACAAAATCACATGGTTCGTCTTACTTGGAACCATTACCTGAATGGTGGTTCGCAGTTGCAGGCCGGGTCATCATGGTAAACTGCGTGTCTCTCACACCGCACCCCCTTCCAGTGACGTACCAGCTGGTAGTCGCCTTTACTGCAGCCCACCACGTAGCAATGTCGCGACATGATCACCCGAGTCTCTGTGGGAAATCTGAAATTGTTTAAGTTGAAGGTACTGTATATTTTTATCATTTATATATGTCAAATTCAGCACTCGATTATATCAATTTTGATTTTTTTAACAAAACAATGTAAATGGTAGATTATAAAAAGCAGGATTTGAGCGCAGCAACGTCGACTATTATTTATAAAATGAAATAATATAGATTTTTGATGAATAAAACATACAGGAGTTTATGTCTGAAATATTCCTGCCACATGAATCACCTGTAACGTGACCCATGTACGAATTCATAATTGTTTTCAGGGATAAAAAATACTTTTTGTACTTGCCCAGCTGGGCAAATACAGTTATAGTATTAGTATAGCTACTCGCCCAGACAAAAGAGATTTTTTTATTTTTTTTTTAGGTTTGAAAATATTTATTTTCCCCGTAATAGGTTTGTGGTGGGTCGGGGCCATCCCCACAAACCGTACATAATATACATGTAATAGTCAGATACAAATACAAAATATACAATTACAGATATTCAACCTCTTTTGCTCTTGCAGTACTGGGTAGAAATCACTGTTCTATTAAGACTTCATGATTGAGTGGTAGGTACATTAGAATCGTCATTAATGAGAGACCTGAATTTTTAATTATTTAAAAAAAGACAGTATAAATACTTATAATAAACCCGCAGATGACAATGTCACTCTCCAGCGCCACAAGAGCCAAAGTTTGATTTAGCATATGTAATACATGTAATTGATTATATGTTATCATTCATATTACCCATGATCCAACTGAACCAGCCCCACTCTGTAAAAAGTGAAGTTCAATCCTAGTGTGCATCTACATGTTTAAATCGTGTATTAACCCTTTCAACACTACAGCCGTTTATATAGGTGTTTTTAAACAGTGTAGATCCAGACGAACCGGCTCATCAGGATCTGCACTCTTTGCAAGTAATTTTCATATTTGTTAAAAAAAAACAACTAAATTATAAATCGATTATTTGAAAAGTATTTTGTGTTGAATGGAATTGACCGAAAATTAACATATTATATATAATCCATTCCAGTTATTTACGGCTGAAAGGGTTAAATGTTAAAGTTGTTGGTAACATTATGTATTGACAAGCCAATGTACAATCTGTTCCGAGCCCCACACTGGTTATAAAACAAAACAAGGCTGGCTCCGTTTGATCATGGTCTTTGCTTGAACCTGTATTACTCTGTGTATATTATATTCATCTACTAGATTCATATTTATAAAAGAGATACTTCCATAGATGACTTCCATACACTATATCAGGAACTGCATATGTTGTTAGCCAACAGCCAATTTAGTCTCTTTTCCCCCACTAAACGCAAATAAAAACAGGCTATAATCCTATTACAGATTGTTCTTATGATTATACAATATGGCATTCATTCTAACAGTGTCAAATTTTGACGTTGTCTTTTTACTCCACATTTTAAATCACTCTACATAGCATATTCAGAATGATATAGTGGTAAGCAGATTGGTATATTCTTGGAAGGTGAAAAACACAAACATTTTGAATTCCGCATTTTTGATAACAAACTTGAGCAAATGAGCAGAGGCTCACGTACACCCCGGCCGCTGCCTGGACCGAAAAACAAAAACTTTCAAGCAAATATTTAAAACGCAAAGTAATTTGACATTGGACTTGAAATGAAGACACAAGGGTGCGGTATGGAATGCACATATGGATGATGATAAGGAATTTTGAAGTAAATCCGACTTACCGTTGCAGATATAATCTGTACACAAAAACGTTAACGCATTCTAAGTAATTTGACATTGGACATGAAGGCCGCATGGGTGTGGTATGGAATGAAACTATGGATGATGATAACAAAGTTTCAAGTCAACCTGACTTACGGTTGCAGAGATAATAGGTACCCGAAAACTAGGCAAATCATTCGGACGGACGGACGGACGTTCCAACATTTTGGGTTTATGGGGTATTTCCATTGTTTGAAGATCAAAGAAAAAGCCCATAAACATCAATATAATTTATGAGCTTACGGATTAAATCAAAGGAATCTTTTGTGTTAGGCCACGCCCCTAACCTCTTAAACCCCCGGAATGACGAAAACTATATACCCCTCGAAATATTTCGTATGACGGGGGTATACTAATGAGTTACCTGCACAAGCAATGTAGTGACGGAAAACTGAAGGATGTGTTTGCAACATGTCAGACAGCATGGTCAGTTAACAACAAAAGTAACTAGATTGGTCAGTAAGCGAGGCTTACGGAATACCTCCCGCGTGGGCCCATGTACCCCTAAATATGTAAAATTGTCCAAGTGTGTGGGCTTGTGAACTTGACTATGGGCTTAGCGGGGGCGGCACGAACGTGAATGTAATCAGCTAACTGTCGTTTCGCGGCTTATAGTTATATACAAGATGCTATTATTCAAGTATTCAAGATCAGGTGCAGCGTTTAGGCCTATCTGTAAATTCTGTTGTTATTTGGTGAGATGACAATTTGTTACACATATTCTGAAGACGAAAGAAAAAGAGAAGATAATTAATACACGCGGTATAGCAATTGGCCATATATTAGTGAGTGGCGTGTGTGTGCAAGTATCAGGCTGACAATTGTTTAGCCTTCTGAGCAAAATCTACAGTTTATAGTTTTGACTTTTGTGGAATTTATTTATAAGGAAATGGACATGTACCATACCCGCCGGTACCTCCTCCGGCCTATAACCATAAATTAAATCTATTTATTCAGCTTATTCCGTGAGGTCGTAAATATAATCCTTACTTATTTAAATTCAATAATTATTGTACTCGGCATAGTTGAGTTTACAAATAGTCAGTAACAGTCGAATTTCAGCAACAAAGGCAAATGGAGAAAATATTCGCCAAGGGACGTAATCGGTAAAGTCTACAGCCATTTTGCCAATCGTCCCAATTTAAACCGGCCTTTGCTGGTAAAATCTGTCCAATATTGTCGGTCCAAAACGGGAGTTCGGTAACCGATCTAATACTCCGAAAAACCTCGATTACTGGTGTATATGAAACCAACCTGTAGGCTCATTTCACCAAAATTGCAAAGTATACTTATTCTAGCAAAGTATACACTATAAGGAAGTATAATCATGGATTTATTTTTCCCGAAATGCATTATTTCATATAAAACTATACCGACTGCATATATTTGATGATTAAAAGCCTAGACATAGAATACACTCTGTTGTCTATGTTAAAAGTATGCAGAATTATTATACTGAATTTGTTTCATTATCACAGCCAAAATGGCTGTGATAATGTAATAAATTCAGTATAATAACAATTAATAAATTTATTTTTAAATTGAAAAATTTGTCCCTCAAAGTATGCTTTGCTAGATAAGTATACTTTGCAATGTTGGTGAAATAGGCTTTCAGTTCATGCCTTTCCGACCAAGTATCTTTAGATTGACCACCACCATCGATTTGTCCTATATTCACTAAATAACTGAAATACATTATAATTGTTAATTTGTGTTAAGAAATGTAAATTCAATCTCCCTTGTCCAGCCTGGTGGTGGACCTAAAAGTCGCCGGCTGGAATTGAAATTACGTCAAGTGAACAACATGCTTGAAAATGATGTAATTTTAAGACACAAGAACATGCGTGTGAAGTCGCTTGGTCCATCAATCGGCCAGGTTCTGCAAGCACACAGTGGCATTTGACATTTGGATTATTTTCTTTACCGTACTACTTTGGACTACACCGTAGATGAATAGCTGTCGATTTAGTCCTGGTTAAACATTTACTATGAGCATGATGAGGGTTACCAAGTCTTTTGTTCTAACTCCGCAGATGATAAAACTTCAAAACATGCAAAGACAGAATTGGGAAGGGACTTCTTGCATCTAGGTCATTGGGTTATTACGTGGCTACTGGTTAGGGAGTGCCGACGTCACGTGTGTTTGTGAGTTTAAGGTGGAGGGGAAGAGGGGGCCGGCGGGCGGGCGTTAAACAATCGCATATCGATTTGTATATTACAAGCAAATACGATCGTACAGGTATAATTTCGCATCACATTTACAAAATATCTAAACTTCAGCTGATATAAAGTGATAAACCACTTTAGATATTGCTAAATCAGTAAACAACGCAAATTGAATAAGATGATCGGGATAATTAATAGGACTTTTACAAAAATGGATAACAATATGTTCTAACAAATATACAATAGGCTTGTGCGGTCTCACTGAAAATATGGATCCGTTTCTTAATTGGCCACCGCGGTACCTGAAAAAAAAGAGACAATCTACTGATTGACAACGCACAGTAGATCAACCAATTTAGTAGAAGACATTACACACAGAACATACAATACGCGATTAATTATACTAGGTTTCTTGAACACAGAAAGGACCGCCAGCAGATATGATTCTATTGCTTAAAGGTACACGCCCACTCAGTAGGCACAAACTGTTATTTATATCAGACACATCATCTAAGACATTTTCTGGCAAAATAAACATTCATTCAACATTAGCCCACGTATTGATTGACATTATTATACATTTTATATTATTGTATAGTATGTATTCTCTGTATTTATTGTTTGATGTGCAATGGTCAAACTTAATAATATGTCGAAATTATTATTTTTTCAGGTGACGCATTTAATTATTATAAATAATTAAAAAATATCATGCCTCATTTGCATATGAAAATAGCCTGATTCCAGCACCAGTCACTATCAGTAAAATAAATATTACTAAATGATTATATCTGTATAGCGGGCACTCATACTTTTTAGAACTGATTGAATAGTGACACAATTATACACTTATTTAATTTCTATAAATAGCATTTAGTGCCTACTAGTGGGCATGTACCTCTAAAGTTGTTGCACCCTTCTTGTGGCCCCATCTAAAGTCTATGGATATCTAATAAAAAATATATATTAATAAAACAATAGCAACTTACATAAATAAACCATTTGAATGTGATATGTAAGTCTTTATGCAGATACTCCTACCAATAAAACTGAACACACACCTGTAGTGTGCAAATAATAGACCAATTTTGATATATGTATATTTATGTATATACATAGGTGTGTAGAAGCCAACGTATACATGTCAAACACCACAATGTGATTATTATGTTCTAACGACAGCATATGGTGTGATTTCCTTGCTGGTACCATCTGCATAAAGACTTATTGAACACATATGTATGGTTTACTGGTGTAAGTGGCTATTGGTGTACGAGTATATTTTTTATTAGATGTCAATAAACGTTACATATAGGGCCACAAGAAGGGTACAACAACCTTAAGCTATTAAATGTAATCGATGAACTAGACACAAGCAAATTGTTCACGCCACATGAATCATCACGAACCAGTACCCGATTTCATCAGCATTGCAAAGTATACTTTTCTAACAAAGTATACTTTGAGGGAGTAATCATTTATTTTTCATGAAATGCATTATTTCATATAGAACTAACGACTGCATATATGTGATGATTAAAAGTATGCAGAATTATTATACTGAATTTATTACATTATCACAGCCAAAATGGCTATGATAATGTAATAAATTCAGTATAATAAAAATTAATAAATTTATCCTAAAATTGAAAATTTCTCCCTCAAAGTATACTTTGCTAGATAAGCATACTTTGCAATGTTGGTGAAATAGGCTACAGGACGCACAACCTCTACAGAAGGGTCACTGCAGATTACGAGTATGGTGAAAAGTAGTTTTCTCAGAGGGCTATAAATGGCTGAAACGTGATAGTCACAATTCAGTTTATTGCAAAAGAGGAAAGCCTACTAAGTTTGCTAATTCGCAGATGCCCATTAGGCCACTTCACTTTTTTTTATCTTTTCTTGAATTTTCAAGATACTTTCTTGAATTTTCGAGATCTTTTCTTGAATTTTCAAGATCTTTTCTTGAATTTTGAAGATCTTTTCTTGAATTTTCATGATCTTTTCTTGTATTTTCAAGTTCTTTTCTTGAAAATTCAAGAAAATATCTTGAAAATTCAAGAAAAGAACTTGAAAATTCAAGATTTCAAGATGTTTTCTTGAATTTTCAAGTTCTTTTCTTGAATTTTCAAGATGTTTTCTTGAATGTTCAAGTTATTTTCTTGAAAATTCAAGTAAAGATCTTGAAAATTCAAGATAAGAACTTGAACATTCAATATTTCAAGATGTTTTCTTGAATTTTCAAGTTCTTTTCTTGAAAATTCAAGTAAAGATCTTGAAAATTCAAGATAAGAACTTGAACATTCAATATTTCAAGATGTTTTCTTGAATGTTCAAGTTATTTTCTTGAATTTTCAAGATCTTTTCTTGAAAATTCAAGAAAAGATCTTGAAAACATCTTGAATAAATGGAAATTAAAAAAAAGTGAAATGGCCCTAATGGGCTTCCGTACTAATTCGCAGATGTATAGTTGCGTTTATTTATGTCGTTGATTTCGTTTTGCGACGCCCTTTGAATAGGCTAAAACTAGAAATCTAGTTTGAGCTTTTTCCAAGTGTGTCTGAAAACGTAGAAAAAAAAAGCCACCTGTAAATGCAAATATGCATCCGCAAAATAGGAAACATAATAGATTTTCCTTTTTTTTCAATAAACTGACGTTTTCGATTTGTTTTCATGAACTGTGTAATGTTCTATTTGCAATAGGTAAGTTTTAAACGCCATTAGAAGCGTCCGTGAACCATTACAATTACTGCAATTGTTAGAATGAGCTCCCGTTTGGTAGTATGAAGTGTTTACACAGAACAGAAATATGTTGCATGTATATGGCATATTTGTATTGCTAGGATTAAAACTATTTTTCTCTGAGGATATTTTCAAATACATGCGAAAATAGTCAATGCATGCGTCTGCTCACCGAAACGTATCGGATATCTCCAAGTTTTCTACTCTTTGGAGGCTGTGATAAACAGAATCTCAAACACGTTTCCCTTTGATATGTTATTTATGAAACTCGTCCGCAATTTTATGCGCCGGTGCATAAATTATGCGCGACTCGTTTCAGAAATCTCATATCAAATGGGAACTCGTTTCAGATCCTCTATATCTCTGCTGGCCACTTTATCCACACTGTTTCACTGCTGATCGCACTAGCATGTGGCAATTTCACCTTCCTCGGTATTGTACTTCAGAATTTCCTCACATTTTTACTGTGATTATGCAGTTTCTATTTTATCCCGTCAACACAGTGCCGTGAAACACGGTGCCGTGAAACATTTTTGATATCCTGTCAATACAATTTGGAGATGCGGCTGGGGTTATCTTTTTGCATTTTAAAGCTATTTGTAATGTTAACGGGATAAATAGAATAGTAGGTTAGTGCCGTGAATGGGAAAAATATCTGGCACGGCACGGAAACGGGATGTGCTCGGCAGAGCCTCGCCCATCCCGTTTCTTGAGCCTTGTCAGATATTTGTTTCCATTCACGGCACTAGTGTTTGAGAAACTCATTGGAAAGATCAGCAAACGGCCAGCAGTGGAGGATACTACACACTTTTGCGAATTACATGCGCTTTATTTAATCAAAATCGGTGAAATAATAAAAAAGTTAGGATGAATACAATACAATAGCTGAGTCGATGCGAAAGCACACGAATTTGCTGCCCATGTACCCAAAACACGTACCTGTACACATTTTGACCCCCCTCCGTGATTTAATATCGGAGTAAAATTGGGTATGATTTAAAGAGGATTTTCTTGTTCATACCACAAAGTGCCTGTAGATGATCCGGACAGTAGGCTTCTGCGTTAACGTTGATGATACATTGTGTATGAATATTGTTTGTGGCCTCTGTTTCTACTAACGATTTGGCAAATATTTAATAAAATACAATACAATTCGTTTATTGGCATTAGACAGCAAGAACCATATTTATAGCCACATAACTAACATGTATGATGGTTTCATGGAAATGTATAATCACTAGACATATTAGCCAAGATATATTATTAGGCTAAATCATTCCACAATCAGTTTGCTGCTAGCCCACAGCATTCTAAACTCGTTCTGTCCTCATTAAATTTCACATACTATTTTCATCTTGCTCACCCAGGCTGTATGCCGAGACCAGCCATTCAAACCGTTATAGTAAAATGGTTCAAATGGCGACCACGATCTACACAGAGTAAGAAATAAGAACGATATGTAACACTGTCCATGACCAATTTTGGATATACCCAGTTATTGGGGTCGGTTTGTATTCAAGCAATTATCATACGGTATACATGAATGTTTTTAGCCGAAACTAGGGTTTGAGGAGCCCAACGACATTACGATACATTATATTTACACAGAAAATATTGTTGTTAGAATAATGCAACTACTAAGCAAACACAAATAGTTTGTTATTTACTATCCAACAATGTAAATTCGCATTTAAACTTTCTCAACGACCCGGAATAGTTGTTATAAGACTTAAGGACCCGTTTTATACCTGATCATCATTTGATTCAAAGAAAATTGTTAGTAAATGTGATGTAATATATGTATAACATATATGTGAACACTGCCTCGGTACTGTATTTTATATGAAACATAGAGAGGCAAACTCGGCCACCCGTGTGAGTTCAAGCCATCAGCCACTTACACCTCTTCTGGTGTTTGACATAAAACGCAAAATGTGAAGTAGAACATATGATATAATATATTTAATCACATGTAGAACATGGACAACATACTCCTATAAATTATTTCACCAAAAGGTAAATTATGTCCGTTTTCTGTACATGCTTGTGCCTGTGTGTTTAACAACATGGAACACCATTGTAAATAGCCTCATACACAGATATGGCAACGGTGTGCTATAAATTGAGCTTTATGCCATCCATCTCAAAATAATTTTTGATGTGTAAAATAACTTTTACCTGGCAAACCACACAACACATACCATATATACCCACGACTGTAGTATGTTATTAGCTATCAAATCCAGTGACATGTAAGCAGTTACCTAAGTGTATTGTCCCTAGTGTCTACTCACCTACTATGCGAGTAAATGTGGCTTTACCTATGGGCAATGTGTACGCTAACAATAGGCTGTGCACCAGATTGTAACGTTTACACATCAACATTTTGAGACGGATGGCAGAAAGCTCAATTTATAGCACGCCGTTGCCATATTTGTCAATAATGTCATATTATTCGCTGTATGCGTCAAACGCACGAAACTAAACGATGGTGTGTACATACAACGATGGGGAAGATGGCAACTCAATGTACCATATAGTACACAGTAACAAGACAATATTCACATATGTTATATTCATATATATCACATCACTCTTGTGAAGCAATTCTCAATGAAGCCAATTGTATATATATATGACATAATACATTAAAGCGTTGCAATAATCCACAAGTTATTCTGTTTAAAAATGCACAAATTTGATACTGTATCACTTTTATTGAAAATCCACAGGAAGAGTTTGCCATCATGACTGTTTATCAATAACTCGCAAAGACAAGAAAATAGTGTATAAGGAAACCGTTATTTTGGTGCAAGAGCGAGGATTTAGGGTTAGAAGTACATGTATATGCCTCTGATAAGAGTAAGAGCTACATTGTTCAAATACGTGTAAGCAATGAGTCAGTGTACATGCAAAGACGCATCCAGCATTTGGGGAGTAATAGCAAGAGTTACCGTTCGCAACTAGGGGGATGTCCTATTCTTTAGCTCTTCGAAATGCACTTTCCTGTGTTTTACGGCATTTAAATTCAGTCTCCAACTGGTGGTAACTTTTATCTATGTAAACTCCGTGGCTGAACAGGGGGGGGGGGTGCAACCCTGGAACCCCCTCCCTAGATCCGCCCCTGATATGTCTCTGTTGCAAGTTACATGTGTTGACGGTGTCCCCAGCAACAACAAGGCTAGTTTAGTTTACCTCCGTACACATACATGTGTGGCTGTGACTGGAGAAATGGGGCGTATGGGTTTTGCGACCATTGTAGATCCAGACCTGCTTTGCATCCATTGTTTGATCAGGATGATCTGCAATTTTTAGCGCATTCCATCATTAAATTCGATTCGGCTCATATTTAAGGGTGGGAATTGGCGCGAACACCTTCCATACCCGGTCCATCAATAAAACACCCGTCATACTTCTTATAATAAGCACCCATCATAATAAAGTAAACACTTGGTATAAACTATTTGTTTCATAAACACGGGGTATAGTTCGTAAAAACGGCCCCTAGTCAAAACGGCCCACAAGTTTTGGGAATTTGGTCAAAACGGCCCCTACTAAAACGGCACCCTATTATATATATATATTGCTTTTTTCTACATGTATATATATTATATATTCTTAATATTCATCTAAAATAACAATAATAAACGATATTGTAT
The DNA here is from genome assembly GCA_029237695.1 of Conchocele bisecta. Classification (NCBI taxonomy): domain Eukaryota; kingdom Metazoa; phylum Mollusca; class Bivalvia; order Lucinida; family Thyasiridae; genus Conchocele; species Conchocele bisecta. The sequence goes on from CM055275.1 coordinate 33,132,398, forward strand.
TAAGAACATTGATGAAAATGAACTTTAATATTCATGCAATATATATATTTAAATGTGTGTATGCATGGTTTGTTTATATTATCAAATAGCTTGAATGTTTTTCACACCTTTAGTAGACAGAGCCCAATTAGTTATTGTATTTACCAGAACACTGCGTAGTTTAGTCGGGTTTCAACAAAGAACAACTCGTTACAGCCGATAATAACAGCATTTTATAGCGTTGACATGAACTAACAAATAAGTGAAGATGAATATACTGACCCCCATCCTTATCTTATCTGCACCAAGACAGACATTATGTTAGTGCTCTGGCACTTGTTTGTAATCATTGTAAATTAAACTGTAGTCCTGCTATCCAATCAATCAGGTATAATTATGCTTCAATTACACTTGAAGTCGTTATTTGATGTTCCATATAAAAATCATAACTATAGTGACACCGCTTAACGATTTTCACGAAAAATAAGAAAACATTGTAACGAATACGGCTAAAATACGGCTAATATAGTACAATTTTTGTGTTAGTTTTCGTTTAATTATTGTTTTTTATATTCATTATATATACCATTTTAAAACCTATATACTATCAAAATCTCTGAAAAATACATAAAATACAAATTATACCCCAATTATAATGGAGCCGTTTTAACCAAATAGAGGCCGTTTTCACCAAACCGGGGCCGTTTAGACCATTTTTTTTGGACGAGTAGCCGTTTTGACCAATTTAGGGGGGCGTTTTCACCAAATCGGGGCCGTTTTGACAAAGGGCCGTTTTGGCGGTAATCCTTCCAACTAGGGCCGGTTTCAAGTGGGACGATTGGAAAAATAGCTGTATAATTTGACTAAATACCGATTACGTCCCTTGCCAAATATTTTTGCCATTTGCCTTTGATAAAGGCATTCAACTAACTATCAGGCGCTATAGTTGGCGGTTGCATTTTAATAGGTAAGGCTAAGTGTTAAAGGTAATTGCCCACTCAGTAGGCACATCATCTGAGACATTTTCTGGCAAAATAAACATTCATTCACCATCACCCCACGTATTGATTGGCATTATTATACATGTCATTTTATATCAGACGTAAATTTCCACACTGATATAATCTGGGGCGATGTAAAATGTTAACGGACATTACTATTTATTCTAGTGCAATGATCTTATTTCATAATTTGTCGAAATTATTATTTTTTCAGGTAACGCATTTAATTAGTATTAGTAGTAGCAGCCTGTAACTGTGTGGCTGCAACTATTAGTCTAAATAATTAAAAAAAAGTATGCCTTATTTGCGTATGAAAATAAGCCTGATACCACTGTCAGTCGCTATCAGTAAAATAAATATTACTAAATGAGTTAGTTGCGAACGGTAACTCTTGCAATCTACTCTGGTATCATCCGTAGTTCCGTAGCTATGGACGGTACGGGAGTAGATTGCAAGAGTTACCTTACCGTTCGTAACTATAAATGAGTATATCTGTATCTATAGTGGGCACTCGTAATTTTTAGAACTGGTGGAATAGTGACACAATTATAAACTTATTTAATTCCTATAAAGAACAGTTTGTGAGTGGGCATGTACCTTTAAGGTGTAAATTTACAGAACTCTTGGATGTCAGACTTACCTATTAATAGTGTGCGACCAGTGTGGATCCAGATCAGCTTTACTATTAGAGCTCCAGATATGTCCAGATAAGCTGCGTATTTGCTTAAATACCCAATTAAATTGCCAAAAACCCAATTGAAATCAGAAGTAGCGAGTATCAAAAAGCAATTACAATTTTGTGGTAAATTTATCATGCTGCAGAAAACAATAAACAGACCACAAACATAGCATATTTTTCTTATTTTCCATGAAAACACATCTTGGTCTTTCATTAGAATTGTCTCCATGGAGACAATTCTAAAGAAATGCCAAGACATGTTTTCATTTCGAAGCAAACTATTCAATAATTTCTGTCTGTTGATGTGTAAACAGTAGTGTGATTTTATTTCAGTTTACCCAATTAAAATTTTGAAATACTCAATTGCTTCAGAAATGATGGAGTGACAATACTCAATTACTAATTCCTTATCTGGAGCCCTGTACTATTATTAAAAAAGCAGATCAGCCTGTGCATAAATTTCGGAGTCTGATCAGGATCAGCACTGTTACCATTACTGTTTAGCTTAGCTATTATATCAATTAAATACCAGTAATTGTTCTAATAAGCAATCGGATCGTTACCAGGCGGCCTGAGTGTGCAATTTGATCAGGAGATACACTGGTCACGAATGATTTCTTCGGTCACATATATTATTATACCCACTTTTTGAAGGAAAAAAATGGGTATATTGTTTTTGTCACGGATGTCCGTACGTACATGTACGTCCATCGGCCGCGTTTCTTTTAAGATGTAAAACCTTTGAACCGTAAGAGGTAGGGACTTGAAACTTGGTGTGTGCCTTTATTGTAGTGTGTAGATGCGCAAATTGAATTTCGATTTTTGTTTCCACCCCCGGTCATGGATTATCTCCCCATTTTCGACTTAGAATTTCCCAATTTGCTTGTAACAAGTAAAACTTTTTAAGCGTAATAAGTAGGGACTTGAAACTTGGTATGTGCCTTCCTTATGGTGCGTAGATGTGCAAAGGGAATTTCGATTTTTGATTCCACCCCTGGTCATGGATTATCTCCCCCTTTTCGACTTAGAATATCCAAATTTTGCCTTGTAAGAACTAAAACTTTTTAACCGTAATCGGTAGGGATTTGAAACTTGGTGTGTGCCTTCTTTGTGGTGTGTAGATGCGCAAAGTGAATTTAGATTTTTTATTTGACCCCCCCCCCCCCCCCCCCCCCCACCCCCCCCCCCCCCCCCAGACGAGTCATGGATTACCTCCCCCTTTTCGACTTAGAATTTTGCAATTTTGGTTTGTAAATACTAAAACGTTTTAACCGTAATAAGTAGGGACTTAAAACTTGATGTTTGTCTCTTCCATATGGTGTGTAGATGCACAAAGTGAATTTCTATTTTTGAATCTATCCCGATCATGGATTATCTCCCCATTTCTGACTTAGAATCTGCCAATGGGTGTGTGCCTTCCTTATGGTGTGTAGTATTTTGATTTCTGATTCGACCCCATGTCATGGATTATCTCCCCCTTTTCAACTTAGCATTTGGGAAAAGTGGGTATATTGCGATGGCATGCCATCGACTGCGCTCTAGTTATAAAAATGTTCAGGATTAATTTTAGTTGCGGGAAGTAACTCTGCAGAATACTCCCTTATCGTCCGTACCCAGGTTACAGACGATACGGGAGTATTCTGCAGAGTTACTTCCCGCAACTAGATGTATTTATATTCTCTTCTCAAATTTATGATAAATACATGTGGAGAAAATACACATTGGTAATACAATCATGGTGCAATCATGGTGCATGATCACGTGGTTAAAACAACAACAACAACAATGGCTCAAAATGTTGGAAGCGCGCCCACTCCAAAGTAAGTATTATTTGATATTTTCTTTAATAGGCAACAGATTTTGAAGAAATATGGCGCAGCAAACGTATCTTCATGAGTTGCATTTGGTGGTCCCGGGAGTTCGGCACATACTTATGTCGTTTTTGCGAAGACTCTATTTCTGTGTCAGTATATTCTAAGTTTGCTCCAAAGTACCGAGACCACCAAATGCAGCTTAACAAGACTCGTTTAAAGCGCCATATTTCTTCAAAATCAGTTACATAATAAGGACAAAATAAAAGAATACATACTTTGAATCGGAGGGCTTCTGGAAGTTTCAGTACTTGTTGTTGTTGTTGTTGTAACCACGTGATCATACACCTTGACAATGCATGTTCTGACAATCCAGTGTCACAATTTGCACAAGTAGGCACATATAATACATCTAACTAAGCAGCATATTAATCAACACACTGTATGAAACTTCCAGCACAATAAATTTGTATCTCACAAGGCAAGGATGCTGCATCCAGTGTGTTAATTAATATCAGTCTCGCCGAGACATTTCCAATGAATGGTGAAAACATATAATTTCATTGAGAAAAATAACAAAATTAAAATATTTAATAAAATTCATACCCGTAAAGGTGTGTTCCTAAAGGAATGGGTTAATAGCCGAAAGTAGGTTGGCAGAAATTGGTTGAACCGACAGTGTTTTCTATTTTGGAACAGCCATGTGACCCCTCCGCTGACGCTGCCGCTGATGTATTCTACTGGAGATCTGCACTATTCATGTCATTCTTGTGACAGACCATTCTCGGAAATGGACGGGCTTAATGAACACATGAAGATCCATGGCGATGATCGTTTTGACATGAAGATCCACGGCGATGATAGTTCTAACATGAAGATCCACGGTGATGATCGTTCTGACATGAAGATCCACGGCGATGATAGTTCTGACATGAAGAATCACGACGATGATAGTTCTAACATGAAGATCCACGGCGATGATAGTTCTGACATGAAGATCCACGGGGATGATCGTTCTGACATGAAGATCCACGGCGATGATCGTTCTGACAGGAAGATCCACGGGGATGATCGTTCTGACATGAAGATCCACGGCAATGATAGTTCTGACATGAAGATCCACGGCGATGATAGTTCTGACATGAAGATCCACGACGATGATAGTTCTAACATGAAGATCCACGGCGATGATAATTCTGATATGAAGGTCCACGGCGATGATCGTTCTGACATGAAGATCCACGGCGTTGATCGTTCTGACATGAAGATCCACGACGATGATAGTTCTAACATGAAGATCCACGGCAATGATAGTTCTAACATGAAGATCCACGGCGATGATAGTTCTGACATGAAGATCCACAGCGATGATAGTTCTGACAGGAATATCCACACAGAGGAATGTTCTGATTCAAAGATCCACACCGATAATTGTTCCGACACGAATATCCACACTGTGGTTCGTGCTCACACGTGTAGTGTCTGCGAAAAACCGTTTACACGGAGTGCCCATCTGAAGCGACACATGCTTATTCACACTGGGGACCGGACACATGTATGTCCAATCTGCACGAAAACGTTCGCACGCAATGAGTCTCTCACCCGGCATATGTTCATGCACACAGGGGATAAATCGTATATCTGCTATGTCTGCGATAAAATGTTCACAGATCGCAGCACGCTAAACAGACATATGCAGATTCACAGCGGGCAGCGGCTACAGTCGTGTAGATTCTGTGGGAACACTTTCACCTTAAAAAGCGCGCTAACTAACCACGTAGTGACCATCCACACGGCGGAGTGTCCTTATGTATGTAGCGATTGTGGCAAAGTTTTCATTGAGGAAGACAGCCTCACCAACCACGTTCAAAAGAACACAAGTGATCGTCCGCTTACATGCAGTCTCTGTGATGAGACGTTCGTAATGATTTGCACCTATGACAAGCACATGCTCACTCACACTGGCGATCGTCCGCATGTCTGTTGTGTCTGTGAGAAATCATTCACACTCGCTTGTAACCTTAACAGACACGTCCTCATCCACACCGGGGAACGGCGGTTCACATGTAGTGTTTGCGACAAGGCTTTCACGGAGAAGGGCAGCCTGAAAAAACACATGCGTATCCACACTGGTGAACGACCGTATTCATGTACCGTATGTGCTGCTTCATTCTTACGGAAGGATCAGTTAAAGCCACACATGGCGTCACATACAGGGGAAATTCTCTTTTCATGCAGCTTTTGTGACAAGAGTTACACACAGAAGGGGAACCTGACGAAGCACATAATGCTTCACACCGGGGATCGGCCCCATACTTGTGAAGTCTGCAGCCAAACCTTCTCACAAAATGAAAGCCTCAAAAAGCACATGCTCATCCATACAGGGGAACGGTCACAAGTATGTGGGATTTGTGATAAAACGTTCGCGCACACTAACAGCCTGAGGTTGCACATGACCCTCCACACCGGGGAAAGACGGTACACGTGTAGTGTTTGTGACAAAAACTTTGCTCGGAGAACCGGCCTCAAATCGCACATGCTCACGCATACCGCTGAAAGACGACACGAATGTAGCGTTTGTGAGAAGGCATTCACTCACTATAGCAACCTTAAAGTTCACATGAACATTCATTCAGGACAACGACCATTCAGATGCAGTGTGTGCGACAAAGGCTTCACCCAGCGCTCCACCATGAACCAACACATGCGCACGCACAGATAGGCGGTCCTTTGAGAAAACTGATACGATTGTGGAGAAATGAGAGTCGTGTCATTTCTGGCAACTTTAGCAAACATCATACTAAAACTATCTACAGTGGCACTGCGCTTTGCATGTTAACCCTTTGAACCCGAAAGCTCGCTATAGCGGTTTATGAAAACAGTGCAGATCCAGATGAGCCAGCTCGTCTCATCCGGATCTGCACTTTTTATACACCCGTTTGAAAAAAACGGGACATATTATGTGTTCACCTTGTACGGGCGGGCACAAATTGTCACTCAATAACTAGAGTTCTACTTGACGGACTGCAACCAAATTCGATGTACATGTTTATCACGCCAAGGCGAAGAAACGTATTGCTTTTAAAAAATTTCCGATAACTTATCTCCCCTTGGCAGTCATTTTTAGCTCGCCTGCACAAAGTACAGAAGAGCTTATGGCATACCCCCGACGTCGACGTCGTCGGCGTCGGCGTCCACAAACTTAACGTTGGGGTAAATGTCTTATAACATCTGGTTCCTTTCCTGGAACGCCTTGATATTTCATACAAACTTAGCACATTCATAAACTTAACGTTAGAGTAAATTTCTTATAACATCTGTTTCCTTTCCTGGAACGCCTTGATATTTCATACATGCATTCCTCAGATGACCCTCTAGCATGCTGTAGCAAATCCATGACCCACCACACAACCCTTACCACAAGGTCAAGGTCACAAACTTAGCACATTCATAAACTTAACGTTGGGGTAAATGTCTTATAACATATGTTTCCTTTCATGGAACACCTTGATATTTCATACATGCATTCCTCAGATGACCCTCTATCATGCTGTAGAAAATCCACGACCCACCACCCAACCCTTACCCCAAGGTCAAGGTCACAAACTTAGCATGTTCATAAACTTAACGTTGGGGTAAATGTGTACCTTCTGTTTATTTAAAGGGAATGCCTTCATATTTCATACATGCATTCATCTAATGACCCTCTATCATGCTGTAGCAAATCGACGATCCACCACCCAACCCTTAACCCAAGGTCAAGGTCACAAACTTAGCATGTTCATAAACTTAACGTTGGGGTAAATGTTGTGTAACTTCTGTATATTTACAGGGAACACATTCGTATTTCATACATGGATTCATCTGATGATACTCTATCAAGCTATAGCAAATCCATGACCCACCGCCCATCCCTTACCCCAAGGTCAAGGTCACAAACTTAGCACATTCATAAACTTAACGTTGGGGTAAATGTCTTATAACATCTGTTTCCTTTCATGGAACGCCTTAATATTTCATACATGCATCCCTCAGATGACCCTCTATCATACTGTAGCAAATCCACGACTCACCACCCAACCCTTACCCCAAGGTCAAGGTCACAAACCTAGCACATTCATAAACTTAACTTTGGGGTAAATGTTGTGTAACTTCTGTTTCTTTACAGGCAATACCTTCATATTTCATACATGCATTCATCTGATGATACTCTATCGTACTATAGCAAATCCATGACCCACCTCCCACCCCTTTCCCAAAGGTCACGGTCACAAACTTAGAACATTCATAAACTTAACGATAGGGTAAATATCTTATAACATCTGTTTCCTATCATGGAACGCCTTGATATTTCATACATCCATTCATCTGATGATACTCTATTGTGCTATAGCAAATCCATGACCCACCCCTTACCCCAAGGTCAAGATCACAAACTTAGCACATTCATAAACTTAACGTTGGGGTAAATATCTTATAACATATGTTTCCTTTCATGGTACGCCTTGGCATTTCATACATGCATTCATCTGATGACACTCTATCATGCTGTAGCAAATCCACAACCCACCACCCAACCCTTACCCCAAGGTCAAGGCCACAAACTTAGCATGTTCATAAACTTAACGTTGGGGTAAATGTGTACCTTCTGTTTATTTACAGGGAATGCCTTCATATTTCATACATGCATTCATCTGATGACCCTCTATCATGCTGTAGCAAATCCACGATCCACCACCCAACCCTTACCCCAAGGTCAAGGTCACAAACTTTGCATGTTCATAAACTTAACGTTGGGGTAAATGTTGTGTAACTTCTGTATATTTACAGGGAACGCATTCGTATTTCATACATGGATTCATCTGATGATACTCTATCAAGCTATAACAAATCCATGACCCACCGCCCATCCCTTACCCCAAGGTCACAAACTTAGCACATTCATAAACTTAACGTTGGGATAAATGTCTTATAACATCTGTTTCCTTTCATGGAACACCTTACTATTTCATACATGCATCCCTCAGATGACCCTCTATCATGCTGTAGCAAATAACCCTTACCCCAAGGTCAAGGTCACAAACTTAGCACATTCATAAACTTAACGTTGGGGTAAATATCTTATAACATATGTTTCCTTTCATGGTACGCCTTGGCATTTCATACATGCATTCATCTGATGACACTCTATTATGCTGTAGCAAATCCACAACCCACCACCCAACCCTTACCCCAAGGTCAAGGTCACAAACTTAGCATGTTCATAAACTTAACGTTGGGGTAAATGTTGTGTAACTTCTGTTTATTTACAGGGAATGCTTTGATATTTCATACATGCATTCATCTGATGATCCTCTATTGTACTACAGCATATCCATGACCCCCCTTTCCCCAACTTCACCATCATAAACTTAACGTTGGAGTAAATCTATTTTTATAACTTCTGTTTCTTTACAGGGAACGCTCATCTGATGATACCCTATCGTGCTATAGCAAATCCATGACCCACCGCCCACCCCTTACCCCAGGGTCAAGGTCACAAACTTAGCACATTCATAAACTTAACGTTGTGGTAAATGTCTTATAACATCTGTTTCCTTTCATGGAACGCCTTGATAGTTCATACATGCATTCCTCAGATGACCCTCTATCATGCTGTAAATCCACAACCCACCACCCAACCCTTACCCCAAGGTCAAAGTCACAAACTTAGTATGTTCATAAACTTAATGTTGGGGTAAATGTTGTGTAACTTCTGTTTCTTTACTGGGAACGCTTTGATATTTCATACATGCATTCATCTGATGATCCTCTATTGTGCTACAGCAAAATCCATGACCCACCCCCCCCCCCCCCCCCCCACCCCTTTCCTCAAGGTCAAGGTCACAAACTTAGCACATTCATGCATGCATTCCTCACGTGAATAGCTATCATGCTGTAGACAATCACCAACTTAGTGCGTTCATAAACTTTACGTTCATAAACTTCTGTTTTCAGGGAGCACATTAATATTTCATACATGCTTTCATCTTAATATGCTATATTATGCTATAGCAAACCCACGACCCACCTTACACCACTGACCCCAATGTCAAGGTCCACCGCACGCCTCTTAACCCAAGGTCAAGTTATATAATATTCATGTTTTTTTTATGCAACTGTGCCAAGTTTGAGTGAAGGCTGCCAACAGGCGATCTTCGTTGTCTTCTGACAACTCTTGTTATTTTTCGCACTCTGTATCTTCTTCGTCCACGCAATAACTCAAGTTCTACTTCACCACTCTTCACCAAATTCGGTATACATGTTTATCACGGCAAGACAAAGAAGCCTATTGATTTATATTTTTTTTTTCGACGACTTATCTCCCCTTGGTGGCCATTTTTAATTAAAAGTTCCGTTTCTCACCTTGTAAATTTGTACGTATACGTGCAACTCGCGGGAGGTGATGTAAATTGTATGTTGGTAACAATGCACCCAAACTAACAGAGATACCGAAATAACCTATAAAACACCGACCTATGAACCGTTCTTCAAGAACCCTTTCAACACTACAGACCTATATCATAATGCTGACAAACTTGTAGATCCTGATGAACCAGTTCGTAACGAGCCGTCTCATTTGCGGATATTTTCTTATTTCTGAAAACAATACATGTATATTTCCAATGCTTGGAATAGTCTTAAATAGCATGGGGTGTCCATTATAGTTGAAAGGGTTAATAACGATCGGCTAATAACTGATGTATCATTTGCAATTACTGTCTGTTCCACGTTTTGCTGCCGACGAACTTTTGGCTATTAAACACATTAAATCTAAAAAGTACTTTTTCATCAATAACAAAAAATTCACCCTCCCCAAAAAAAACTTATTTGATGAAATTCCATCAAATACTGATTTTATTGCGAAAAAACGATTTTCCTATGGGAATTAATCATTTTTGGAAATCGACTCCGAAACCTGGAAAGGTTGGTAGGCAGCAAAACGTGGAACAGACAGTAGTTCATTTTCCACATAGTTTGCTGTGTGCCAATGTACTCTTTATAATGATGATAATGATGTTTACATGTTCAATGTTACTTTATCTGACAGTCAGTCAGCGATGTACCGGTATTATTTCTGTAGTTTGTGTTAGATTTGCTATACTATTGTACATGTAATTGGGTGATGAATTGGTTTTCTGTCCACATTTTGCTTTCACCAGTAGCCGATTTCACCAACATTGCAAAGTGATTATAAATCATTTATTTTTCCTGAAATTCAATATTTCATACAGAGTTGATGATTAAAAGTATGCAGAATAATTATACTGAATTTATTACATTATCACAGCCAAAATGGCTGTGATAATGTAACAAATTCAGTATAATAAAAAATGATTCTAAATTTGAAAATTTCTCCCTCAAAGTATACTTTGCAATGTTGGTGAAATCGGCTACTGTTCTTCAAGGTAGCCCAGATGGTACTGAGCTGAGGTTATGCAGGTTAGTTTCAGATGGTACTGAGCTGAGGTTATGCAGGTTAGTTTCAGCTGGTCGCCCATTAATATTGTGTCTGTTCCACGTTTTTCTGCCGACAAACTTTTGGCCATTAAACACATTAAATCTAAAACAAGAGCTGTAGGAGAACAGCATAGCTCGACTACGAGGATTGTCGATGTACACATAGCTTGTCAAAGAAGGTGGCCGCGGCCCGCATAAAAACCTTAACCAAGGTTGACTAAAAACCTTAACCAAGGGAAATTAAGTAAGTAATTGAAGGGTAAATGTAGGTCAATGTCAGATATAGGTCAGGGGTTATTGATGTACATCACTAGGAGATGAAATTTTCCGAGGATGTACATCACTAGGAGATGAAGTTTCCCAAGTATGGTTGCTGTAGGCCCAGGAGTATTCCATATACAAGCTTGACTAAAAACCTTAACCAAGGGGAAATAACTAAGTAATCCATGGGTAAAAGTAGGTCAAGGTCAAATATAGGTCAGGGATTATTGATGTACATCACTAGGAGATGAAGTTGTCCAAGTATGGTTGCTGTAGGCCCAGGAATATTCCATATACAAGCTTGACTATAAACCTTAACCAAGTTAGAGTACAAACCTTAACCAAGGGGAAATAACTAAGTAATTCAAGGTTAAATGTAAGTCAAGGTAACATATAGGTCAGGGGTTATTGATGTACATCACTATGAGAAAAAGTTATCCAAGTATGGTTTCTGTATGCACAATAGTATTCCATCTACAAGCTTGACTAAAAACCTTATCCAAGGTTGACTAAAAACCTTAACCAGGGGAATTAAGTACGTAATTCAAGAGGAAATGTAGGTCAAGGTCAAATATAGATCAGGGGTTATTGATGTACATCGTTATGAGAAAAGGTTGTCCAAGTACGGTGTCTGTATGCACAATAGTATTCCATACAAGCTTGACTAAAAACTTTAACCAAGGTTGACTAAAAACCTTAACCAAGGGGAACTAACTAAGTAATTCAAGGTTAAATGTAGGTCAGGTGTTGTTGATGTACATCACTAGGAGATGAAGTTGTCCAAGTATGCTGGGTGTACGGCCAGGAGTATTCCATATACAAGCTTGACTAAAAACCTTAACCAAGGCGTGACGGTGACGCTGATGCCGGGGTGACTACATAAGCTCTCAATATTCTTTGAATAGTCGAGCTAAAAATATTTAAAGGAGACTGTACCATGTCTTACTCATGTGGCATTACACCAAAGAAGGAACTCCTGTGGAATAACTGCTTTTGATTGTTGAAAATGCGGGAATTTTCTTTAAGTTCTTTTTCATCAATAACCAAAAAGTCACCCTCCCCCAAAAAAAATATTTGAAGAAATTCCATCAAATATTGAGTTTATTGCGAAAAAACGATTTTCCTATGGGAAATTAACATGGGGGCTAAACATAGAAAATTTTAGGGCCGATTTTCAAAATCTAACTTTTGTTTTCTTATTTGCATCATTTCCAAGCTATCTAGCCAGGTTGCGGAGGCAATTTCCAATTGTTTTCGTTTTTTGTCTCCTTCCCCACCTCTTCCACCTCTTTTTTCCCCCCATGTTAAATTAACACAGGAAAATTGTTTTTTCGCTATAAAATCAATATTTGATGGAATTTCATCAAACAACACATTTTGGGGAGGGTGACTTTTAGGTTATTGGTGACAAATTACTTCGTTAAATATTTTTTTGATTTAATGTGTTTAATAGCCAAAAGTTTGTCGGCACAAAAACATGGAACAGACAGTAGTGTGTTGAAATGTAGTTGTGACTGGAGAAATGGCTTATGGGATTTGTGACCAGTGTAGCTCCTGATCAAATAACACACTCTTGTAGAATGATAACGATCTTACTTGGATGTTAGAAGCATGACGGGTATTACGTTGATGAAATGGTGATCAGTGCAAATCCTGATCAGACTGCGGATGCACAGGCTGATCTGGATCTACATTGGTCACAAAACCGATAAACCCGATTTCTCCTGTCACAGCCACTATGTTCCCTGAAAAAAGGGACCTTCCTATCATGTTGCACAGTCGCTCAGTGTGGGATCGTAGCTACATGTAGTTATCTCCTGTTGAAATTATTTATAGAAATCCGGTCCAAATGTTGTGGTTTAGCGCCTTATTATTTGTAAAAAGAGCGAATGTAGCAGGATCTGTTAGGAAAAGGAGCAATTATAGTGATTTCGACAAGTGTTGATCCAGATCATCCTACATATCTACGCAATCTGATCTGGGGCTACGTTATTTGCCAGATTCATATTTTCACACTTATTAATGTTATTGCAATCAGTGTAGACTCAGATCAGACTGCACAGATGTGCAGTCTGATCTGGTTCTACTCTGTTCACAAAACTATTTTTTTGTGCTATTCGATAAGAAACAAACGCTGAACTACAGCATAGGACGGAACATCTATAAATATATTTGCAAAGGGAAATAACTAGCTATGATCCCTCGTTGACCTAGCTAGAATCTATTCAGTTTGCATTTAAAGGTACATGTACATACCCACTCAGTAGCCACAAAATGTTCTTTATGGGAATTGAATACCGGTAACTGTATAATTGTGTCAGTATTCCACCAGTTCTAAAACTTACGGGTGCCCGCTATACAGATATAATCATTTAGTAATATGTAGTTTACTGATAGTGACGTGCGGTGGTATCGGACTATTTTCATATGCAAATGAGGCATGATATTTTTTAATTATTTATACTAATTAAATGCGTCACCTAAAAAAATAATAGTTTCGAAAGATTATGAAGTACATGTATGATCATTTCACATCAAAAAATAAATACAGATAATATAGTAATGTCAGTTAACATTTTAAGGAAACACGGTTATCGCCCCTGATATCAGTGTGGACATTTACGTCTGATATAAAATGTATACTAATGCCAATTATTACGTGGGGAAATGGTGAATGAATGTTTATTTTGCAAGAAAATATCTCAGATGGTGTCTCTGGTATAAAGAACATGTTATGCCTACTGAGTGGACATGTACCTTTAACCCTTTCAACATTTCATACCTCTTTAGCAGTGTTTGCAAACAATGTGAATTCAGCTGAGCCTGCTGGTAACGAGCCGTCTCATCAGGATCTGCACACGTTTTGCAAGTAATTTTCATATGGAAAAATTACATACCTATGCAATCTGTAGCCGATTTCATCAACATTGCAAAGTATACTTTCCTAGCAAAGTATACTTTGAGGGAGAAATTTTCAATTTTATAATAAATTTATTAATTTTTATTATACTGAATTTATTACATTATCACAGCCACAAGCCAATTTTGGCTGTGATAATGTAATAAATTCAGTATAATAATTCAGCATACTTTTAATCATCAAATATACACAATCGTTAGTTCTGTATGAAATAATGCATTTCAGAAAAATCAATGATTGCTCCCTCAAAGTATACTTTGCTAGGAAAGTATACTTTGCAATTTTGATGAAATCGGCTACTGATATGGGGCTACATATTTGCCAGATTCACATTTTCACAATTATTAATGTTATTGCAGTCACCTACTCTGTTTGAAAAATTTATTTTTTGTTCTATTCGGCATGTTCAGTAAGTAATAAATACTGAAATACAGCAAAGAAATAAATAGCTACGGTCCCTCATTGGATTGGTCATTAACTCTTTGCATGCTGGGAAACTTGTGGGCTATAAATAGTTCAAAACTAGCGGACAAAAATTCATCATATTTTCTTGTATTTCTCCCCGTGAATATCATGAATCAATATGTCTTGGAATTTCAGTAGAATTGAGTCCTGAGGACTCAATTCTAATGAAATTTCAATACATATTTACAGAGAGAAATAAAACACACTCCTAATTTGTAAAAAGAGCGAATGTAGCAGGATCTGTTAGGAAAAGGAGCAATTATAGTAAACAAGTGTTGATCCAGATCATCCTACATATCTACGCAATCTGATCTGGGGCTACGTTATTTGCCAGATTCATATTTTCACACTTATTAATGTTATTGCAACCAGTGTAGACTCAGATCAGACTGCACAGATGTGCAGTCTGATCTGGTTCTACTCTGTTCACAAAACTATTTTTTTGTGCTATTCGATAAGAAACAAACGCTGAACTACAGCATGGACGGAAACATCTATAAATATATTTGCAAAGGGAAATAACTAGCTATGATCCCTCGTTGACCTAGCTAGAATCTATTCAGTTTGCATTTAAAGGTACATGTACATACCCACTCAGTAGCCACAAAATGTTCTTTATGGGTAATTGAATACCGGTAACTGTATAATTGTGTCAGTATTCCACCAGTTCTAAAACTTACGGGTGCCCGCTATACAGATATAATCATTTAGTAATATGTAGTTTACTGATAGTGACGTGCGGTGGTATCGGACTATTTTCATATGCAAATGAGGCATGATATTTTTTAATTATTTATACTAATTAAATGCGTCACCTAAAAAAATAATAGTTTCGAAAGATTATGAAGTACATGTATGATCATTTCACATCAAAAAATAAATACAGAGAATAAATAGTAATGTCAGTTAACATTTTAAGGAAACACGGTTATCGCCCCTGATATCAGTGTGGACATTTACGTCTGATATAAAATGTATACTAATGCCAATTATTACGTGGGGAAATGGTGAATGAATGTTTATTTTGCAAGAAAATGTCTCAGATGGTGTCTCTGGTATAAAGAACATGTTATGCCTACTGAGTGGACATGTACCTTTAACCCTTTCAACATGTCATACCTCTTTAGCAGTGTTTGCAAACAATGTGAATCCAGCTGAGCCTGCTGGTAACGAGCCGTCTCATCAGGATCTGCACACGTTTTGCAAGTAATTTTCATATGGAAAAACTACATACCTATGCAATCTGTAGCCGATTTCATCAACATTGCAAAGTATACTTTCCTAGCAAAGTATACTTTGAGGGAGAAATTTTCAATTTTAGAATAAATTTATTATTTTTTATTATACTGAATTTATTACATTATCACAGCCAATTTTGGCTGTGATAATGTAATAAATTCAGTATAATAATTCTGCATACTTTTAATCATCAAATATACACAATCGTTAGTTCTGCATGAAATAATGCATTTCAGAAAAATCAATGATTGCTCCCTCAAAGTATACTTTGCTAGGAAAGTATACTTTGCAATTTTGATGAAATCGGCTACTGATATGGGACTACATATTTGCCAGATTCACATTTTCACAATTATTAATGTTATTGCAGTCACCTACTCTGTTCGAAAAAATTATTTTTTGTTCTAATCAGCATGTTCAGTAAGTAATAAATACTGAAATACAGCAAAGAAATAAATAGCTACGGTCCCTCATTGGATTGGTCATTAACTCTTTGCATGCTGGGAAACTTGTGGGCTATAAATAGTTCAAAACTAGCGGACAAAAATTCATCATATTTTCTTGTATTTCTCCCCGTGAATATCATGAATCAATATGTCTTGGAATTTCAGTAGAATTGAGTCCTGAGGACTCAATTCTAATGAAATTTCAATACATATTTACAGAGAGAAATAAAACATACACTCCTAATTCGTTTGGCAGATATTTTCGCCGCTAGCATGCAAATAGTTAAATTAACATATAACAGTCTATTCCAGTTACTTAGGGGTGAACGGTTTGAGTCCCTGAATTGTAAACAGCATAAGCACTGGCTGGCTGGGCTGGGGACATTGTTATTGGCGCATGTTGTAAGGCATCTTTTCTCAGCCGGCAACCTATTTGTGGCTGTGACTGGAGAAATGAGTCTTATGTGGGGATTTCTGACCATTGTAGCTCCTGTAGCCTATTTCATCAAAATTGCGAAGTATACTTTTCTGGCAAAGTAAACTTTGAGGGAGAAATTTTCAATTTTATGATAAATTTATAAATCTGCATACTTTTAATCATCAAATATATGCAGTTCTTAGTTCTATATGAAATAATCTATTTCAGGAAAAATAAATTATTACTCCCTCAAAGTATACTTTGCTAGATAAGTATACTTTGCAATGTTGATGAAATCGGCTACTGATCAAATAGCATACTCCTGTAGCATGATCACTATCTCTTTCGCTGGTTAGAAGAATGACGGATGAGTCATTGATGTAATGGCGAACAGTGCAAATTCTGATCAGATGCACAGGCTGATCTGGATCTATACTGTTCGCAAAACCCTTATGCCCCATTTCTCCAGTCACAGCCACATTTAGTGGGTGGTTGGTCGGGTAAGCGCGATGGTGTAAATTAACGGTGGGGTTCCTCCTTATAGGAATCACGATTTGCCTGGTTTGGCACTCAGGTACCGTTTTATCTTTGGCTCTTTTTTTACCTGGGAGTTGAATTGGGTTATTGTCCATTATAAAAGTAGTAAGCTTATTACTGATCCTACTGCTTTTGGGAGGGGCCAAGTGATTCTGGTGCGGCGAGGACCTGGCATCAGATCACGATTATTCCGAGGTCTGAATATATATATATTTTTTTATTGTAAATGTTCAGTTCTGATTTTGGGATTTTCCCCCCATTTGTACATGTACTTGAACATGTACATGTTACTGGTAATATACGGGATTTAGTACTAAACCCATTGACGCGGCCTTAAATGACGTTAGCTGTAGATAGGCCGTTAAACCCCAACAAACAAACAAACACAGCCACATTTAATATGTTGTTTTTGACTTCGCATGAATAGGCAGGTCTCAGTAATAACCTCCTAGCTGCAAACTGTAAACAGTTCAATTTCATGCCCGAAAAAAATGCAGGCCAGTTATTGAATGTACATGTATAGCCTATTTCATAAATGTAAACTGCTGTGACAAAATGGGATTTATTGGATTCTTGACCAATGTAGCTCCTGTAGCCTAGTTCACCAACATTGCAAAGTATACTTTTCTAGCAAAGGAGAAATTTTCAATTTTAGGAGAAATTTATTATTTTTTATTATTCTGAATTTATTACATTATCACAGCCATTATCGCTGTGATAATGTAATAAATTCAGTATAATAATTCTGCATAGTTTTAATCATCAAATATATGCAGTTGGTAGTTCTATATGAAATAATGCATTTCGGGGGGGGGGGGGATAAATGATTACTCCCTCAAAGTAGTATACTGTGCTAGAAAAGTATACTTTGCAATGTTGGTGAAATAGGCTACTGGTCAGCTGTGTGTTGGGACATGTACTAGGAACTTGTTGGCACTTGCTTTATATACATATGATATATATCGGTGTTTATATATACAGATATTTGCCGTAAATAATGTTGAAAGTTGATGAAATTCACAGAGCCTCATTTGCTCTGTTAATTTCGTCAACTTTCGATGTCATTCAAGGAAAATATCGTACATTTTGGTATATATTTTTCTTGAAATTACGCACATGTCATGAGATGCAAAATCAAGTAGTGCGTCTCATATGATCGGCAGATTAGAGTCCCACTCGGACGGAGCAATCAAGTACGCCGATTCATGCGTTACGTCACGTAGGCAATTTATAAATAGTATCTGTTCTGTTGTTGTGTAATGGATGTGTACAATATAAAAACAAAGATGGAGTTACCGCATTCTTTATTTTATTAATGCCCGTGTCTGTTAATAAACGACCATCACTACAAATGTACAGAATACACAATGACGAGTGGGTGGCAGGTGGGAGCACGCGATGGGTAATTTAACGATCGGGGTTCATGCTTGCCGGAATCCCGACTGGAGACCTGGTTTGGCCCTCACATACGTCTTTGGCACTTTGTATGTGACAGTTGAATCTGGTTATACCCCTTATATGAGTATTACGATATTCGTAATCCTATTTTAGGGGAAGGGGCCAAGTGACTTTGGTGTGGTATGGACCTGGCACCAGGTCAGGTTATTCTAATTTCAGGGCTGAATATATTTGTTCTCGATGTAAATATTCCGTTCTGATTTTGGGATTTTCCCCCCAATGCAGCAGGTTAAAACGGGATCGAACCCGTTTGCCCGGCCTTACTGTGAGGCCAGGCAGATCCACAAGGTGCCACAATCAACCACCCAGAATACGGAGATATGAACAATAAGAACAAAACAATGTCCTAGCAATTAGGCTACTAAACATACTAAAGTTAGCTCTCGCTAGGTTGTTGATGTCCATGGTATTATAAATTACTCCCTTTTTACTTGGTACAATCATAAAATATTAGTATTTCCTTTGGTTTTTAGCTCGCCTGCACGAAGTGCATACGAGCTTATGGCATACCCCCGGCGCCGTCGGCGTCGTGGTCGGCGTCGTCGGCGTCAGCGTCGTCCACAAACTTAACGTTGGGTAAATGTCTTCTGTTTCCTTTCATGCAACGCCTTGATATTTCATACATGCATTCCTCAGATGACCCTCTATCATGCTGTAGCAAATCCATGACCCACCACCCAACCCCTACCCCAAGGTCAAGGTCACAAACTTAGCACATTCATAAACTTAACGTTGGGGTAAATTTCTTATAACATCTGTTTCCTTTCATGGAACGCCTTGATATTTCATACATGCATTCCTCAGATGACCCTCTATCATGCTGTATCAAATCCATGACCCACCACCCAACCCTTACCCCAATGTCAAGGTCACAAACTTAGCACATTCATAAATTTAACGTTGGGTTAAATTTCTTATAACATCTGTTTCCTTTCATGGAACGCCTTGATATTTCATACATGCATTCCTCAGATGACCCTCTATTGTGCTACAGCAAATCCATGACCCCCACACCCCTTTCCCCAAGGTCACAAACTTAACACATTCATATATGCATTCCTCATGTGAATAGCTATCATACTGTAGAAAAGCACCAACTTAGTGCGTTCATAAACTTAATGTTGGGTTAAATTTTGTTTTACTTCTGTTTTCAGGGAGCGCATTGATATTTCATACATGCATTCATCTTAATATGCTATATTATGCTATAGCAAACCCACAACCCACCTTGCACCTCTGACCCCAATGTCAAGGTCCATCGCATGCCCCTTAACCCAAGGTCAATTATATATAATATTCATGTTCTTTATGCAACTGTGCCAAGTTTGAGTGAAGGCTGCCAACAGGCGAGCTTCGTTGTCTTCTGACAACTTTTGTTAGGTTTTGTTGCAAGAAACAATCAGCATGCCCAATGTCAAGGACGAAATCCAGAAGGGCATGCATGACACCAATTGTAGCCAACTATCTTCTTTATCATCCATCATTTGTAACACTGGTTACACAATTACACAATACTCGAGCACAATACTCGAATAACCTTGTAACGACTATCGAATAGGTCTTCGTGTGTGAAATTCATTCCTATAATCTGATAGTAAATAATGTTTCTCGCAATAGAAACGCAGACATTGACGGGAATTTTTCTATAAATGATCTACAACTTTTCCTACTCCTATATACAGACGACCAAGTACTTTTCGCGAAAGAACCGGAAACACTACAATCAATGTTAACGGGTGTAGAGCAATACTGCCAAACATGGGGACTGAAAATTAACACTACCGAAACAAAAGCAATGTTGTTGTTTTTTTAAAAAGGGAGACACACGAACGTTGACGTATGTTTGGACATTGTGTTAGAAATTATCACCTCATTTAAATATTTGGACATTCATTTCTTTAAAAAAAGGTAATTGGTTTCGAACGCAGAATTTAACTGCGCAACATAGGCCACTAGCTAGCCCTTCATAATGTATCCACAGTTCTCAACCAAACGGAACTATCTACATCACAAACACATAGAGAATAGTACGTAGGTTAGTGCTGTGAATGGGAAAACATATCTGGCAATGCTTAGGAAACGGGATGGGCGAGGCTCACCAGCCACCGCACATATTCATACGCAGTGAGTATGTCGTACGGGTTATGCGGGTCATACGCGTCGGTGCACATATACCTACAGGTAACAGGTAAGGCCGCAGTGCGCTCCTTGAACACCAGCGATCCATTCGTGGGACAATCGGATAGATGTGTGGGTCATGTTTATGCAGACGTCTCCTTCAGTGTCCATATATGCTGGTACTGTCCGTCCGTCTGACGGTAGGTCTGCTTTGCGAGTACATGCTACACACATCACACCTACGTTCATTTACCCAGATCATCTTGTTTCTAGAAAATACAGGTGAATTTCACTCACCACTTCAGGAAATTGTGTTCTCACTACAATTACATTTTTGGATTATATACTATATTCATTAAACATTGCTTGTGTTTAATGCTGAATATTTGTTGATATTTGTATATTAATAGTGAAACTGTATGGCTAGAGCGGTGTTACAGGTAATGCAATCAAAATGGACATGTAACATTTGACCCGTAGCCAAAACAACTGCTGTCTACTGGCCTCTGACAGACATGACGCCATCAGCTCCATATACCAGATCAGATCTATTGTCGCGGGCACAGGAACTGACACTTAAACAGGTCAATAATGTGTTATGTTCGCATGCGACGTACACCTTTATCATGTGATTTGAACATACTCAGATCGGTTTTCCAATGTAACTATGCACCTTGGTTAAATGCATTCTTTATTAAGTGTCGTGGGTTCGATCAGTACATTTGGTGGTGTTCTCAAAACGTTGATAGGCAAACAGTTTCTACAGAATATAGGGGATTGTGCATGGTTGTAGAGGAGGCAATTAATTGGCAGTAATTGGATATTATTACTGCCGAGAGCAAGACGTCAAAACTATGGATGGAAATATTGATAAAGCCGGTATTCATCATACTGTTGTTTGTTATAGTAGCACAAGGACATTGATTGTTCCATTAATTACCAACTGGCGTCAATAATTCTATCCTGAAAAGAGTACAATCCATGTCTGTAACAAGGAAACAGTCGGGCTAAATAAAGTAAAGCTCTACAGCACCAACCGCATGTACTCACAAGTCAAAGGACTGCAAGCAAGTTCGCGCGAAGTGGATATTAATGATCATATATAGAGAATAGTAGGTTAGTGCCGTGAATGGGAACACATATCTGGCAAGGCTTAGGAAACGGGATGGGCGAGGCTCTGCCGAGCACATCCCGTTTCCGTGCCGCGCCAGATATTTTTCCCATTCACGGCACTAACCTACTATTCTATTTATCCCGTCAACGCCTACAAATGGCTTTAAAATTCAAAAAAATAACTCCAGCCACCGCACATTAGGTCGTATTGACAGTATATCAAAAACGTTTCACGGCACCGTGTTTCACGGCACATACGCACTGTGTTGACGGGATAAATAATTAATTGTCACCCATTCCGCAATCCATGTTCACTGAAGACGTATAAATGAGGATATTCGAAAGCTAAGTCTGTGCTGAAGAAAGAATTACAGGTAGAAGTTTATTCGAGGTCTGTGTGGGGCACCTGCAAATCACCATCATTGATGAATCAGCAGTACTGTTGGTCCTTAAATGGCCAGATTGTGGCAACGTGATTACAATTTCAGTAACTTTGTTGTAAAGAAGCTACAAGCAGGGGACGTTTACCTAATTTTCAACAGATACCGTGAATATAGCACACCACGTTGTAACGAGACACGCTAGACCAACGGGAGCTAGCTGCTATGGATCACCAGCTGCAGCTGCCGCCACAGAGGGTTGTCGTGACGGCTACAGAAAATAATAACAGTTAATAAACATATTATGTAGTATGTAGTGACGCTGATATATTTGTCCTTTTGCTGTACTCTTCCGGCAAGGTGGGCCTGCGTGGTCATCATGACCACGCA
This sequence comes from Conchocele bisecta, assembly GCA_029237695.1. NCBI lineage: Eukaryota > Metazoa > Mollusca > Bivalvia > Lucinida > Thyasiridae > Conchocele > Conchocele bisecta. The sequence goes on from CM055275.1 coordinate 33,155,113, forward strand.
TCTGTCTATCTGTGAGACGTAAATACCATTATCTTATTGATGAAGTGGCAGTGGACAAGAGTTGTGTACCTGTTGGTGATTGTTCACATTGCAGGTGCATGCATGTACATATCTAATTATTTGATTTATCGACTATATTCGTTATGGAGTTTTAATATACCTTTATATACATTTGTATGTAACAATATGCGTAGAGCCACGTATAATTTCTGATAATGTACCAAACTATAGGGACAACTAGTGTATATCCCATGTGGTAGAGAGTATCTACCTTGTATTGTTACATGGTTTCCGTTGTTTGCACATATATAGCGCGGAAGTGCCTTCATGACGTCACTACACGGAAGTACCTTCATGACGTCACTACTTCATGACGTTCATGACGCGGCCCCGGAATATGAATACCGAAAATTATCCCCGTGAATGGGACGATTTATAAAAGTACTGAAAATACTGAATATAATGCTCAAATTACAATAGTTTTTTTGTTGGAAATGTAACAATAACGTTTGATCATGTCCAGCCGTGTGCAAACGTTTGCTGTGGCCCGAGGGAACTGTTTGAACCCGCGGCCTGCGGCCTTGGGTTCAAACAGTTCCCTCGGGCCACAGCAAACGTTTGCGGCCTTGGGTTCAAACAGTTCCCTCGGGCCACAGCAAACGTTTGCACACGGCCGGATATGATCAAACCTTATACTGCTGTGGGAATTGTCCCCGACACAGACTCATAGGCTTTGTTGTACATATGTCCACCAAGTGACGTTCTGTAAATACTGGGACTGTCATTTTCTAGGTGGTGCATTGGGGATTAGTTGCTGTGTTTCGTTACATTTGTTTTATTTTATGTATTTGGCGTATTGTTGCTTTCCCTTTACAGTGCTGGTCGTGAAGGCTCCGTCGTCACCGCGGTGCGCATGCAATGATATTAAATTAATTTGGTGTTTTTCTTTACATTGGTTCATGGGTCTCCTTTTGATATTTTGTTCTATATTTAATAGTATTATAAGCCACGTGGGGACCTTTTCACTAAACTTCGTACGACTAAAATGTTCGTAAGTGCAAAATTATGACCGTCTGTAAATTTCCCATTAACAGTGTTTTTTTTAAAACAATTATTGGATTTACATTTATTGAGCATAGGTTGCATATGCAGCCTATGCTCAATAAATGTAAATCCATCAATTGAAATCTCCAGACGATCCTAAATCTGGACTTACGAACATTTTAGTCGTAAGAAGTTTAGTGAAACGGGCCCCTGGTGTTCTGCTCTATGAACACTAGGTAAATCCTAGCACGTCCACAACAACAGCGATATTTGCTGTACATGCATTCTGCACATGACGATACATTGTCAATTATTAGTATTATGTAGAGATAGAAACACACCTAAATGATAGAATGTCAGTAGAAACCAGAACATCCACAGAGCAGCTAGATGTAATATGCATCGATGAATCAAACACATCTGCATGATGAGTTTCAAACGAGGTGTACACTAATTTTAACCATGGAATTAATATAAAAAATGTACATCTGGAAGTCGAACAATCAACAGTACATGGTACTATGATAGAATACCATAGCCATGGTACCGTCTTGGAACGGTCACTTGGTAATTATACATATAATGGGATTCAATTAGCAGAGTACACACCGTGATTGCATGTTCGTAAAGTTTAGCACGGTTGGGGGGCGTACTTGATATTAAAACACACATATACATTGTTTAACAAGTAAAAATTGGGGCACATGAGCAAAATGTCGACAGGGGAGATATCTCAAATTGTCCAAAGATGACAAGATGTTATCCGATGTTCAAAACCAGGTCAATGTAAAATTATGGATATATCCTCTGGACTAAACGGGAAATAACTAGTAATATCCCCATTAGAATATGATATCGTACATTCGCCTCATAAACGCCATTAATGCGATTTGCATGCATGAATGCGGTGTGACTGGTGAAATGGCACTGATCGGTCATGTAATCAGTGTAGCCCCAGATCCACCTGGACATCCGCGAAGTCTGATCAGGGTCTGCACTATTCGCCATTATATCGGTGAAACACCTGTCATCTAACAATCAATATAGAATGTTATCATGTTACAGGAGTGACTTATTTGAACAGGAGCTACACTGGTCACAATGACATACGCATCAGTTCCCCAGTCACCGCCACAAATTCGGACGCAATTAATTGTAAAAAAAACAACAACATATGTTTTAACTTAAGACTTTTTATTTGTAAGTTTGGCACATGTTGGAAAATGATGCTCGCGGTTCGTTGTTTGCTGCTTCTTCTGGTGGCGTCAGGTTGCGTGTTGTCCTCGGATACAATAGGTAAGTACATGTATGGCAGTAGATGTGTTAGTGTTCCATAACTATACATAGGTATATGTACAATCACTGTTTATATATGTTCAATCACTGTTTATATATATGTTCAATCACTGTTTATATATGTACAATCACTGTTTATATATGTACAATCACTGTTTATATATGTTCAATCACTGTTTATATATGTACAATCACTGTTTATATATGTACAATCACTGTTTATATATGTTCAATCACTGTTTATATATGTTCAATCACTGTTTATATATGTTCAATCACTGTTTATATATGTTCAATCACTGTTTATATATGTTCAATCACTGTTTAATATATGTTCTATCACTGTTTTATTTATATGTACAATCACTGTGTTTATATATGTACAATCACTGTTTATATATGTTCAATAACTGTTTATTTATATGTTCAATAACTGTTTATATATGTTCAATCACGTATATATGTTCAATAACTGTTTATATATGTTCAATAACTGTTTATATATGTTCAATCACTGTTTATATATGTTCAATCACTGTTTATATATGTACAATCACTGTTTATATATGTACAATCACTGTTTATATATGTACAATCACTGTTTATATATGTACAATCACTGTTTATATATGTACAATCACTGATCACTGTTTATATATGTACAATCACTGTTTATATATGTTCAATCACTGTTTATATATATGTTCAATCACTGTTTATATATGTTCAATCACTGTTTATATATGTTCAATCACTGTTTATATATGTTCAATCACTGTTTATATATGTTCAATCACTGTTTATATATGTTCAATCACTGTTTATATATGTACAATCACTGTTTATATATGTACAATCACTGTTTATATATGTTCAATCACTGTTTATATATGTACAATCACTGTTTATATATGTTCAATAACTGTTTATATATGTTCAATCACTGTTTATATATGTTCAATCACTGTTTATATATGTTCAATAACTGTTTATATATGTTCAATCACTGTTTATATATGTTCAATAACTCACTGTTTATATATGTACAATAACTGTTTATATATGTACAATCACTGTTTATATATGTTCAATCACTGTTTATATATGTACAATCACTGTTTATATATGTTCAATAACTGTTTATATATGTTCAATCACTGTTTATATATGTTCAATCACTGTTTATATATGTTCAATCACTGTTTATATATGTACAATCACTGTTTATATATGTTCAATCACTGTTTATATATGTTCAATAACTGTTTATATTATGTTCAATCACTGTTTATATATGTTCAATCACTGTTTATATATGTACAATCACTGTTTATATATGTTCAATCACTGTTTATATATGTTCAATAACTGTTTATATATGTTCAATCACTGTTTATATATGTTCAATCACTGTTTATATATGTTCAATCACTGTTTATATATGTACAATCACTGTTTATATATGTTCAATCACTGTTTATATATGTTCAATAACTGTTTATATATGTTCAATCACTGTTTATATATGTTCAATCACTGTTTTTATATAGTTCAATAACTGTTTATATATGTTCAATCACTGTTTATATATGTTCAATCACTGTTTATATATATGTTCAATCACTGTTTATATATGTTCAATCACTGTTTATATATGTACAATCACTGTTTATATATGTTCAATCACTGTTTATATATGTTCAATAACTGTTTATATATGTTCAATCACTGTTTATATATGTACAATCACTGTTTATATATGTTCAATCACTGTTTATATATGTTCAATCACTGTTTATATATGTTCAATAACTGTTTATATATGTTCAATCACTGTTTATATATGTTCAATCACTGTTTATATATGTTCAATCACTGTTTATATATGTTCAATAACTGTTTATATATGTTCAATCACTGTTTATATATGTACAATAAATGTATAGAGTTTGTGTATATACATTCAATCTATACATATATTTATAGTTGCTTTTCAAATAAATATAAACGTATATATATATATGTTCAATAAATTACGCTAATATTTATTTACGTTTTTTGATCATATATATATATATTTATTGAAGATACAATGTATATACATGTATACATTTATTGATTTAGAGCACATATATTGAGCATAAGAACATAGGAACACATCTACCGCCACATACATGCGCACATGTCTTCCGGTGGATCAATTAAAGGAGATATGATCAGGTTCTGTTTCGCGGAACGATTACTTATGTATTCATAATTTATATATCAAATACAACTTAAGACATCTGCGTAATTTCATTACTGAAATACGTTTAAAAAATTACAATATTTTTCATAAATAAGTCAAAAGTTGGCAACATTTTCAGAGTATAACTCAACATTTGACGCCATTTAAGGAAAATATTGTAAATGGTGTAAACTTATTTCATGAAATTACGCAGATGTTCGAAGGTACAACATCACATGACGTGTCTCATATGCAAATGCTATACATTTTCACACTGTGGTGGAGGATACAACACAATAATTCCAGCACAAAAATATTTACACAATTCCCTAACATTTGATTGGCACGTAGCAAGTCTCTGTCCAAAATTTATATCCCAGTAAACTCCCACGCCGAACTACTTTCTACAGGTGCGCTGTCAGTGCTGTCAATGTAAACAAATGGATGCCGTCTGTGAAAATAAACACATTTTCTTGATGAATTTATTTCAAATGCTGGAATTATAAGGAATGAATGGCCTTTTTGTGGAATTTATCGGGGATATAAACATGGAAAAGTCGCGGGAATACTGGACGAGGCCTTCCGGCCTTCGTCCAGTATTCCCGCGACTTTTCCAAGTTTATAGCCCGATAAATTCCACAAAAAGGCCATTCATTCCTATAACAATTACTGTTCTCATTGGGTTGACACGGACCTTTTATTTGGAATTGGAGGCCATTTTGAATTTTCTATTATTATATGTTTTGTGTAAATTTTCCAGAGGGTTGGCCATCTTATACTTGGCCAACATTCGACAGCATGTACACTATAACATGACTACAGTGGAACCTCTCAAAACTGGACATCCTGTGAGGTTTAGAGACGTTCCACTGTAAATCAGACATGTGAGCACTTCATTACGCATTCCAGTGTTTTGCAATCATGAACAGTCATATCGGAGGCGAATTATTGTAGCTAATGAGTAGTCCGATCATGACACGCTATGCTCGCGATTCAGTCTGTGAATCATCTGAAATACACTGGAATCTCTGTAAACCCGACACCCTGCAAACGACCGTGTGGATATTTCTGATGGGTTCCCTTGTCATTTATCTCCGATGGTGCTATCTGTTCGTGATTGAAAAGCACGAAAACATGTCTTGAAGTGGACATATGACTGATTTACAGTGGAACATCTCTATACCGGACATTCGACAACATGCACACTATACAATGACTACAGTGGAACCTCTCAAAACTGGACACCATGTGAGGTTTAGAGACGTTCCACTGTAAATCAGACATGTGAGCACTTCATTACACATTCCAGTGTTTTGCAATCGTGAAAAGTCATTGTAATCAGATATTTGCCAGAGTGTCCTGTTGTTTTACTCCCATAGTATTATATTTGAATGTGAGAAATGGGGTTTATGGTATTTGCGACCACCAGAGTCCAAGGTTAGCCTGCACATATCAGTAGTTAGAAACAAATTTGCTACCCCGCTCCATACCTCTCGAGAGGGTAGAAATTTAATGTAACGCATGGAAGAGTGAATTTTCCAATCGGTTATCAGGCGTGTTTGATATGTTCGCGATATAAAACTGTCAAAGCTGTATCAATACATTATTAATGAAGAACATGTACATGCAGAAATTTGTTATTTTACCGTGTCAATATGTTTATCTGACATTTACATGTATATCTTGTAAATTTGAAAATTAGAGAAAAGATCGCTTCCATGGGAAAATGATTTCCCTGTTCTATTATTTTTGGGAATTTGCTAGTTGTACATTAAATGTTATTCGTTTAAAGGTATAAAATATACATTTTACTAAATGTTGACATATAACATCGACATGTTTGGATTATGCACTTTGGTTGCTCACATTTTTTGAATGGGTCAAATTGTAGCTGTAGATAACATATCGGAGGCGAATTATTGTAGCTAATGAGTAGTCCGATCATGACACGCTCTGCTCGCGATTCAGTCTGTGAATCATCTGTAACCCATTTCATCAACATTGCAAAGTATACTTATCTAGCAAAGTATACATTGAGGGAGTAATCATTTATTTTTCATGAAATTCATTATTTTGTATGGAACGAACGACTGCATATATTTGACGATTGAAAGTATGCAGAATTATTATACGGAATTGATTACATTATCACAGCCAAAATGGCTGTGATAATGTAATAAATTCAGTATAATAAAAATTAATAAATGTATCCTTAAATTGAAAATGTCTCCCTCAAAGTATACTTTGCTAGATAAGTATACTTTGCAATGTTGATGAAATCGGCTACTGAAATACACTGGAATCTCTGTAAACCCGACACCCTGTAAACGACCGTGTGGGTATTTCTGATGGGTTTCCTTGTCATTTATCTCCGATGGTGCTGTCTGTTCGTGATTGAAAATCACGAAAACATGTCTTGAAGTGGACATATGACTGATTTACAGTGGAACATCTCTATACCGGACACCCTGGGACCACCCTGGGTGCCCGGTTTAGAGGGGTTCCACTGTACTCCTAATAAACAGAAATATACTGGAGGATGATAGCAAATCTGAAGCCGGACTGGACGCTAAAGTACTTCTCCAGCCACAGCAACATACAGTGAAACCTCTCTAAACCGGACACCCTGGGGGATCCCCAGGGTGTCCGGTTTAGAGAGGTTCCACTGTAAATCAGGCATATGACCACCCCAAGACACGTGTTTATGCTTTGTGATCCCGAACATATGTCACCATTGGAGATAAGTGACAAAGAAATCCACCACGATTACCAACACAGCGATTTACATGATGTCCGATATAGAGAGGTTTCACTGTATATGTATTATTCGCCTGACAGGGGTTAACTATGACTGGGGCCCATGGGGCCCATGTTCAGTCACGTGCGGAACAGGGGTTCAACGGAGGAGCTGTGAGCTATCTAAATCAGACACGGAGGACGTTTGTGCTAAAGGGTCCAGCCAGCTGATGACGTGTATCCAGTCGGACTGCGAAGGTATACACCTATCTGTTCCACGTTTTGCTGCCGACACACTTTTGGCTATTAAACACATTAAATCTAAAAAATATTTAAATGTAAGTACTTTTTCATCAATAATAAACTAGATGGTCGGTAAATCCGACAAATGCTCCCCGAAGTCCTTGGCCCTGGGTATTGGTGTAGTATGCTTATTAATCACAATAAATGTGTATATGAAGTTTCACATCATAATCCCAATTGGTAACGGAGCTAAAGTCTGGAAAGTTTTAACGCAACGTTTTGTTTGTTAGTCACAATAAATAGTTGGATGCTAATTTGAATTTAATTGAATTTGAAAAACTTAAACGTAAAACTTTAACAAAATGTTTAAAGTCATTTGACCATGACCTTGGCCTCCTGGGCAGTATGGGTAGGGTATACAATGAAAATATGGATGGTGATCAATTTGTATATAAAGCGCCAAGTTGATACCCCAAGGAGTCACAGTGATATAGCAATTTGAAAAACCTTAACGTAAGCTTTAAAAACAATTCTAAGTCATTCTAAGACATTGGGCTCATGGGCAGCATTGTAGGGTATACAATGAAAATATGGATGGTGCAATCATTATGTGTATATGAAGTATGTAATTGATATCGCAAGCGGTCACAGAGATATAGCAATTTGAAATTGTTAACGTAAAACTTTAACAAAATGTTTAAAGTCATTTGACCTTGAACTTGGGCTCCTGGGCAGGATAGGTAGGGTATACAATGTAAATATAGATGGTGATCAATGTGTATATGCAGTTTCAAGTTGATATCCCAAGCAGTCACCGAGATATAGCAATTTGAAAAAAATCAACGTAAAACTCGGACTGCGGACGCCGAACTGTCCGCCGGACTGCGGACGCCGGACAAAGCGATATATGCTCCCCCGAATAATGTTTTTCGAGGAGCATAATAAGTCACCCTCACCCCAAAAATATTACTTGATGAAAATCCATTAAATATTTATTTTATTGCGAAAAAACTATTTTCCTAAAAAAAACTATTTAACATGGGGGCTAAAAATAGATGTTTTTGATGTATTTTTTTATTTGTGGACCGAGCTACATCATTTCCAAGCTATCTTGTCAGGTCAATTTCCCCCCAAAGAATAGGATTTTTTTTTCGCTATAAAATCAATAAAACAAACACATTTAGGGAGGGTGAATTTTTTGTTTTTGTTATTGGTGAAAAGTACTTACATTTAAATATTGTTTAGATTTAATGTGTTTAATAGCCAAAAGATCGTCTGCAGAAAAACGTGGAACAGACAGTAGTCGATATCACTATAATTGTTCCTTTTCACAACAAATAATGCTACATTCAAGTCGCTGTTTTCACTAGCAATGCTGTAGTCCAATGTTGCAGCCAAACAACCTAAACTGACATACACCAATACCTGCGCTAATCTTGCCAGTGTGTGTTTGTGAATTGCTATACTCACTTTTTGAAGAAAAAATTGGTATATTGTTTTCGTCACGGATGTCCGTCCATTTGTCGAAACGTCCGTCCGTACGTCAGCACGTCACTTTTCTTGTAAGAAGTAAAAATGTTTTGCCGTAATATGTAGGGACTTCAAACTTGGTGTGTGCCTTCCTTATGATGTGTAGATGCGCAAAGTGAATTTTGATTTTTGATTCGACCCCCGGTCATGGAGTATAACCGCATTTTCGACTTTGAATTTCCCAATTTTGCCTCGTAAGAAGTATTTTTTGTAACTAATAGCTAGGGACTGGAAATTTGGTGTATGCCTTCCGTATAGTGTGTAGATGCGCTAAGTGAATTTATAAATTTCTGCTTATAAGAAGTAAAACATTTTAACCGTATTAGTTACGGACTTCAAACTTGGTATGTGCCTTCCGTATGGTGTGTAGATGTGCAAAGTGAATTTCGATTTTTGATTCGATCCCCGGTCATGGATTAACTCCCACTTTATGACTACACAATACCATAATAAAGTGGGTATATTGCAATGGCGCGCCATCGACTTTGCTCTAGCTTTATTTAAAAAATACTAGACTATCATAGGCGTCGCCAGGGGGGGTTCGGGGGGTTGCGAACGAACCCCCTTTTCAGTTTTAAGTTTTGGATGCAAATATGACTATTGGTAAGGAAAGTACATAATACGTCTCTGCTATTGGATATAGACTGTTTCTATTTCAGGAATACATGTTGAATATGTATGATCGCGATGTCAACTAGTCTAGAATCGGCTTCGCCCTCCAATTTAACTCCAGTCTCTGTGGCTGTTGAGAGATTGTGGCGAAAATAAGCGCCTGAATTATAGACATACAACAACAACAACAACAACAATAATTTGTCTGCATCATGAAAAACTCTAAAGATAAAAGCCAACGGAAGTTGGACTCCTACTTTGTACCCGGGTAAATGATATTTTCATATGTGTACATATTAATCCCCCACCCAAAAAACCACATATATACAGCCCCCACCCCGCTCCCTGGCCAGATTAAATTCATGTCGAGTTTGGACCCCACCACCTAGACACGACACGCGGCAATTCCACTACGATTCAACAACCAAAATAAATGAAAATGATCGATGTGAAAAGTAAAAGTTGAAAAATGATTTAGGGACCTGGCTTGCACGTCTACCCACCACAACACGCATCTTGGCCAACACCCTCCACCCCCTGGCCAAATTGTTCAATCATGCATGTGGACATAGTCGACATAGTCATTTTTACACCCCCACCACCCGCCGCAATATGGCTAGACAAAAACAAAAAATCACATCCAAGCGATCCTTGAATTAGAGGAAAAGTCTCATTACTTCTGGAAAGCCCCTCGTACATCGTCGGTAAATTGTGCTCAGTTCATCATCATATAAATCCATGCATCCAAATTGTGCTGCACGTACCGGTATGTTCTTGGCAACATGCATCTAATTTCATGGTGACAATATTCAAACGTATACTATTCTAAAATGTTGTGTTTTCATAATCGGCTTGGCCACAATCAGGGCTCAGTAGAACCTTTCACTTTTAGACAAAAATCAACTTCTTCTTCCAGCTCCAAAGTCATTACCAAACTAAAATATTATATATCATGCTTATTTACCCGAAATATCAGTTACATAGCTATCACAGTTTTTTCGCAATACAGGCTGGAAGTTGGTTGGTAAAGGTCGTCACAGAAATGTATTTTTTAATTAATAATTGCTTTTGCAAAAACATGATTTATGTGGCAAATGTGCTATTTACAATTAAGTATATGCTAATGTGATTGTATCTCAATAAATGTTTTACAAAATTTCCATCAAAAATAGTTATTCCTCGACAATTGAAATTTGCATCATTTAAAAAAAAAAAGAATTACTGTTCTCTCTGTTCTTTGAAATCAATAACCCCTATCTTAAGAAAGACATTAATAAATGGATAGTTTCGTGGTAATCTGTAATACAGTACTCTGATATATGTATCGTATTGTGCAGGTGTAGTCACGTAGTTTAATAGTTATTGAGTATCGAATACGTGTATGAAAAAGTGTCACAGACTCTACAAACGGGACAATACATGAATTATGCTGTAAATAACAGAAACATCATAGCTACTGTGCGTTTTTTCCATGCTAGCGATGTATAATAGTGTGTGTGTAGCTATAGATAGTGATAAACAGTAACATTACAATTTACAAAACTGCTGGATACGCAAAATAACTTAAAAAATATGGTTATTTTTTTCATGAAAGCGCTTGAAATCACATGTATCCATGATCAGAGTATATAAAAAGATAGTGAAATGCGTCCCAAAACACATACCTACTGGTTCAAACATGAACACATTTATTAATATAGACAAATAAGTTGCCGTGCTCACAATTAAACTCATTTAATCCAATGTCACAGACTCTACCAAAAATAGAGTAAAAAACCATAAGGGGGGCAATGAGCAAGGAAGTATTGTTCAGTGGTTATCATGGATCCCTTGACTTTGTCATGTTATATTTAAAGTAGTAATACCATAGGCACACATGCTTTGGATATAAATAAAACAAATCATCAGTGTTTATAACGAACTAACTTTAATGAAGAAACGAAACACGAAATTCAAAACGTCTTGACCACACCGCTATCATTTACTACATGTAGCTGTCCGTCCGGAAAAAGTAGCACTGCTCATGGTCCCGCTGCAAAATGCAGCACAGTTTGTCTCTGCTTGGTCATAATTGTTGGCTGAGGCAAAATGCTTATAATGGAGCTTTTAGGCTCTCATGACTCGTCAGACTTGTTATATGCTTATATTTGTAATGGTTGATATTTTTGGTAGAGTCTGTGACGCCAAGCATTGAATTGAAATATATTGCCAGTAATAATTAATTCTTAGTATATATGACTGCAATTAAGCTTCAGTTCATTGTGTGCTAGTTTGGCAACTATAATAGATTTGAAAAGTGTTTGCGTATGTCAAATGCATGTATCAAAGTCAATTTATATTACACAAGAACAACTGACATGTGCATGAAAAGCTATACAATATGAGAAATTTCATTATTGTATTGAATTTTGACAGTATTATGAGTATGCAGTATGGTATACAATCACTAGATTCAATATATGTTGCAAAATGTCTTGCCAAGTAGTTTTAACGATTTTTTTATAATTCAAGTAATTGCGTCACAGACTATACACCGTCACAGACTCTACATTTTCATATATTCAGGAGGATGGTGACTGTTTCAAGGGATTGCCATTTATAATAATTGTTATTTCCATACTAGAGTGTGGGTTCTCGAACATGGTACAAATATATTTGAACTATATATTAAGCATAAAAAGTTATTTGGGCGTCACAGACTTTACATGTTTTTTACTGAATAAAAAGTTAGATGTTTGAAAGAGCGGTAAGAAATTTTTTCGGGAATAAGATATATTATTTTACATAAATTGTCTTCAATGTGGTTAAGTAGGTGATCTTGAGTCATTTGCACCATACTATATGTCCTTTGTCTCTTTGTTATTATATATTTATTAGTAAAGGGGGTAAATTATCTCAAATCTATAACGAACCATGCCTACAGCTAACTTCCAGCTATACTCTTATTTGTTTAGGTATTATGATAATATAAACGACAGTTGATAGGTAATTGAATCGGCTACAAAGTGGTATATACTAACAATATGAGCTTATTAAGTGTGGTGTAATTAAAAACAACTGAAAAGTAACTTTTTTCAAGTGAAAGGTCATAACGCTGAAATTGGGCTAAAAATCACACGAAAATTGGCAATATTTTTTTTATAGAAGCTGCTGCATATTTTATTTTTTTGGGGTTTGCGAGATTGAATACTAAAGTGTATTTCCATTGCTAAAATACATCTCTTTGTCATATTTGGAAAGAGATAGAACACTATAACATCCAAAAATAATCTAATGAGCCCTGATTGTGGCCAGGCCGAATGTGCCTAAAATCAGAGTTTAAGCATCAGCAATACGACGAACTTGCGTCTCAGACAACTCCTAGTCCTATCACGATTCGTGATAAGAGTTGTCTGAGACGCAAGTTCGGGTCGATTTCCTTGGAGGAGTGTTGAAAGTCATTTTCTACGATTTATCTAAGATTTACAGATATTTTTCTTACGGAAATTCGGTGGTGCGATTGTGGAAATTATAGCTCTAAAATGCATTAGAACGTCGGAAATTGCACATAGAAATACAAAAATTTCCGGAGAAGAATTCCCGTACCCCCCAACGAGAGGGAACACCACTCTCGTGCACTCCCCGTCACCAGCCTTCGGCTGCCGGCGTCTACCGTTGGTAGACGAACCCCCCTGGAAAATTCCTGGCGACGCCTATGACTATTGTGCTTAAAATCAGGCCGCCATTCAAACTGCTTAATTGCGAGTTGAGATTACCATGCGAAGATCAGAAACGTTGACATATCTGCAAGTTTAACGTACGCGGTTTTGTAAAATCTTAAAATTCAATATCATATCATGAATATCGTCCCGGAAACAGTTAGTGTATACTGTTATGTCGGCTATTTTAGGTTGTGTGAAATTTTTAGCTACACTGTTTGAACCAAGTTTTTTTCCATCTATATACCACATACAACAAAACTGGGGTTGGTTCCATTTTATTTCTATAAGCCATGTATGGCCGCCATCTTGAAATTCAAAATGGCCACCATTGAAAATTATCTTATTATGTGTGGTGTTTTTTTTTGCAGCGGAAAACAAATTATTATGGACAAGAAATATTGGCAGAATGAGTTCAATACATTTTGAGATACCAGCCATTTGGTTTTCAAAATGGCCGCCATTTCAAAATTGTAAATCAAGTATTTATTTTACATTTTTGAATGTCGTGGTAAGATTTTGTATGTTCCTTCTGGTTATACTCGTATTTCTTCGAACACAGTCGGCTGAGATTATTTCTAACTAGTATTGTGCTACAAGTAATCTTTATCTTCAAAAGCCACCGAAACTAAATGTGATATGTACATCGCGACATCAAATATTTGTTACACATTCTAGTATTTCTGTGGCTGTAGTTATGTTCTTTCAAATGATAGTGTGATTGGAACGTGTGTGTCTGCTTGAAAATATATCTATATACAACATATAACAAAACTGAAGTTGGTTCCATTTTTTAAGAGCCGTATGAATTTAATTTATATTTCACGTATTGACAGGATATACAAAATGTTTCACGGCACATACGCACTGTGTTGACGGGATAAAAAATAAATACTCCCGAAAAGTGCACTTGGGTAGATACAGTGGAACCTTTCTAAACTGGACAGGTCCCCAGGGTGTCCGGTTTAGAGGGGTTCCACTGTAATTAAGCACTCGATGACCAATTTGTGTAATTTTCAGTCATGAACAGACAGGACCATGAAATAAAGTACATTTAAACCCATCTAAATTAAGCACAATGGGGTTCACAGGATGTCTGGTTTAGAAGGGTTCCACTGTACGTGTACTTGGCACTTTTGGTCAAGAGTCTTGTTCGAAACCTATTCGCATTACTTCATTATCCGTTTCTTTCCAAGTCAGATGTATTCAACCAATGTGTTTTCTATCCATACTATCTGACAACCGGTAGTTTAGGTGGTAATTCGACTTACGGCTGTATTCTCAACCGCGACTGATACTCGACATAATGAATTTAACTCCGTTAACTCCTCGTTATTTGCACAACGGTAGCAACTTCTCTCAAGTGACGGCTATTTCAAGTAGGGTTGATATTCACAACCGTGAGTGCGTGACGAGTCACCTCGCGTGAGTTTGTGATTCTGGCGACCTGCCATGAACATGTGTTCATGTATACATGTATTGGAAATGTATTACGGGGTCTGTATATTATGACATAATGATATTAAATATAATTGGCAATGTGTGTAATGTATTGAGAAGTAAGCATGTGCAAAATATCTTCGTCTCGGCGGCCATTTTGGAATCCAAGATGATCACAGTCAAAGCCAAATTATGCAGTACAGTGGAACCTCTCTAAACCCGACACAGGTCCCTATGCTGTCCGCTTTAGAGATGTTCCACTGTAAAGCAGGCAAATAATCACTCCAAGAAATGAGTGTGTGTTGCGAGAACAGGAACACACATTAATCAAAGGACTGAAAGTCTTGAAATCCTTCGCTGTACGTGCTTGTGGAGGACACATATACTAAGAATTCATTTGTTGGAAAGTACATTGTAGTCTTAAGAATTGGCACCAGGAGGGATGCGGAACTTTGCGGAATAGATGTATTGCGGCTTGTCAGTAGTTGAGACAGCAACTATTCAAATGGTCAGCTACATACAAGTTTCACTTGCTCAATAATTTCCCGACTATATATACTCACAGGATATATTGCTTTGTCATATGTTATTATACACTAGTTCTGAAAAAATATATGCATTACCATAGTAACCATGGTAACCAATATTGGAAAAACACAAAAATAGTATTTGTTGAAAAGGTGTTTACTTTTTGAAAATCAATGCAATACACCCGAGTACTGTTACCATCTTGCAATACACTTAACACGTGAACGTTTAATAATATTGGTTGTCATGGCAACCATTTTAATATTTCACACAAAAAAATCATATATACTCCATTTAAAATCAATATATTCGTCGAATCAGTATGCATTATCAATGCTGCAAAAACAATATTTATCTTGACAAACATGATTGTTCATAGTAATTTCACCTTGACCTTGGACATGAAGGCAACATGGGTGTGGTACATGTATGGAACGAAAATGTGGATGATGATAAAGAAGTATATGAAGTTTGAAGTCAATCTGACTTACGGTTGCAGAAAACTTTAAGGCAAATCGTACGGATGCAAATGTCTAAGTAATTTGACCTTGACCTTGGAAATGAAGGCCGCATGAGTGTCGTATGGAATGAAAATATGGTTGATGATAAGGAAGTATATGCAGTTTGAGGTCCATCCGACTTTCCGTCACAGAGATCATGGGTACCCAAACTCTTTAACGTGGACGGACGGAATTACGAAAACTATATACCCCTCGACATACTTTGTATGCCGGGGGGGGGGGGGGGGGTATATCTATAGTTTTGTATACACAGTTTAAACTTTATATATTTTACAACAATTCAACACTTACAAACAAGAGCGAGCAGACATGCATGGAACACGACAGGTGACATATGTCATCAGTCCCTTTTTTCCTGTCACAGTCATAGCTTAGGAACTAGACTGGTGACATATGTCATCAGTCCATTTTCTCCTGACACAGTCTCCTAAATTTAAAATTCATATCATTTTCCAATTCAAATAGGAATCCTCAGCGATTTGTAACCCGTTCTAACAAAAACGTTCTACTTTCACTTTCATTTCAGCTACACATTCAATTTTAATTTATTGAGTAAATGATGCCGAAATATTTATTTAAATTAATATCTAATTATTTAAATATACTTTTTTTAATTCATAATACAAATAATCTAGAGATAATTATTATCCTTATTCAAACTCAAGACAACATTTCCTTTGTGAAGTGTATCGTACTGTATATGCTGTGTAACGTCAATTCGCAAGACTGTCGGCAGCGTATGCGCTAACACACACGACGTGTAATTATCAAAAAATTGCTAGCACCTCTTTGGAAAGTTTGGATTTCCGCGCGAACTGCTTTACTAAATTCATTATAGATTAGTTGATTTTTTAAGTAAAATGGACACTGATTAATAATATCGATGGCTCAAGATGATTAAAACAGTATGTAACTGTCAAAAACAATGTTTCTGCTTTAAATCATCATCATTTCGCTGTCCAATATCGGATTTTATCGAGCCATTGACCTATGTAAAGTTCAGAATGTAAGCTTTAATCTGATCGGTCATTCAAGAAAAACGTCACAGGGAAATCCCGCCCTACTATATCATTGCGCAAAATATCAACATACATAACAAAGAACTCATATTAATACATAACAGTTAATAGTTTATAAAGTATACAAAAACTTTTGCAATAACACACATATAGCACAAAAAAAGCAAACAACACATGTATTACGCTGAAATGGTAAGATAGCTCGCTGTTTCACTGTTGTTGAACTACTTTTTTATGGCGTAGTACCGCGTGTTTTTCTAAAGATAAACCCGCAAACAGTGACACTGCACCGCCACTTAACTCATTAGCATATCTGCAATTACTGAGAATTTTCATATAGTTACTAAATCCGAGCTATTTAAATCCGAACTAATAGCTCGGATAAAAAGTACATGCCCACACAGAGTGTCCGCTATACACCATTACCCCACGTATTGATTGGCATCTTTATACATTTGATATCAGACATAAAGTTCCTCACTGATATCAGGGGAGATAACCGTGTTTCCTTAACATGTTAACGGACATTACTATTTATTCTCTGTATTTATTTTTTGATGTGCAATATACTTTATAATATGCCGACAATATTTGTTTTCAGGTGACGCATTTAATTAGTAGACATAATTAAAACATAGCATTCCTCATTTGCATATGCAAATAGCATGATACCACCGCGAGTCACTATCAGTAAAATAAATATTAGTTATTACTAAATGATTATATCTGTATAGTGGGAAATTAATTAAACAGTGCGTGCCTACTTAGTGGGCATGCATCTTTAACATAATATATAACTATGTCACCAAATGCAGCTCATGAAGACGCGTTTGCTGCGCCATATTTCATCAAAATCCGTTACATAATAAGGACAAAATATAAGAATACGAATCGGAGGGCTTCTGAAAGTTTCAGTACTTGTTGTTGTTGTTGTTGTTGTTGTAACCACGTGATAATACACCTTGTAAACTAAACCCACCATAATTAAGAATACAAATATTTCTGGGTGTAAGGATTTAGAGAGGTTCTACTGTACGTATTGGGTTACATTGGTGCTGGAAATATGGGTACAGGCTGCACAGGGGCTGATCTGGAGGGCGGGTTCCGGGGTTGCAACCCACCCCACCCCCGCCCCGCCGTTCAGCCACGGAGTTTACATAGATCACAAGTTTTACCACCAGTTGGAGTCTGAATATAAATTGCTGTAAACACTACACCCCCCCGCCCCCGCCGTTCAGCCACGGAGTTTACATAGATCACAGTTTACCACCAGTTGGAGTCTGAATATAAATTGCTGTAAAACACAGGAAAGTGCATTTCCGGACATCTATATTTCAAAACATTTCCGGGGGGACATGCCCCCGGACCCCCCTAGTATAATCGCTCCTCTCAGTAGAGCTCCAAAATAGGACAACCCCCCCCCCAAAAACCCCCCCCCCCCGCCCCCCCCCCCGGTCCCCAAATGCAGCATCCGCCCCTGAGGCATTCCGAAATGAAGCTATCAATTGCATCGAAAGTCGATTTATGTACAATATAACTTTCATGTCCGTTTGAGTTCTACGGAGCCCCGCAGGGGACGTAGAATTTTTTTTTTTATTAATTAATTCGTTCCCTCAATTTAACAATTCATTCCCACGAATTAACAATTCGTTCCCACGAATTAGTAATTCGTTCCCTCAATTTAACAATTCGTTCCCACGGGAACGAATTGTTAATTCGAGGAAACGAATTGTTAAATTGAGGGAACGAATTGTCATTTCGAGGGAACGAATTGTTAATTCGAGGGAACGAATTGTTATATCGTGGGAACGAACTGTTAATTCGAGGGAACGAATTGTTAAATTGAGGGAACGAATTGTTATTTCGTGGGTACGAATTAATAAAAAAAATAGTACATCCACCAAAGTCAAGTCAATACCCGAAGTCCTCGTTGACCATATTAAATTTCAAGAAGACTTTTATAATCCATTCATCAAACTGTAATATTATTCGTGTTCCATGTACCTAAAACATGGGTGTAAATACCAAATCTTGTGACACCGACGGAGATGTGAGCAAACTCAATATTAATATTTATCCCGTCAACACAGTGTGTATGTGCCGTGAAACACGGTCCCGTGAAACATTTTTATTGCAGTTTAAAGCTATTTGTAGGTGTTGACGGGATAAATAGAATAGTAGGTTAGTGCCGTGAATGGGAAAACATATCTGGCGCGGCACGGAAACGGGATGTGCTCGGCATAGCCTCGCCCATCCCGTTTCCTAAGCCTTGCCAGATATGTTTCCCCATTCACGGCACTAACCTACTATTCTCTATTTCAACGTTCAGATTATCATTGAGAATGTTGTGCTAGGTGTTTTTGTTTGTTGGCTAACTGATTGTATCGGACCTCAACCAGACCTGTGTAGACGTAGCAAGATAGAAGCCTTGTTCATATATATAGAGTTATACCGATGAAAGCCGAAACACGCCGAATGCCTGTGAGCTCATGTATCGCAATATTAATGTTTGGGGTTACAAAAAACGTGGGGTTACGAAAACCGGACTGTACATCAACATCAACGGTTTGTGTAACGCCCGGTTTTTATAATCCTCAATAACGTCTGTCACTCTGGAGCGCCGCAGGGGACATGGATTTTGTTTAATTAATTCGTTCCCACGAAATAACAATTCGTTCCCTCAATTTAGCAATTCGTTCCCTCGAATTAACAATTCGTTCCCACGATATAACAATTCGTTCCCTTGATATAATATGTGCGATAATACATGTATGTATAATCAGGCGCGGTTAGTCCGGCCCCCCCCCCCCCCACCCCCCCCCCCCCTGCTCCCGGCAAAAAAAAAAAAAAAAAGAAGAAGAAAAAATACAATAGTCGAATAGTTGGATGACTTTTTTCGTGGCCTAGGTGTCAGGAAATCGCATCTGCGGCGATCTGGCATTTAAACAGACCCCCAGACCCCCACCCCGCCCCCCCCCCCCCCCCCCCCCCCCCCGTCTTTACGATTTCGCGCGCGCGGAGCTCGGGTACGCCGAATTTTAATTACAGACCCCTCCCCCTCCCCCCCCCACCCTGCAATTATTTCTGTATCCGCGCCTTGTATATATTATGTACTTAGTTA
The DNA here is from genome assembly GCA_029237695.1 of Conchocele bisecta. Classification (NCBI taxonomy): domain Eukaryota; kingdom Metazoa; phylum Mollusca; class Bivalvia; order Lucinida; family Thyasiridae; genus Conchocele; species Conchocele bisecta. The sequence continues at coordinate 33,175,128 of CM055275.1, forward strand.
ATACGCACAAAAGTGTACTTACAGCTGTACTGAACATGACTGTCACAGGAATATTGTCACTCGTGTTGTATACATACACCATTCATTTACACATGTATAAGGCAATTATCTTACAAACATATGGCAAACAATATGCCATTGATGGCCCGTATCCCATTAGTATTGCACCTGTGTGTATACGGAGTCTACACATACGTAAGTAGTATAGTCTACCCTGTATCTTCCTTACTCGTGGAGTAGGAGCAACTATATACATGAGGTGTTTGTCCCTAGCAACCGCACGTTTTGTTATGACAACGGTCTATAGAAATGCTAATCCCTTTGTACCGGATTTCAAAAGAACTTGGTAATTCTATAGAAATTCTAATACCGCTTTTGTATCTAGTTTTCATAAGGCTATAGAAATATCCCCTTTGTATTCGAGAGTAAGCTCGGCTTAAAAATCGGTAACGATGAGCGATATCGTCGATTCGAGGGTACCTACGTGATATGTGAATCGAAATCTTTCATTTTTGTGTCGTTTCGCATGAGTGATTTTGGCTTTAAGGCGGCACTAGGGAGGTATGAATTGGTAAGAGGAGGGTCGGATGAAGCAATGTGTTAACGAATGAGGCGAGATAATGGGTGAGGGTAACTGTAGGCAGTACGAGGAAATTAATCAAAATTGGCGCCCTGATGGGTGTATTGACGGGATACAGTTCCACGAGCGGGTACTAGTACCCGGATAAATCGCTATTGAAAGTACTACAACGTCGGGAACTGGGAGGGAGTGAGGAGGGTAGAGGAGTCAATGGGGAGTGACGAGGAGTGACTGCGGAGCTGATGTTACAGTGTTGAGGAGTGAATGAGGATGGGTGAGGAGACACGGAAAATGGTATTGTAAGAGAGTTTATCTAGATCGTATACATGGTACTGGAACGGAAAACGTGCACACACACTATTACCTATATATATTTATTTCAAAATACATGAAATAGACAAATAGCTGAAACGCTAGATACTAATATTCAACTGTTACACAACAGTCCATGACCACCCACTCTTCCTGCCACTTCACACACGCACTAGTAATTACAACATCGATTTACACATTAGTCTAGGTCCACACAAAGGTTTAGTATCCATCAATGAGACATATCTTAATCAAAAATGTCCAAGACGCTTCTCCCACGGTTTGTTATTAACACTGTCATAATCTCCTTACACGCTCAGCTCAGTTTACACAATACGCATCACTTTATCCTATTATATGAATGCTAGCGTCTCTGCCCATCGTCACCGGTGATGTCTCCCTTTTCTTTTTCCTTCTTTTTCCTTAATGACAGTATAACACATCCAGCGTATATTAATACCCATATTAATGCAAGTACTGAAAATACGACAAAAAGAAATTCTAACAAGTTTGGGCTTCCATACATTGGAAATTTTGTCAGCGGTTTCCCCAATGACGTCATTTGTATGTTTTAATATACTCGATCCGGGGCCAACTATTTCATTCACAAAACAGAAGTAAACATGGCGATGTACCGACAAGGCATTTTCAGGCGCGACACCGCGGTGGTATCAGGCTATTTTCATATGCAAATGAGGCATGATATTTTTTAATTATTTATACCAAAGAAATGCGTCACCTGGAAAAATAATATTTTCGACAGATTTTAAAGTATGATCATTGCACATCATAAAATAAATACAGAGATTAAATAGTAATGTCTGTTAACATTTTAAGCAAACACGGTTATCGCCCCTGATATCAGTGTGTAAATTTACGTCTGATATAAAATGTATAATAATGCCAATCAGTACGTGGGATAATGGCGCATGAATGTTTATTTTGCCAGGAAATGTCTCAGATGATGTCCCTAATGTAAAGAACATTTTAAACCTACTGAGTGGGCATGTACCTTTCAGGGTTAATGAAACTGCAACACCAACAATCAATCAATCAATCAATCTAGTTTGATCTTGTAGTACCCTATGTTCAGTACTTTCAGTACTTTGATTGGGGCTTACCGTCATTAATAAATGACATTATCACACATGCCATTGTTTCTGTAGTATATATTGCAAACAAGCAAGTCCCTATTGAGCATATTAAGCAAGATTAAAGGGATTAGTGACAAAGGATATTCCATCGTGCATGTTTTGGGTAGCTTGAAATAATACACTCGTGTATATCGGCTTCCGCGTAAATTTACTAGTTGTCCACGTATTATTTCGTGCTATTCAAACATGTACGATAGAATATCCTCTATGAATTTAGTACGATACGAGCTCGTGTCAGACCCTAGCATGAAACTGTGTTGTTCATTGTACAACAATTCTGAAGAAAGCCTAAACACGCCGAATGCCTGTGGTGTGTCACATATTTAACAGAGCTCCAGATACGTCTCGATATTGTGTATTTTACACATTGATTTTCAAACGAATGAGTACAGAAAACGAGGAAATGAGGAGTCAAATGCTATAATATGGTTGAACTTATTCAGCGGCAAAAAGCAAAGTTTAACGCAATTTTCTTTTTCCGCTCAAATAAGTAAATTTCCGACTTTGTTGAATTGATTATCATTTAGAAATACGCATTGAATTTTAAATCAGGGAGTATACTACTCTATAGACACAAACCTTTAATAGGTATGGAGCGCCGATAGTATTGCTTTTATTTCCAGATACAAACAACGGTACCGGGTGTAGGGATAGGAGGAGTAGAAGGTCTCCGGATGCTACCCGCCCATGACCTGTGACCTGGGAAGGCCAATCTTGTTTGCCCAGGATTCACGACCAATGAGAGCACAGCATTAGGTCTCAATTAATCGCATAGTGTCAGGCTTTCACCAATAGATATTAAATAAATCATTAAATGTTGCAATAAGTAGAGCGCTATATTTAGAAATGATGTTAGAACGAACGCACCATGTTACCTACCACGTGTATACATAGATGGACAACAAAGCACGAATGTTCAAAGATCGCCACGGGACGGGAGAGTCCAAGTTTAGGAGGACATACCATACAATGACACGCGTGGCTTTAACCGGAAGGTTGGAGTTCAAGCCCCTCATCTGATTGAAACGTTTTTCAATTTTTTATAATATTCATTAAATTTGTGGGTTTTTTTTCTAAAAAATAATATTAAATTTATAGTTTATATTTGTGTAGGTAAAATGTCAATAAATAACGATTTTATACTTTAACTTACGTGTACATGTTTAAATAAACTCAATTTCAGCATCAGTGATCTTTGTCAGCGTTGTCTGTTTCATAATCAGTTCCCTCAGAATCGGATGTGAGGTGGATGCTCATACTATCCCGGTCGCTATCTACTGCCACGTCCGTAGTCCAGTAGTCCAGTAGTCCGCCCCTACTTTCGGAACGTGGCCCGAACAGTGTCCAACATAGAGTAAATGAAAGTCATCCAGAAAATTCACGTTACATTTGTTACAAGTCAAAATTGGCAATATGCTCATGTATAGTACAGGACGCATGACTGATATTGGACTGAATCGTAATATAAAATGCATAGCTAAATTTTAGTAAACATTTCAATTGTGTTCGGCCTTCGTTTACAAATAGAATAAATTGCTACTGCAATAAGTCGGAGTGACATGCACAAAACGCATGCGAATAATATGCCAGTACAATACTCACGGAATGCTCCCACATGTGAGACCTGTAATCGTTATCATTCACACGTAAACACGAATTATTAATTATTCAGTTCGATTTGATCAAGGGAGATAATCTACACCAGCGTATACATGCCATACGGCTTTTATTAACCAAGCATTTAGTCGAAATGGGTCCAAATAACGAGGATACGATAATAATGCGGTGCATTGCCGGTCTTGGCACGAGTCGGACGTAATTTTCTGCCTTTAAAAGTAAATAATAAACATATGTACTTACCAGTTCCCAGTGAAAGCTTGTGTCACAAAATGATCACAGGAATGGTTGAATGTCCGACTGCTAGAATATGGATACGATACTTTATATACATACTCTAGTGCATAAGTTTTCTCTAATTGTCCGCGTGTCAATATAAGAACTCCGTGCCAACATTGTGCTTACAATTTTGCGTAAGTGGACTAATGTTCTAACAGTCAGTCTAGCTCCTGAGATATCTGGCGAATTGATCTGAAATGCTTCAGTCATCAGTAGATATGACCTACTCGGTATTCAGGCTAGCATCCAAGTCTGCATAAACAGTGTAAATCACCCAGATATAACCGGTGCAAAATACAATACTGGTGCACGGTTTCGGATAAAGCGCTATTCTCTCCAGCGGTGTATTCCACGGGAGGGATATTTGACACACGAAGACCTATTCGATAGTCGTTACAAGGTTATTCGAGTATTGTGCTCGAGTATTGTGTAATTATGTAACCCATATTACAATTGATGGATGATAAAGGAGATAGTCGGCTACTATTCGTGACATGCATGACCTTTTGGATTTCGTCCTTGACATTGGGCATGCTGAACGTCAGATTGTGTCTTGCAACAAAACCTAAAAACCAAAGGAAATACTAATATTTTATGATTGTACCAAGTAAAAAGGGACTAATTTATAATACCATGGAGACCAACAACAGAATTAATTTAATTACATGTGCATTTTCTTAATTCTGTGTGACTCTTGCAAGAGTCACACAAAATGAAGAAAATGCAAATGTAATTAATTAATTATGTTGGTGGCAGTAATGCCACTGCAATGACCGATTGGCGACAAGTGTATGCCCTGATCAGACTGCGTGGACGCGTACGGCAATACGGGACAAACTTTCGTCCTCATGTAATTTTCTGGCAAATTAAACATTCATTCAACATTACACCACGTATTGATTGGCATTATTATACATTTTATTTTAGACGAAGATTTTCACACTGATATCAGGGGCGATAACCGTGTTTCCTTAAAATGGTAACGGACATTACTATTTATTCTCTGTATTTATGTTTTGATGTGCAATGATCATACTTTATAATCTGTCAAAAACATTATTTTTCAGGTGACGCATTTCATTAGTATAAATAAGTAAACAATATCATGCCTCATTTGCATATGACAATAGCCCGATACCAACGCGCGTCACTATCAGTAAAATAAATATTACTAAATGATTATATCTGTTTTCCGGGCACTTGTAATTTTTAGAACTGGTGGAATAGTGACGCAATTATACACTTATTTAATTCCTATAAAGAACATTTGGTGCGTACTGAGTGGGCATGTACCTTTAAGCGTCCACCCAGTTAACTTTAGCTGGCTTCTTCATACTCTGCTTACAAAGGACACGACGCTCTGGCTTGAACATCTTCGCCTAGAAGTTGATATTATGTCGGGTAAGCCAGCTCTGCATGTTGGACAACTACGGAGCCCCGCAGGGGACATGGATTCGTTTTTATTAATTCGTTCCCACGAAATAACAATTCGTTCCCTCAATTTTACAATTCGTTCCCGCGAATTAACAATTCGTCCCAACAATACAACAATTCGTTCCCTCGAATTAACAGTTCGTTCCCACGAAATGACAATTCGTTCCGTCAATTTAACAATTCGTTCCCTCGAATTAACAATTCCGTTCCCTCGAATTAACAGATCATTCCCACGATATAACAATTCGTTCCCATGAATTAACAATTCGTTCCCACGGGAACGAATTGTTATTTCGTGGGAACGAATTGTTAAATTTAGGGAACGAATTGTTAATTCGTGGGAACGAATTGTCAAATTGACAAACGCGTGCACGTGTTCTGAAAACATTTATAATTTAGTACATCCACCAAAGTCAAGTCGATACCCGAAGTCCTCGTTGACCATATTAAAATTCAAGAAGGCTTTTATAATCCATTCATCAAACTGTAATATTATTCGTGTTCCATGTACCTAAAACATGGGTGTACACACCAAATTTATAATTATGCTTGTGACACCGACGGAGATGTGAGCAAACTCAATATTAATATTTATCCCGTCAACACAGTGTATGTGCCGTGAAACACGGTGCCGTGAAACATTTGTATTGCAGTTTAAAGCTATTTGTAGGTGTTGACGGGATAAATAGAATAGTAGGTTAGTGCCGTGAATGGGAAAACATATCTGGCGCGGCACGGAAACGGGATGTGCTCAGCATAGCCTCGCCCATCCCGTTTCCTAGGCCTTGCCAGATATTTTCCCCATTCACCATGTTCACGGCACTAGCCTACTATTCTCTATTTCAACGTTCAGATTATAATTGAGAATGTTGTGCTAGGTGTTTTTGTTTGTTGGCTAACTCATTGTATCGGACCTCAACCAGACCTGTGTAGACGTAGCAAGTTAGAAGCCTTGTTCGTATATATATAGTTATACCGATGAAAGCCGAAACACGCCGAATGCCTGTGATCTCATGTATCGCAATATTAATGTTTGGGGTTACAAAAAACGTGGGGTTACGAAAACCGGACTGTACATCAACATCAACGGGTTGTGTAACGCCCGGTTTTTATAAGCCCCAATACCATGAAACGTGTACATGTATTTCATTTTCTGTCACTCTGGAGCGCCGCAGGGGACATGGATTTTGTTTAATTAATTCGTTCCCACGAAATAACAATTCGTTCCCTCAATTTGGCAATTCGTTCCCTCGAATTAACAATTCGTTCCCACGATATAACATGTGCGATAATACATGTATATATCATGTACTTAGTTAATACACACAAACGTGTACTTACAGCTGTACTGAACATGACTGTCACAGGAATATGTTCACTCATAGTGTATACATACACCATTCATTTACACATGTATAAGGCAATTATCTTACACCATTCATTTACACATGTATAAGGCAATTATCTTACAAACGAATGGCAAACAATATGCCATTGATGGCCCGTAGCCCATTAGTATTTCACATGTGTGTATACGGAGTCTACACATACGTAAGTAGTATAGTCTACCCTGTATCTTCCTTACTCGTGGAGTAGGAGCAACTATATACATGAGGTGTTTGTCCCTAGCAACCGCACGTTTTGTTATGACAACGGTCTATAGAAATGCTAATCCCTTTGTACCGGATTTCAAAAGAACTTGGTAATTCTATAGAAATTCTAATACCGCTTTTGTATCGAGTTTTCATAAGGCTATAGAAATATCCCCTTTGTATTCGAGAGTAAGCTCGGCTTAAAAATCGGTAACGGTGAGCGATATCGTCGATTCGAGGGTACCTACGTGATATGTGAATCGAAATCTTTCATTTTTTGTCGTTTCGCATGAGTGATTTTGGCTTTAAGGCGGCACTATGGAGGTATGAATTGGTAAGAGGAGGGTCGGATGAAGCAAGGTGTTAACGAATGAGGCGAGATAATGGGTGAGGGTAACTGTAGGCAGTACGAGGAAATTAATCAAAATTGGCGCCCTGATGGGTGTATTGACGGGATACAGTTCCACGAGCGTGTACTAGTACCCGGATAAATCGCTATTGAAAGTACTACAACGTCGGGAACTGGGAGGGATGAGGAGGGTAGAGGAGTCAATGGGGAGTGACGAGGAGTGCTGCGGAGCTGATGTTACAGTGTTGAGGAGTGAATGACGAGGGTGAGGAGACAACGGAAAATGGTATTGTAAGAGAGTTTATCTAGATCGTATACATGGTACTGGAACGGAAAACGTGCACACACACTATTACCTATATATATTCATTTCAAAATACATGAAATAGACAAATAGCTGAAACGCTAGATACTAATATTCAACTGTTACACAACAGTCCATGACCACCCACTCTTCCTGCCACTTCACACACGCACTAGTAATTACAACATCGATTTACACATTAGTCTAGGTCCACACAAAGGTTTAGTATCCATCAATGAGACATATCTTAATCAAAAATGTCCAAGACGCTTCTCCCACGGTTTGTTATTAACACTGTCATAATCTCCTTACACGCTCAGCTCAGTTTACACAATACGCATCACTTTATCCTATTATATGAATGCTAGCGTCTCTGCCCATCGTCACCGGTGATGTCTCCCTTTTCCTGTTCCTTCTGTCCAGTTCGCTTCTCGCCATTTCCACGACTTGCTGCGCAGGGCTCGTCAGGGTGATTTCGGGTATCTTATATGGTGATAAACCTCCTCCTGCTGCTGCTGCTTCTGAGCTTTCTGTATCCATGCCTTCGTCTTCTTGCAGTTCCGGAGCTTGGTACAAGTCCAAGATACGGTCAAACAGATACTTTCTCTTACTTGTGGCAGACTTCCAGGCCTCTTCGTCATCGTAATCGTCATCCATTTTCAGAGCGGAAACTGTATTCTTTATAGTTGCATATATTGGTTCAGAGCGTTTAACCATAATATTGTATTCACAAAACTGTTCATCAGCGCCTTTCTGTATATGTTTTTCATTTGTTCAAAGACGTGCACTCGGGCTTCCAACTGATCGACAGCGTTGCCTCTCTGTATGTACTTTTCTACCCGTTCCTCAAACTCTGGTTGACATTGTTCAAACGCGTCTTCCACGAGCAAATCACAGGAAGCGTCCTCCTTCTCATCGGTTTCACTGAAACTTTCTGCAACCGATTCGTTATCCATGCCCGATTCGTTTCCGCTTTCATTATCGATATGCATGGTGTTGTATGTCTCAACATATTGTCCCGTCTTTTAAATTCTTTGGAGCATATATCGCATGCGAACATCTCAAAGTATATCAGACGAATGAGGAGGAGGAGTGAGGAGTCGCGCTTTTATATAGGGTTGGCATATAAGCCCCGTTTCAGATATGCGAGTGTCGGCGGTGTCAAAATAGACATGACATCATCACTTTCAATAGTATGCATTCATATGGATCGTGTATGGATAAACGCTATATTTACTAGCTGCTCACTATATACTAATATCATCTCACCCATCCTCATTCACTCCTCAACACTGTAACATCAGCTCCGCAGTCACCCTCATCACTCCCCATTGACTCCTCTACCCTCCTTACTCCCTCCCCGTGTATCGCTATTGTTCCTGAGGAGGGTAGAGGAGTAAATGGGGAGTGACGATGAGTGCTTGCGGAGCTGATGTTACACTGGTGAGGAGTCAATGAGGATGGGTGAGATGATATTAGTATATAGTGAGCAAACCTATCGCGTGCGCACGCAAAACACTATCGCGTGCGCACGCAAAACCTATTGCGTGCGCACGCGAAAGTAAAACATATTTCCATGTCCCTCTGTGCCACCGTAGATGCAAGCGCGTGCTAGCTGCTCGGAAGTTACACTGATTAAACCTTTCACCAGGTCTCCAGATAAGGAATTAGTAATTGGGTATTGTCACTCCATCGTGTCTTAAACAATTGGGTATTTCAAAATTTTAATTGGGTAAAATAAAATCACACTATTATTTACACATCAACAGACAGCAATTGTTGAATAGTTTACTTCAAAATTATAACAAGTCTTGGCATTTCATTAGAATTGTCTCCTTGGAGACAATTCTAATGACATACCAACATGTGTTTTCTTAGAAGATAATAGAAATATGCTATATTTGTGGTATGTTTATTGTTTTCTGCAGTATGACAAAGGTACCATACAATTTGTAATGCTTTTTGATACTCGCTACTTCTGATTTCAATTGTCTTTTTTTTGCAATTTTAATTGGGTATTTAAGCAAATACGCAGCTTATCTGGATCTCTGTTTCACCCCAAGTAACTGGAATGGATTTTGGTATGATAATTGTGCAGTCAATCCAACCGTCACAAAATGAGTTTCAGGCTAGTCCATTTATGAAAAGGGGTATTATTGTTCTGAAAAATATGTAAATTACTTTCAAAAAGTGTAGATCTCTGGATCTGCACTGTTTGCATGAACCGCTATAGCGGGCTTTCGGGTTCAAAAGGTTAAATGTTTAATATGCCATGTTTGTCGTGGTGTGTCACAAAGGTATTCGGCTTCGAATTAAAGTCGGTGTCCCAACAATAAGACACAATAGTTTCTTTATATGTGTATACATGTACTTGTGTAACAATTTCATCAGTTTTACAAAAAGTACGAGTGGCCACTATATAGATATAATCATTTAGTAAGATTCCATTTACTGATAGAGAATCGTGTTTGTATCAATCTATTTTGAAATGCTAATGAGGCAGGACATTTTTAAATCATTTATTGTTTTAAGGAAACACGGTTATCGCCCCTGATCTCAAGAGTGACATTTCACATATGTCAATTTGACACGTGCGATAAATTAATGTTTATTTTGCAGAAAAATTCATATCTAAAGAATAGATGAAAATTAAATGTCTATATTACAACCTCGGATGTGGAAGTACGGGTTTATCATTACTTCCTTTGAACGTAGCTAGAATAGTCGTTTTAAAATAAGCACCGCCCACAAAAAATAAGACGCAGATGCAAACGCACCCGAAGCATTATAAAATGCATTTTTGTTCGAAAATGTTGTTCAGAAATCTAATAAATAGGATATACCGCATGGCTGGGTGATAATGCTCTTCTGGGACTTGGGTGGGGTGACAAAAGGCTTCCCTGTCCCACTCTCGGGGACTCCACCCAGGGAGTGGGATTGGGATGCCGTTTGTCAGGTGGCGGAAACTGTGCCCACCTTTGCAATGCTAGTTTTAATGTAAGCACCATGATTGAACAGTTTTCACATAGGGTACCTATGTATTGGAATCGCCTCGGACAGTTAGCCACGCCCCAGACCCCCCTCGATGCGATGGTCTGTAGTGATATCTTGGAGTAACCATAACAACAAAATGCATTGTGTTACTCAACGTTTAACTGTCATACGCAACCGCTAATTTAAAATAATATTATGAAAAACTACTTGCACTGCACAATATCAACAACGGATGTTCTACGTACAAAAATGCATCGGATTATTTTGTTGCGCGTGAGTTGCCCTGCCCCCATTTGCGGCACAAATCGTGCGGTCATCGCTAAATTTAGTAACATGCAGAGCTAACTCCCCTCCGAATACTCTCCGAAACACGCAACGCGTTTAACACACAAACGACATCAAGTTTGACCTTCCGACAGTCTATTTTTAAACTCACCCGACACCTGTGCGAAACAAAACTCGCACGTGCATGTGGGTCTAACTGATGTTTAATCCTCATTATATCGATGGATTTACAGCGGATTTTAGTGACATTCCCGAATTCGGCCTGATTGACATTTGTCTATGGTGGCCAATACACGCCAACATGAGATTCAGTCAGTATTTAAAGTGATAAATGACAGTCAGGGAACAAATTAATGACAGTATAACACATCCAGCGTATATTAATACCCATATTAATGCAAGTACTGAAATTACGACAAAAAGAAATTCTAACAAGTGTGGGCTTCCCATACATTGGAAATGTTGTCAGCGGTTTCCACAATGACGTCATTTGTATGTTTTAATATACTCGATCCGGGGCCAACTATTTCATTCACAAAACAGAAGTAAACATGGCGATGTACCGACAAGGCATTTTCAGGCGCGATACCGCGGTGGTATCAGGCTATTTTCATATGCAAATGAGGCAAGATATTTTTTAATTATTTATACTAAAGAAATGCGTCACCTGGAAAAATAATATTTTCTATAGATTTTAAAGTATGATCATTGCACATCATACAATAAATACAGAGATTAAATAGTAATGTCTGTTAAAATTTTAAGCAAACACGGTTATCGCCCCTGATATCAGTGTGTAAATTTACGTCGGATATAAAATGTATAATAATGCCAATCAGTACGTGGGATAATGGCGCATGAATGTTTATTTTGCCAAGAAATGTCTCAGATGATGTCTCTAATGTAAAGAACATTTTGTACCTACTGAGTGGGCATGTACCTTTCAGGGTTAATGAAACTGCAACACCAACACTCAATCAATCAATCTAGTTTGATCTTGTAGTACCCTATGTTCAGTACTTTCAGTACTTTGAGTGAGGCTTACCGTCATTAATAAATGACATTATCACACATGCCATTGTTTCTGTAGTATATATTGCAAAGAAGCAAGTCCCTATTGAGCATATTAAGCAAGATTAAAGGGATTAGTGAGTACAAAGGATATTCCATCGTGCATGTTTGGGTAGCTTGAAATAATACACTCGTGTATAAATATCGGCGTCCGCGTAAATTTACTCGTTGTCCACGTATTATTTCATGCTATTCAAACATGTACGATAGAATATCCTCTATGAATTTATTACGATACGAGCTCGTGTCAGACCCTAGCATGAAACTGTGTTGTTCATTGTACAACCATTCTGAAGAAAGCCTAAACACGCCGAATGCCTGTGGGGTGTCACATATTTAACAGAGCTCCAGATACGTCTCGATATTGTGTATTTTACACATTGATTTTCAAACGAATGAGTACAGAAAACGAGGAAATGAGGAGTCAAATGCTATAATATGGTTGAACTTATTCAGCGGCAAAAAGCAAAGTTTAACGCAATTTTCTTTTTCCGCTCAAATAAGTAAATTTCCGACTTTGTTGAATTGATTATCATTTAGAATATGCATTGAATTTTAAATCAGGGAGTATCCTACTCTATAGACACAAACCTTTAATAGTTATGGAGCGCCGATAGTATTGCTTTTATTTCCAGATACTAACAACGGTACCGGGTGTAGGGATAGGAGGAGTAGAAGGTCTCCGGATGCTGCCCGCCCATGACCTGTGACCTGGGAAGGCCAATCTTGTTTGCCCAGGCTTCACGACCAATGAGAGCACAGCATTCGGTCTCAATTAATCGCATATTGTCAGGCTTACACCAATAGATATTAAATCAATCATTACATATTCCAATAAGTTGACCGCTGTATTTAGAAATGATGTTAGAACGAACGCACCATGTTACCTACCACGTGTATGCATAGATGGACAACAAAGCACGAATGTTCAAAGATCGCCACGGGACGGGAGAGTCCAAGTTTATGAGGACATACCATACAATGACACGCGTGGCTTTAATCGGAAGGTTGGAGTTCAAGCCCCCCATCTGATTGAAACGTTTTTCAATTTTTTATAATATTCATTACATTTGTGGGTTTTTTTTCTAAAAAATAATATTAAATTTATAGTTTATATTTGTGTAGGTAAAATGTCAATACATAACGAGTTTATACTTTAACTTACGTGTACATGTTTAAATAAACTCAATTTCAGCATCAGTGATCTTTGTCAGCGCTGTCTGTTTCATAATCAGTTCCCTCAGAATCGGATGTGAGGTGGATGATACTATCTTGGTCGCTATCTACTGCCACGTCCGTAGTCCAGTAGTCCGCCCCTACTTTCGGAACGTGTGTCCAACATAGAGTAAAAGTCATCCAGAAAATTCACGTTACATTTGTTACAAGTCAAAATTGGCAATATGCTCATGCATAGTACAGGACGCATGACTGATATTGGACTGAATCGTAATATAAAATGCATAGCTAAATTTTAGCAAACATTTCAATTGTGTTCGCCCTTCGTTTACAAATAGAATAAATTGCTACTGCAATGAGTCGGGGTGACATGCACAAAACACATGAGAATAATATGCCAGTACAATATTCACGGAATGCTCCCACATACGATACCTGTAATCGTTATCATTCACACGTAAACACGAATTATTAATTATTCAGTTCGATTTGATCAAGGGAGATAATCTACACCAGCGAATACATGCCATACGGCTTTTATTGACCAAGCATTTAGTCGAAATGGGTCCAAATAACTCAGGTAAACGAAATAAGGCAGTATTATCGATGATACGATAATAATGCGGTGAATTGCCGATCTTGGCACGAGTCGGACGTAATTTGCTGCATGTAAAAGTAAATTATAAACATATGTACTTACCAGTTCCCAGTGAAAGCTTGTGTCACAAAATGATCACAAGAATGGTTGAATGTCCGACTGCTAGAATATGGATACGATAGTTTATATACATACTCTAGTGCATAAGTTTCCTCTAAGTGTCCGCGTGTCAATATAAGAACTCCGTGCCAACATTGTGCTTACAATTTTGCGTAAGTGGACTAATGTTCTAACAGTCAGTCTAGCTCCTGAGATATCTGGCGAATTGATCTGAAATAATTCAGTCATCAGTAGATATGACCTACTCGATATTCAGGCTAGCATCCAAGTCTGCATAAACAGTGTAAATCACCCAGATATAACCGGTGCAAAATACAATACTGGTGCACGGTTTCGGATAAAGCGCGATTCTCTCCAGCGGTGCATTCCACGGGAGGGATATTTGACACACGAAGACCTATTCGATAGTCGTTACAAGGTTATTCGAGTATTGTGCTCGAGTATTGTGTAATTATGTAACCCATATTACAATTGATGATGATAAAGGAGATAGTCGGCTACTATTCGTGACATGCATGACCTTTTGGTTTTGATTTCGTCCTTGACATTGGGCATGCTGTTAACGTCAGATTGTTTCTTGCAACAAAACCCTAAAAACCAAAGGAAATACTAATATTTTATGATTGTACCAAGAAAAATAAAAAGGGACTAATTTATAATACCATGGAGACCAACAACAGAATTTAATTTAATTACATGTGCATTTTCTTAATTCTGTGTGACTCTTGCAAGAGTCACACAAAATGAAGAAAATGCAAATGTAATTAATTAATTATGTTGGTGGCAGTAATGCCACTGCAATGACCGATTGGCGACAAGTGTATGCCCTGATCAGACTGCGTGGACGCGTACGGCAATACGGGACAAACTTTCGTCCTCATGTAATTTTCTGGCAAATTATGATAATAATATGACAATAGCCCGATACCAACGCGCGTCACTATCAGTAAAATAAATATTACTAAATGATTATATCTGTTTTCCGGGCACTTGTAATTTTTAGAACTGGTGGAATAGTGACGCAATTATACACTTATTTAATTCCTATAAAGAACATTTTGTGCGTACTGAGTGGACATGTACCTTTAAGCGTCCACCCAGTTAACTTCAGCTTGCTTCTTCATACTCTGCTTACAAAGGACACGACGCTCTGGCTTGAACATCTTCGCCTAGAAGTTGATATTATGTCGGGTAAGCCAGCTCTGCATGTTGGACAACTACGGAGCCCCGCAGGGGACATGGATTCGTTTTTAGTAATTCGTTCCCACGAAATAACAATTCGTTCCCTCAATTTTACAATTCGTTCCCGCGAATTAACAATTCGTCCCAACAATACAACAATTCGTTCCCTCGAATTAACAATTCGTTCCCACGAAATGACAATTCGTTCCGTCAATTTAACAATTCGTTCCCTCGAATTAACAATTCCGTTCCCTCGAATTAACAGATCATTCCCACGATATAACAATTCGTTCCCATGAATTAACAATTCGTTCCCGGGAACGAATTGTTATTTGCGGAACGAATTGAATTTAAGGGAACGAATTGTTATTCGTGGGAACGAATTGTTAAATTTAAGGGAAACGAATTGTTTAATTCTTGGGAACGAAAATTGTCAAATTGACAAAACGCGTGCACGTGTTCTGAAAACAATTTATTAATTTTAGTACATCCACCCAAAGTCAAGTCGATACCCGAAGTCCTCGTTGACCATATTAAAATTCAGAAGGCTTTTATAATCCATTCATCAAACTGTAATATTATTCGTGTTCCATGTACCTAAAACATGGGTGTACACACCAACTTTATAATTATCTTGTGACACCGACGAGATGTGAGCAGACTCAATATTAATATTTATCCCGTCAACACAGTGTGTATGTGCCGTGAAACACGGTGCCGTGAAACATTTGTATTGCAGTTTAAAGCTATTTGTAGGGGGGTGTTGACGGGATAAATAGAATAGTAGGTTTAGTGCCGTGAATGGGAAAACATATCTGCGCGGCACGGAAACGGGAGGTTGCTCGGCATAGCCTCAACCCACTCCCGTTCCTAGGCCTTGCCAGATATTTTCCCCATTCACCATGTTCACGGCACTAGCCTACTATTCTCTATTTCAACGTTCAGATTATAATTGAGAATGTTGTGCTAGGTGTTTTTGTTTGTTGGCTAACTCATTGTATCGGACCTCAACCAGACATGTGTAGACGTAGCAAGTTAGAAGCCTTGTTCGTATATATATAGTTATACCGATGAAAGCCGAAACACGCCGAATGCCTGCGATCTCATGTATCCCAATATTAATGTTTGGGGTTACAAAAAACGTGGGGTTACGAAAACCGGACTGTACATCAACATCAACGGTTTGTGTAACGCCCGGTTTGTATAAGCCCCAATACCGTGAAACGTGTACATGTATTTCATTTCCTGTCACTCTGGAGCGCCGCAGGGGACATGGATTTTTTTTAATTAATTCGTTCCCACGAAATAACAATTCGTTCCCTCAATTTAGCAATTCGTTCCCTCGAATTAACAATTCGTTCCCACGATATAATATGTGCGATAATACATGTATATATCATGTACTTAGTTAATACACACAAACGTGTACTTACAGCTGTACTGAACATGACTGTCACAGGAATATGTTCACTCATGGTGTATACATACACCATTCATTTACACATGTATAAGGCAATTATCTTACACCATTCATTTACACATGTATAA
This sequence comes from Conchocele bisecta, assembly GCA_029237695.1. Lineage (NCBI taxonomy): Eukaryota > Metazoa > Mollusca > Bivalvia > Lucinida > Thyasiridae > Conchocele > Conchocele bisecta. Next base: position 33,191,723 of record CM055275.1, read on the forward strand.
GGCAATTATCTTACACCATTCATTTACACATGCATAAGGCAATTATCTTACACCATTCATTTACACATGCATAAGGCAATTATCTTACACCATTCATTTACACATGTACAAGGCAATTATCTTGCAAACGAATGGCAAACAATATTTTGTCCTTATTATATAACGGATTTTTATGAAATATGCGCATCAACTGTCTTGTTATGCTGCAGTTAGTGGTCTCGGTACAAACGAATGGCAAACAATATGCCATTGCTGGCCCGTAGCCCATTAGTATTTCATCTGTGTGTATACTGAGTCTACAAATACGTATGTCAAGGTGTATGCTCACGTGGTTACAACAACAGCAACAAGTACTGAAACTTCCAGAAGTCCTCCGATTCAAAGTACGTATTCTTGTATTTTGTCATTATTATATAACGGATGTTTATGAAATATGCGCATCAACGTGTCTTGTTATGCTGCAGTTGGTGGTCTCGGTACTTTTGCCCAAACTTCTGTCGTTTTTCCGAAGAATCGATTTCCGTGTCTACTGACACCGAAATCGATTCTCCGCAAAAACGACATAAATATGTGACGAACTCCTGGGGCCGCCAAATGCAGCTCATGAAGACGCGTTGGCTGCGCCATATTTCATCAAAATCCGTTGCGTATTAAGGAACATATCAAATAATACTTACTTTGGAGTGGGCGCCCTTTAAACACTTTCAGCCATTGCTGTAACCACGTGATCATGCACCTTGTATGTGTATCGCCACGGCAAACACGTCGCACTGAGTTCGGCACAAGTGTAGCTTCAATCGCGTTCTGATCACTTCCATCACCGTTCGCTACCACCGCCTTGTCCGAGTTGTAATGCAAGCGCGTGCTAGCTGCTCGGAAGTTACACTGGTTAAACCTTTCACCAGGGCTCCAGATAAGGAATTAGTAATTGGGTATTGTCACTCCAACAAAATGTTAATTGGGTAAAAGAACTACTGTTTACACATCAACAGACAGCAATTGACAGCAATTGTTGAATAGTTTGCTACAAAATGAAAACGAGTCCTGGCATTTCATTAGAATTGTCTCCTTGGAGAAAATTCTAATAAAATGCCAAGATGTGTTTAGTTGCGTTAGATGTGTTAGAAATATGCGATAGTTGTGGTATGTTTATTGTTTTCTGCAGCATGACAAAAGTACCATAAAATTTGTATTGCTTTTTGATACTCGCTACTTCCGATTTCAATTGTTTTTTTGCAATTTTAATTGGGTATTTAAGCAAATACGCAGCTTATCTGGAGCTCTGTTTCACCCCAAGTAACTGGAATGGATTTTGTTATGTTAATTGTGCAGTCAATCCAACCGTCACAAAATGATTTTCAGACTAGTCCATTTATGAAAAGGGGTATTATTGTTCTCAAAAATATGTAAATTACTTTCAAAAAGTGTAGATCTCTGGATCTGCACTGTTTGCATGAACCGCTATAGCGGGCTTTCGGGTTCAAAGGATTAAATGTTTAATATGCCATGTTTGTCGTAGTGTGTCACAAAGGTATTCGGCTCGGAATTAAAGTCGGTGTCCCAACAATAAGACACAATATTTGCTTTATATGTGTATACATGTACTTGTGTAACTATGTCATCAGTTTTACAAAAAGTACGAGTGGCCACTATTATAGGAATGAATGGCCTTTTTGTGGAATTTATCGGGGTATAAACTTGGAAAAGTCGCGGGAATACTGGACGAAGGCCGGAAGGCCTCGTCCAGTATTCCCGCGACTTTTCCAAGTTTATATCCCCGATAAATTCCACAAAAAAGCCATTCATTCCTTATAATTCCAGCATTTGAAATAAATTCATCAAGAAAATGTGTTTATTTTCAGTTTTCTTAAGAATTATTTTAACTGCGCCTGCCGGTTACGGAAAGTAGTTCGGCATGGGAGTTTACTGGGATATAAATTTTGGACAGAGACTTGCTACGGACCAATCAAATATTAGGGAATGTGTAAATATTTTTGTGCTGGAATTATACAGATATAACATTCCATTTACTGATAGAGAATCGCGTTTGTATCAATCTATTTTGAAATGCAAATTAGGCAGGACATTTTTAAATTAGTTATCGTTTTAAGGAAACACGGTTATCGCCCCTGATCTCAAGAGTGACATTTCACATATGATGTCAAATTAACACGTGCTATAAAGTTAAATTAATGTTTAATTTGTAGAAAAATTCATATCTAAAGAATGGATGAAAAAAAATGTCTATATTACAACCTCGGATGTGGAAGTACGGGTTTAATCATTACTTCCTTTGAACGTAGCTAGGATAGTCGTTTTAAAATAAGCACCGCCCACAAAAAATAATACGCAGATGCAAACGCACCCGAATATGTTGTTCACAAATCTAATAAATAGATAAATAGGGGTGGGGGTGGGACGGGTGCGTACGCACCCCCCTAAATTCGCCGAGGTCCGCTATTTTTCAAACAGTAATCTCAACAAATCTTGAAATGCATTAATATACAGGTAATTTGCCTGAAAATGCCACCGTTGAAATCCGAATTTAAATGACATAAAATGCAGGAGAGTGCATTTCAGGCCATCTAGGTTTAAAAAATTGCAGGGGGGTGCGTCAGGGTCTCGCCCCATGTAGTGGCGCGAGAACGCTAGGGGGGTACCCCCTAGCGTGGGTGCGTCAGGGTCTCGCCCCATGTAGTGGCGCGAGAACGCTAGGGGGGTACCCCCTAGCGTACTCGCGCCACTACATGGGGCGAGACCCTGACGCACCCCCGCCACTACATGGGGCGAGACCCTGACGCACCCCCGCCACTACATGGGGCGAGACCCTGACGCACCCCCCAATAGAAAATCCTGCGTACGGGCCTGGACACAAACCTTTAATAGTTATCATGGTTATGGAGCTCCGATAGTATTGCTTTTATTTCCAGATACTAACAACTGGTCCGGCTGGTGGGATAGGAGGAGTAGAAGGTCTCCGGATGCTGTCCGCCTATGACCTGTGACCTGGGAAGGCCAATCGTGTTTGCCCAGGCTTCACGACCAATGAAAGCACAGCATTAGGTCTCAATTAATCGCATATTGTCAGGCTTTCACCAATAGATATTAAATAAATCATTAAATGTTGCAATAAGTAGAGCGCTATATTTATAAATGATGTTAGAACGAACGCACCATGTTACCTACCACGTGTATACATAGATGGACAACAAAGCCTGGATGTTCAAAGATCGCCACGGGACGGGAGAGTCCAAGTTTAGGGGGACATACCATGCAATGACACGCGTGGTTTTAACCGGAAGGTTGGAGTGTCGAGCCCCCCATCTGATTGAAACGTTTTTAAATTTTGTATAATATTCATTACATTTGTGTGGTTTTTTTTTCTAAAAAATAATATTAAATTTATAGTTTATATTTTTGTAGGTAAAATGTCAATAAATAACGATTTTATACATTTAATTTACGTGTACAAGCTTAAATAAACTCAATTTCAGCATCAGTGATCTTTGTCAGCAAGTCTGTTTCATAATCAGTTCCTTCAGAATTTCACCAACATTGCAAAGTATACTTTTCTAGCAAAGTATACTTTGAGGGAGAAATCATTTATTTTTCCCGAAATGCATTTTGCCATATAGAACTAACAACTGCATATATTTGATGATTAAAAGCATTCAGAATTATTATACTGCATGTATTACATTATCACAGCCATTTTGGCTGTGATAATGTAATAAATTCAGTATAATAAAAATTTATAAAATTATCCTAAAATTGAAAATTTCTCCCTCAAAGTATACTTTGCTAGAAAAGTATACTTTGCAATGTTTGTGAAATAGGCTACAGTAGTCCGCCCCTACTTTCGGAACGTGGCCCGAACAGTTGGCCCACTCTTATGTAGCCTTTGAGGGAGAAATTTCCAATTTTAGGATACATTTATTATTTTTTATTATACTGAATTTATTACATTATCACAGCCATTTTGGATGCGATAATGTAATACATTCAGTATAATAAGTCTGCATACTTTTAACCATCAAATATATGCAGTCGTTAGTTATATATGAACTAATGCATTTCAGGAAAAATAAATGACTACTCCCTCAAAGTATACTTTGCTAGAAAAGTATACTTTGCAATGTTGGTGAAATCGGCTACTGGCGATATGTGTTGCATGCCCTAATGGATTTCGTCCTTGACATTCAGCATGCTGAACGTCGTCAGATTGTTTCTTGCAACAAAACCTAAAAACCAAAGGAAATACTAATATTGTATGATTGTACCAAGTAAAAAGGGAGTAATTTATAATATCATGGAGACCAACAGCAGAATGAATTAATTACATTTGCATTTTCTTAATTCTGTGTGACTCTTGCAATACGGCAATACGGGACACAATTTCGTCCTCAACTAGCCGATTACAAGTCCAATTGTTTGATGAATGATCATATCATTTCAATTGAATTTAAGTCGGCATAATATGGTGGCAGTCTTAAAGCCTGGTGTCCGTGTCTGGCGAGCAGATCGTCGATGACTTAAAGGTACATGCCCACGCAGTAGGTTATAATATAGTGATACAGATACTTTTGTATATTCTGTGTGTATGACATTTTCTGGCAAAATAAACATTCATTCACCATTACCCCACGTATTGATTGGCATTATTATACATTTTATTTTAGACGAAGATTTTCACACTGATATCAGGGGCGATAACCGTGTTTCCTTAAAATGGTAACGGACATTACTATTTATTCTCTGTATTTATTTTTTGATGTGCAATGATCATACTTTATCATCTGTCGAAAATATTATTTTTCAGGTGACGCATTTCATTAGTATAAATAAGTAAAAAATATCATGCCTCATTTGCATATGAAAATAGCCCGATACCAACGCGCGTCACTATCAGTAAAATAAATATTACTAAATGATTATATCTGTTTTCCGGGCACTTGTAATTTTTAGAACTGGTGGAATAGTAACGCAATTATACACTTATTTAATTCCTATAAAGAACATTTTGTGCTTACTGAGTGGGCATGTATCTTTAAACTGGCTTCTTCATACTCTGCTTACAAAGGACAAGCCGCACTGGCTTGAACATCTTTGCCTAGAAGTCGATATTATGTCTGGTCAGCCAGCTCTGCATGTCGGACAACTACGGATCCCCGCAGGGGACATGGATTCGTTTTTATTAATTCGTTCCCACGAAATAACAATTCGTTCCCTCAATTTAACAATTCGTTCCCTCGAATTAACAATTCGTTCCCACGATATAACAATTCCTTCCCACGAATTAACAATTCGTTCCCACGGGAACGAATTATTATTTAGTGGGTACGAATTGTTAAATTGAGGGAACGAATTGTTATTTCATGGGAACGAACTAATAAACAAAAAAATCTGCGTAGACAACAAACAACACATACCCGAAGAGTATTAGATAAAAAAAAATGACGAAGATCGAAAAAAAATAGGTCAAAGCTGATTTTTTCTGTATAGTTTGTAAATATCATCTGCTGAAACATATCAAAACTCCCCATGAATCCGACTGGAGCTTAACTCAGAATTGAAGATGGCGTCCAAGATGGCTGCCGCAATCAGCCAGTGTTATAAATGTCACAAGACATAGTGCAAACTGTATTTTTCTTGCATGACATGTCAGCATATCATCACAAATAGAATATTATGCACATAGTATCTGATGCTGACCGTAGAAATAATAATATAATTGTGTATTTGTGGCATGTCTAGCTCCGGGTCTTAAAGCGTAGATTTATAAGATGACAATGAAACATCTTGTTCAATTAGGCACGATGGATCATTCACCAAGTAACAAGCGAGCAGTGCAGACCCTTATCAGACTGCGCGGATGCGCAGGCCGATTACAAAACGCATAAGCCCCATTTATCCAGCCAAAATGGCGCAACGCACATTTCACAATCTAAAAATAGTAGCAGAAGTGGGCATGCACAAATCAGCATGACGTAATAGTTTAAATAATAATATAGCAATAGGCTCCTATACGCCGAGAAGACTCAACAACGCCATGATTTAAATCATTATAGATATTGAGTACACATACTAGCATCGACATATTCTGATCATTTGTAACAGCGCTGTTCCTTGACAATTTCATAGTACAGCATGGATGGGAAGTGTGTTATTTGTAAAGAGAATTTTGCCTCTGCCAAAACACAAACCGTTGGCGAAAGGGGTCATGCCTCGTTGATTTACAGCCAGTGTCACTCGCAGTGATTGATTCGATGCTCTTTTCTGAGAACAGTAGAACCGCCTTTTGATGTACACGCCAACTGTTACAAAGAGTATACACGCAAATCCACACTGGAGGCACAAAAACGAAAAGCCCCAGATGTTCCAGAGATTGTTACGGGGGCACCGCTGCGATCTGATCGTAAGGAGTTTGACATTAAAACGGATTGTTTGTTTTGCACGGAGAAGATACATGTAGGTCACAAACAACCCAAAGCGCGTAGGAAAGAGTTCCACTCTGTTGAAACCATCGAATACTTGGAAACGCTCATGTCAATTGCTAAGAATCGACCTGATGATTGGGGAAAGGATGTGATGATGTGTATCTAGACAACCAATGATTTGGTGGCTGCAGAAGCTATATATCATCACGATTGCGCAGTTGCATTTAGGAGAGGACGCCCAGAATCTACATCAAATCCCGAAAGAGGAAGACCCAAAGATGTGTTGAGAAACACGGCGTTTGATAAAGTATGTGAGTACCTAGATGAGAATGACGAACGCCAATACTCTTTCAGAAATTTATGAAATAATGGACAAGTATTTGGACGGTATTGAAGGGTACAAGCGCATTATGGTGAAAGAAACGCAAATGCTTCAACAGAGAAAGACAGAATTGTAGATATGGCGGCGTCCATAATCAGAGATGATATCAGAACGCAGGTATATAATTGTTCCGAATACCCAACGATGGATGACACGAATAATGGCTGCTCGTTAGTTCCAGTAAGTCTCGGCCGGTTTCTTCACGGTGTAGTAAACTCAAAAGCATCAACGGAACGTACGACAGGCGATGTACAGCCATATCCCATTCTAGAATAGCTGCATGCAGACCAAGGTCATTTATATCGCCAATTCTGTTATAGCTGTCTACATACACAGTTGTATGCATCTCGGGAGTGTTTGATAACGCAGATTTCAATGTTGCGACACTAACTGAGCATGATACTTTCCACAACATGGGCGGAATTGCATGCATTACCCCACAAGGGGAAAAGGCTGAAGAAAAACTGAGTCGGTCTGTCAATATACCCAGCTCCCAATTAATAGGAACGTTTGGTGACATCCCAATCAAAACGTACAAGAAACCAACCGTACCCGGCATGCTGCCAGTGAAGTTTGGCCCAATTGAAGCTCCAAAACCTGACCCACCTAGTTTGGTGGTTGCAGTAGATGTTGATCGGCTGTGGTTAGCCAGCTTTTCTACAAATCTTACCCCTTGCCCGTCATGGAGTGGGTTCATGCAGGTGGCAGTAACAGGCGAAAAGCATGAGAAAAGCAGAATCGAGATTCTTCCATTCATTAATCTAGATCCAACAAATCTGAGCACAATATTTACGGCATTGTGTGTTGACAAGCATGGGCAGAAGATGTGCATTGTCACATTTGACCAACCGCTTTATATCAAAGCCACATAGTGGCTGCATCGCCAGATCTGTCGAATATAATCACACGATTGTGTGGTTTTCACCTGATGTCATTTATGTGATCAGGTGGATTTATCATGGCGGCCAGCGGATTAGAAGCATTATGTGAGACTGTACGCTCCAGGAACTGTTATTCATATGCTAACGGGGCATGCATATTCTAGAGCTGTCCGTGCTCACCTGTTAACTTCAGCTGCCATAACTACTCTTCTGCTTGTGAAACCGGAATCATCAGATACTGTTGATACTGTTGAGTCATTACGTCGACTTCATGCATCACTTTTGAACAGTCAATGTAGTGTAGAAGAGGATGCTAGTCTGGCAGAACTCACTCAGGTACTTGGTAAGTTGATGGAACATGCTGCAAATGGCCGAAATATGCAACTTCAAAGGAGGTTTGTAAGTCCTACGTATCATACATTGCAGATCATTTTGGTGGCAGTGAGGTCGTTGTGGTGTTTGATGGTTACAGCAGCCATGCATCTACGAAATTAGCGGAGCAACGACGAAGAGCATCAAAACCCACATCCCGTGATATATTATTTGATGCAGACATGCAAACAGTGACTACACAAGAAGCATTCCTGACTAATGGAACAAACAAATCAAGATTGATAGAGCTGCTTGCTGAAGAGTTTAAACTTCACGATGTAGTCATAAAGCAGGCTGAAGCTGACGCGGATATTCTAATTGTTGCTACAGCAATATCGATTGTACGATCCCGACCAAAGGACGTAGTGGTTTCAAGTCAATGTGACTTAGTACTGCAGAGATATAATGTATTTAAAAGCTTTAACGCAAATTTCGGACGCACGGTCACCCGGACGTCATTTTGATCACTATGTCTCGCTTTCGCAAGCGGGCTCTACAAAAATGGTGTCATGTGGTTGCAAGAGCGAATGCGGGAAGCGATGTGGCTGCAGAAAGCTTGGACTTCACTGTTCTTCGCTCTGCAGTCAATGCGTCTGACAAACATGCACAAACATTGTACAAATTTATATTTTATTGAATTCTGATATCATTGCTTTGGAAAACATTTTGCATATTACAGGAAATACATTAATTTAGTCAGCCATCTTGGCGACCATCTTGATTATATCAGTTAGACGCCATTGGGTACTAAACTGACAATATACGTCAAAAGAATATGTTCTGACTTTGATACATAGGTTATGTCGAAATGTTGGGACATGCGTTTATTCAAGGTTAGTGAATGACACTTATTAGTCACAAATTGTAAAATCGGATTTACTGATGTTTATTTCAGTGATTCACGTCAATATGTTGAGACTTTAATGGGATTTCAGCCAGCTTTTACACGTAATGTATGCTTCCACAGCCCACACAAATGTGTGAAATTCTTTCGTACACACAATTATCGCCTTGGCTGCGGTAGCTAATTTGCCAGTAACTAACGAAATGCTTAAAGCAGATGATTGAAGTGAATATATTTAAAGCCCCAAAGACACAATTAAAAATCAAAGTACTAAAAGTACTGAAATATGTTATCTCCACAAAAACTTATCACTTGCGGAATTTGAGACTGAAAGTTGCATATTTTCTCAATCATCATCCAGAGGCAAATGTACTGTGCTGATGCAAACCCATTCCCATCCACACGTTTTCTCTAGAATAAATAACTGTTTGTAACTCCCAGAAAACAAGATAATAGCTGCTGTATTTATAAGCACGAAATGTCTTGATTCGTATTCTCCAAAATTTAATTGATAAACTGAGCCCAAAACTGTGGAAACTATAGAGCATAATACATATGTATATGTAGAGTTTTAGATACCAAGCAAGGTAGACCAAAATTCCATAGGATAAGTTGGCACATGGCACTATTTTCGTTTAGGCGTAGCACGATCAATGACTGCCCCCATAGAAATTTGCGTGGCACATTATGACACATTATGCTATATCAAGGGAGATAACATATAAAAATAGCAAATTAAACTTGTATTCGCTATGTGTTTTGTATTGCAGTCTCTGTTAGCTTCGATATGTATGGCATGTGAGTGTAGTAGAGTGGGCGGTAAATGAAGACGGGTGAACATTGGGTATTGACTACCATAACACTAGCAAGATCAAGAAGAACACAACCACTACTAGTAGGAGATCCATTTCCGTCCAAGAAATCAAGCGTTTTCCAGGCCTTATTTTTTTTAAGTCAGACACCAGGGGGCCGCTTCACTAAACTGTGTACGACTAAAATGTTCATAAGTGCAAAATGATGATAGTCTGCAAATTTCACATTAAGAATGTTTTCTTGTAAACAATTATTGGATTTACATGTATTGAGCATAGGCTGAATATGCTCAATACATGTAAATTCATCAATTGAAATTTCCAGACGATCCTAAATTTGCACTTACGATAATTTTATTCGTACGAAGTTTAGTGAAACGGGCCCCAGACTCTTTTTTCAGTTACATCAATAAAAGATGGGTTCTGCTGCTATTGAACGACATGAATTAACTTGTTATTGAGCATGATGATTTCTCAACGTGTGTCTCTGTGTAGAGTATTTGCAATGCCAATTTGATTAACATTACTTTACCCATTTACCGTCCACTAATGTTATTACCAATACAATAATATTTATAATCTGATATAAAATGTATAATAATGCCAATCAATACGTGGGGTAATGGTGAATGAATGTTTATTTTGCCAGAAAATGTCTCAGATGATGTCTCTGATATAAAGAACAGTTTGTGCCTACTAAGTGGGCATATACCTTTAAGTTACTCTCTGTCTTGACTATACAGGCTCTTGACTTTCAGACAGTTTGTGACATAATTCCAGAGATAAAGATGTTATGACTTTCATATTGTTTTGTGTGATGATGCCGTGAACGTTTTTATAGTCCAGTAGAAGCTTTGTGGTGGCAGTCCTATTAGTGAATACGTTGTCCAATAATCCATTGCAATAGTAGCGACAACGCACTGCTTATTGTTGTTGCTTGTCTCATTTCTTTCAAAGAACATGGATTGGCAGGTTGTCATCATATGTACGATATCTTCAGGTTCTATGCCGCAACATATACAGCTCATGCTGGCGGTTTGACTGTTTAAAAGTGTATTTGTTTACTCGTAATGTTCATCGGACCAAGCGTAAACAACGTTTGATTCAGTCCAATGCAAAGTTTTCTGCCGAATGTTCAGACTAACTACACAGCTCTTAACTTTGGTATTGACGGACTCGTAGTGTTAACGGCTGGAACATGGTCATCATTAAACGGAAGAAACCGCAGACGTATTGATGAAAAATAAAATTTACCTGAGGCCCCTGCCCCAGCCCCATTTTTTTTTTGGGCCCTGAGGCATTTTTTGTACCAGCCATACTACTGACGCATGAACACCAAAAAATAGACCACATGATCTCATACCCGGTCTAGATGCGAGTTGATCGTCTTGCGGTAATATAGCGAAATTGGCCTGTTGTTCACTATATATTTATACCGTAACCATTGCTCCATGCAACATAATAAAGGGGGTTGAATAAATGTTGTTTATATCTGAAGTAACCTAATATACGTGAAGTATCCAAATATATCGTCAATCCCCCTAAGATCGGGGCCACCATTGTGAAATCAGTTACGTCATAGATGTACCTCTCGTCACGCGCGTGATTTCGATCTGTAAACAAGGAATAAATACTTACAGCTGTCACTGAACTTTGACAACCCAGAAAATGTGATTTCAAACAGGGAATAATGTTCAAATAATGTAGCAGTCTCAATTTTCATATGTTCTATCTATTTCTATTAATATACCAACGGTATTACCCCTAAATAACCCCAAAACAATCAATGAAACCTGACACGCTGTGTGTAGCGTCTGTGGATGTAGGTCACACACTTGCAACTTCCGCTGTAAGGCCAATGGTATTTTTTTCATATGTTTGTGTCCCCAGTGTCAATAGTTCTGGTTCTCAAATTAGGTGTGTTTAATGTGTTTTAAAGACAACTCCTCTACATTTGAAGACCAAGTATAGGTGCTACTCCCTAACTGAATATTGTAAAGTGGGTACAGTGTGATGGAATAGGCAGAGACAATATCCCATGAAATCATTCGACCCATTTGGGGGAACTGTAGTGGAACAGCAGTTGTGAGTAGGCATGGAAAGTTATACTGCCCTCACTGCAGTAATGAGGAATAATTCTCAAAATGTTATTAAAAAAAAGAGTTTATAAATTACAAAAGAAATGATGAAAAAAATGTATTTGCAAAAAAATTAATTATATTACGTTCTTTTGTGTTGGTTAACAAATTAGTTTACTTTGGTTGGCCTAAATTCTTGAAAGAAGCAGGTGCCCGATGACGTCACGCACTTTGCGTGTAGCTTCCAAGATGGCAGACGATGTCGACAGACATTGTTCTAGCAGACGTTTTCAGTGTTTAAATGTGTTTTACTGTGGATAAATTAGTTTTTATTGATGGAATTTGATTGTTACAGACACAGGAAGAACCCATGTTAGAATGTATGTCAAATTGTTCTTTTTTATTTAGTTTAAATTCTTACAGCCACGAAGTTCCCGTACTCTACTGTCTGTTTCACGAAAGCTGCCCAAATTTTACGGCTATATAAACAATTCCAAAATAATATTTTTTCCGATAATATTAAATAAAAGGAAAATTTAAGAATGAGCCTTCTTTTTATTTCGTGAAATTCGGTCAAATATTGATTTTATTACGAAAAGATAATTTGTCTATGGGAATTTAACATGGGGGGAAAAGGAAGTGGAGGGAGCTGTGGGAGGAGACTCCGAAACCTGGCTAGATATCATGGAAATGATCTAAGAAAACAACATGGGGAAATTGTTTTTTCGCAATAAAATTAATATTTGACAAAATTTCACGAAATAAAAAGAAGGCTCATTCTTTAATTTTCCTTTAATTTAATATTATCGGAAAAAATATTGTTTTTGAATTGTTTATATGGCCGTAAAATTTGGGCAGCTTTCGTGAAACAGACTATAGGCTACATGAAGTGCCGTTATTGCCTTTATTTTTTCACCTTTGACCCTAATCGCGGCCTCTGATTGGTCAGTCTCAACAGCAAAACCAAGATGGCGGCGAATTTTAAAATCGAAATCGCTGTCTATTCAGTTGAATTTTGTCCATTTTTACTGTATAATGCGATGTCCATTATGATTGCAATGCTTATTATGACAACTGTGTAGTCAATGACGAGACTATATTGAAGCTCATCGTACCGAATCTACCTAGCGTGGACGCCGCCATTTTGCTTTGAATGACGTCACTAGATTTGTGACGTATGGCGAGGGAATGACGTCAAAACATGACGTCACGCACGTTCAAACGATTAAGTTTAGTATGCGGTCTAAATTAAATACATGATTAGTGCCGTCGAATTTTTATATTCGGTTTCGCCCCGACAACTTTATAGGGGCTCGCTAAAGCTCGTCCCAATAAAGCTGTCTACGGCTCAACCGAATATATTTTATATTCGACGGCACTAACCATGTATTGACTATATATCGTGCTGCGTATCTGTACCATTGTAGGCATGTTTTGACGAATTTACCACATCATAGGCGTATGAGCAGGGGGCAGGTGGGGGGGGGGGGGGGCCCCCCGTCCAGGGTGGGGGGGCAGGGGGGGGTGGGGCGGGGGGCAGGGGGGGGGGGGCGGGGGGGGGGGGCAGGGGGGGGGGGGGCAGCTGCACCATGCCCCCCCCCCCCCCCCCCCCCCCCCCCCCCCTATATTGAGCGTGGGGGCCAGAGTATGTTTTGGCCCCTCCAATAATTGCACGAAATTGTGTGTATGTATCGTCATGTATACGGTTCATATATATATACGAGACATTGTCTTACCGCAGATAAGATTCTCGGCTTTTGATTGGCTAGCTTGCCTGGTCATATATATTATATGACCTGCCAAGACCTTCGGACATACAGGAATTGCGATTACCCTCCGGCGCCTCGCGTCCAATGAAGAACATTTTGCAAGCGTCTACCGATTGCGAATTGTATTCCTCACTAAGCACAATAAAACCCCGAATTTATCAATACAAGTAACAAATTGTACACTCAAAACCAGTCTATATTGCTTATTTTTCCATATATCTTCGCTCATCAAAATATGAGCGAAAAATTAGCCAAAATAACGAAAATTGCTTTTCAAATCTAAACGCGCTTGCCTTCGTGACACGGCTATATTTAGGTCACACACTATGGGTTCCACGCACGAAACCGCGGCGTAGCAATGACAGCGAATGTTTGGGAACCAGTCGCATTATTCTAGAGGCGCCAAAGGGAGAGCAGATCGATAGAGCAGTGGAATATACATTAAATTACACGATATAAAAAAAACTGTCATAAAGTCGTTTTCGATGGATTTCTTACTCCATATTTAGTTTGTTTTCGTTTAATAAAAAAACAAAATGTTCATTTACTCCTTTATATTAAGACTGACGGTAGAAAATCGAATCTCGGATTATTTTTCTTCCTGAAAAAACGCAAAGATCAAAAGAAGAGATATGTTTATACGGCCAAATACAGGATCTGCGGTATGACAAATACGTTATTGTGATTCTACACTGGCTATATGGTGTAATATTGCCCGTCTGAAGGTATGTTCACATACCTCCAGACGGGCAATATTACACCATATAACCTGTGTAGAATCACAATAACTTATAATGTCAAGCTAGAGTTTGTGAATAATAAGTTCGTGCGACAGTTATTTTTATCATGCAGAGACTGACACAAGAGAGCAAGCGTTTACTGGAAGTATGTTGGTGCCACAAAAAATAAGTGCGGGTTTTACACAGACATGTAGATCTCTACAACAACAACAAAAAAGTTTCTGCGAAACTATAGTTTGATTTTCGATCAATTTTAGGCCTATGCTTTTTACAAATCTCAGGCGTGGATACGGGATACCCTGCTCCCGGCAAAAAAAGGGGACATTTTAAAGTGTCAATTCGTGGCCTAGGTGTCAGGAAATCGCATCTGCGGCGATCTGGCATTTACAAATTTCTGGTTCCGCGCCTGAATCTTAGTTGCAGCCAAATTTGTAGTAAGTAATTACTTAGACTATTTGCATGCAAGATAACATAAGACAAGGATTATATGTCAGCTTTATAACAATAATAGTAAACTTGAAAATGTGTTCATAGAACACGGATGCGACGTCACGTGGGGCTAATGTAATGAACTGGGATATAAACGCAATACGTTGAATGGGCGTTTCCATTATGAATTTAAGGACAGTGTAAATATTATGAATTTGACGTGGTCAAGCAGTTGACACGTCTGGAGACATTTTCTTGTCTGGACCATCTTAACCCTTAGACCGCTACGCACAACAATTGTCGTCTGCTGTTACTTTTATATATTGCCTTATTTCTCAGTAAAAGCATGTTTTGACAGCACTTTGCATGATGTTGTAAATTATTCTAAAGTGCTATTAAAGCATGGTGATAAAACTGGAAAATAAACAACAGACGACAAAAAATTAAGATAGTGATGTAAGGGTTAAGTTGAATAGCGTGTGCAATATTTTAATAAAACTTCACACACAGGTGTGTCGTACGCAAGAATGACTATTCTAGCATCGCTAATTTGGATAATTTCATCATTATTTTTTTAGCTATTGCTCTTTTTTATTTTTTTTTATTTCTTGTCCAGAGCATAAGTTGAATATCGTATGGAATATTTAAAAACAAACTTCACACTTTCATAGATATCGTGTGAAAGATGTGAGATTTCTCTTTTGGAGTTATGTCCATTTCTTTATTTTTATATAGGATGTTTACAGCCTGTGTTATAGTTTCGTTCGTGTGAACCAGATCGAAGGACTACTTTTTGTGGAGATTCGGATGAATATTTTCAACGACCTGTTTTTAGCTCGCCTGCACGAAGTGCGGAAGAGCTTATGGAATACACCCGGCGTCGTCGGCGTCGGCGTCCACAAACTTAACGTAGGGGTAAATGTCTTATAACTTCTGTTCACTTTCATGGAGCACTTTGCTATTTCATACATGCATTCCTCAGATGGCCCTCCATCGTGCTGTAGCAAATCCATGTCCCATCACTCAACCCTTACCACAAGGTCAAGGTCACAAACAAAGTATCATGTACGTTTTTTTATCTTTGGCTATTTTGTTACCTGGGAGTTGAATTGGGTTATTGCCCATTATAAAAGTAGTAAGATTATTACTGATCCTACTGCTTTTTGGAGGGGACCAAGTGATTCTGGTGTGGCGAGGACCTGGCACCAGATCAGGATTATTCTGATTTCAGGGTTGAATATATAGTTTTTTATTGTTATGCCCCCGCCACCGAATGGTGAGGCGGGCATATAGTGTTACCGGCGTCCGTACGTCCAACACATGAAAGGAATACAAATAGTCTTGATATTTTATCAGAGAATAAAACATATATGTTTATTATATATGTACATTTGTTAGACATTGAAACACAATGGAAAGTAAATTGTCAATAGTTTACCATATTGATCAGTGCCAGAATTACTTTTCACATTGTATAATAGTTCCTTCTAAATCATCAGTATTTTGTTTACTTCATTGATAGTTTGTATATTTTTAGGCGCATCTTAGTTGTGAGTGCTTTACATATATTATAAAAATGTTATTTGATGTGTATGTGGATATAATTGCCACTCGTTCCGACTAAAGTCGCACAATATCGCATGCTACGTAGCTCGTGCATATATCCACATATAGAAAACATAATAACCTATAAGTACTATAAGTATATCGATAAACGAACCCCGTCCTTGTGATAATCATTGTAAATGTATGAGGCTTTAGATTGTATGAAGATTTTCAAAGGAAATTATTTCCAATATCTGCAATACGCGACCTTAAATTATGTCAACACAATTATTCTAATTTTAAATCATCAATTATGAGTAAAGATGAATATCATTTTTGACGGCCGTTGCGTGCACATGTATCACATTTCTTAAAGAGGGATCGTCGCGTGTAACACAGCAGTAATATTTGTTTGTCAGAAATTGAAAACATGCCAAACACGCGTACGTCGCTCGTATTGTTTCGGTACCGGTGTGCCCTTCGTTCGCGGCTGGCAGCATGCTCAATACACGGTCTACATTTGGATGTATTCAATACTGAGACTTAGAGAACAAAACTAGCCAACATATAAAGGAAACGCATGTAGGACATGTTTTATCCAACGGAGTTATACACACGTTTAACAATTACAGTTTCGTATAATTTTGAATCAACTGTCGATGTAAACGGGACAATAAACTATGTGATATTTAAATGTGTTTTCCCATACCTGGGTTGTCATGTCCGCATGATTGCAATACACATATACCTTTATGAGGTAGGGTCGATCACACACGGAGAGGTGGGATTATTTAACTTTTATCTAATTACCCGTACGTGTTCCGCCGCCGTAGTCCAATTCTATCCTACCGCCCAGATGGGCACACCTGCATGTAAAAAAGGCAAACAAAGGAAACTACGTTCTTTGTTGCCGATTTATTAAACACAGGTAGATTTTCATACATCGTGAGGTATTTGTTTTATTGTCAGAAACATTTACTGTAGTACCCGCTTTCTTCGAAATAAAATAAAAGAACAAAGTAAGTAGGCGTATTTATGGAAATAAATACAAAATATACATAGACGCGACAATGACGCTAAATGTGACGTTTACTCTCATGCTGTAAAAAAAAAACACAGGCACAAACCTGTCAAGAAAACTGACATATTTTACAGTTTGGTATAATATAATTGATAGGAGTCCGTTCTCCTGGCTTTTCTACATGTGATTAGCTACTTTATATCATATTTTCTACTTCACATTTTGAGTTCTTTGTCAAACGGCAGAACAGGTGAAACTGGCTGATGGCTGGAACACACAAAGATGGCCGATTTGGCCACTGCATGTGCCGTATAGGATACAGTAACGAGGCAGTATTCACATATATTCTATCATATTTACGAAGCAATTATCTTTGAATCAAACGATGATCAGGTATAGAACGGGTCCTTAAGGTTTTGTACCTATCCATTTGGCAGGTTTTTCTAGCAGGATTGCTGCTCAAACGCTAATCAAAATAGAATAACGTATCATTGTCACAAAACATCTCACTCCGGCACCAATTGAATTCATTACAACGTACCCTCTCGGTATGCCATACATTGATCAATGTCACAGCCTGCAAACGTTTATTCATCCAATAATGTATCGTTAGAGGGAATTACAATCAGTTTAACTATAACATTATCAGTTATTTTACAAAATAAAAAAGCTTACATTCTATGTATTTTTTAGAGTGTAAGCTGACCATTTTTACGCCTTATCTTATTACGTGTAATGGGTTATGTAAAATTGTACTCTGTATTTCTGGTTACATGTTACGCTATTATAAGGGCATACCATAAAACTAACACAATCATGCGGTATATTTAATACACTACACTACACCATTTATATCTTTCCTATATATACATACATGTAGTACAGGACAGTGTACTGTAGCATAGTAAGCAAAGACATACCGAACATTTATAATTTTACATGTAGCAAAATAGTTTGGGTCCCCCCCCCCCCCCAATAATTGAAACGCTCCTACGCCTATGACAATATACGCTGGATCTATACTTAGCTGGTTGTTGCTATCTAACTTGTGGATACGATCTCTTTACAAGTTATATACTGCAAATAATTGTCATCTATAGTTTGCGACGTAGACTGTTTCTGTCTGATGGCAGTGTTGGGTTGGTCTTATGAAGTTCGCTAGATTACATTACCTGAGTCTAGGTTTCCTGTGCATTTGATGAGAGTTGTGATACTTGCTGCATATGGTAATTGCCTGGTTGTGAATGTACGTATTGACCAGGCTTTGTCGGTTGCCTCGCGGCTTGTATGTCTCTAAACGTACGTCAGAGTTTAACTATTGTTGATGCGTATGTCACGAGTACGTCAGGGTAACCCATATGATGAAGTCTGCTAATTCTTGTTCTTACTGTATCCGATACCGATATAAGCTTCTAGTTTATCAGTAGCCTATTTCATCAACATTGCAAAGTATACTTTAGTAGCAAAGTATACTTTGAGGGAGACATTTTCAATTTTATGATAAATTTATTAATTTTTATTATGCTGAATTTATTACATTATCACAGCCATTTAATGGCTGTGATAATGTAATAAATTCAGTATAATAATTCTGCATACTTTTAATTATGAAATACAAGTATATGCATTTGTTAGTTCTATATGAAATAATGCATTTCAGGAAAAATAAATGATTACTCCCTCAAAGTATACTTTGCTAGTAAAGTATACTTTGCAATGTTGATGAAATAGGCTACATGTACTTCATTTATTGTATCTTCTTTTATACCGCAACCATTGCTCCATGTAGCATACTAAAGGGGGTTGAATAAATGTTGTTTATTTATAAGTAACCTAATATACCTGAAGTAGCCTAATATACATGAAGTGCCGATTGGCGGCGGATTTTAAAATCTAAATCGCTGTCAATTCAGCTGAATTTTGTCCACTTTTACAGTATATGCGACATAACCAACGACACGGACATGTCCGTCATCATTTGAATGCTTATTATGACAAATGTGGAGTCTAAAGCCAGCCAATATTGAAGCTCATGTAAATAAATCGAAGACACAATGGCAAACCTACCTAGCGTGGACGCCGCCATTTTGCTCTGAATGACGTCGCTAGATTTGTGACATATGACGAGGAATTGACGTCAAAAACATGTATGTAAAAGCTAAAGCTCGCCCCAATAAAGCTGTCTAACCATATATTTACTATATATTTAACTAGATATTAGAAACAATATCATTCTAACAATTGTCCCCAAATACCCCAAATACAAATGTACTCATGTAAATATTAACAAAAATAGACGACTAATACGGTGGCACAATACATTGTTTATAACTAATAAATATATATACACAGTTATTTTAGTTGTCTCCCATACCCAATAATCATTTAAAAAGCATGTTTTAATGTTCCCTTGTATCCTGCAAGGATTTACTGTATGTCTCTGTATCCTGGTATGGAAGATTATTTGAACCAATTTTCACCTGTAAATATATAAGATGAAAAGTCATGCAGAGCATGATGTTATTAGCCGACCAAATCAGGGTTCAATATATGTCCACATTTTAGTAGTTACCGAATCTCAGGGAAAAGTGAGAGAAGTGTTGATTTCACCTGCTAGTGGGGCCGATATGTGTTTGAGAAGTGCACTTTTGGAAGAGTCTGCCAAATTTTGCACAGATGTTTATTAGAACAAATTAAAACTTTTCAGACGGGTGGCCAAAACAAATATTACCAGGAATGATCTGAAATGGATAAATCCAAGATGGCCGCCATTAAAAAATACAAACTCTGAAATGTGCATATATGTGCATCCATGTCAGCAACTAAAGCACTCTAATTGTCGATCATGACAGTCATTTGGATATGGAAGTAAATAGCATGGATTTACAACCATTTACAGTGAAACAAATAGGTCAAGGTCAAGGTCAAACAGAAAAAAACGGCAATTGTATTAATTGTGTTGATCTTCTTCAATACATATGTGATTTTATAGATACTTAAGACACTTTTTGAATCTATAGAGATATACATGTATACCAGTTTAATGCATATGCAATAAAATCACCTTATGTTCATGAGCTTCAGTGGTGGAGGTCATAGTGAAGGTCAAGCTAGACTGTAAATATAATCAGTTTACAAGTTTCTGTAGTATGAATACTTTTACATGACTGCAGAGCTATGTCGCCTACTGTTACATGATATAGATTTTGGTGACTTTCGATAAACTTGAATTAACCTCGCCAACTTCGAAGGTCATGGTCATTTACAGAGCTCCAGTTAAGGTGCGTAATTTGGCCAATTTGTGCGTATTTTTATTTATTTCTTCACCAAAATGGCAAGGTGGGAGTTCTTCAGAATTGTCTCAATGAGACAATTCTAAAGCACTCACAACTTACCATTTTTGGAGATGAAATAACAAAATTTCCCTCGAAGACGATTAAATTACGCGCATTAACTGGAGCTCTGGGTCAACTTAAAATGCACAATTCAACAGACTAAAACCATTTTACGATGGTTTCCATATACGTGCTTCTAGATGTTAGCTGCGGCTATACAATGTATGCATTGTGAATTCTTATTTTGGTTCTTAGTTTGCGCATGCACCCTTACATCGAAGACATAGTAAAGTGCAGGACAAAGCAGCCTTAACACATTGACATCGACCAGTGCAGCCTTTCATACAGCCACATCGAATTAACTTCCTGTAGGATTCACTAGCAATTGGGAGGGAGTACCACAATGGTTGCCACTTTCCTGACTCGTTAGTCCACCCCCATGTAGAAGGAGATACTTCAGGCAGTTGTGTCTCATGTGCATGACCCCAGATGTGATCGCCCTGTGGTGTTGCCCGCTTGATATGCTGTTCAAGAGAAGCCGATATTGGTGGGATAGTTTGCAGTGTACGTCTCTTTGCGGTGAACAGTTGCTTTTGAATTTCATCGACACTGTTTGAATCACTGGTGCGGTCATACACCAGGACGGTGAAACGTTCTAGCACCTGAATATCATGTTTACTGATTGCGTTTGGGCCTTCTGCTAGCACCCGGAAAGTTTCCGTAACTTCGGAAAATGAACACCAGGTTTTCCATGTCGTCGTTTTCCTTAAGGAATGTAGCTATGATACGGTGTCGCATCCAGTACATGTATATGCATGATACATCCACATGCAGAGGGACTTCTGTGCTCCAATAGCTGCTGATATATCATGAACAGGAATGTAGCGATGATCTTTCCAGTCCCATAGGACACGCACAACTCGACAGATTTAATTTTGGTACTGCCGCCACACTCATAGCCACTACATCAGAATCAACTGTTCGTATCATGAATGTATTGTATCCTTCAGCGACTGCATCAGTAAGGTGTACCATTAACCTTGAATCTGCTTTTGCATGGTTACAAGGCGAAATTCTACGTAGATCTTCACGGCATTGGACACACAAGACACAGTCACCATGTGTTACAATCAAGTGTTTGCTGTCGGGAACAGAGAGTGAGTGCACCTCCTCCGCTATTAGCATAAACAGCTCCGACTTGTTTACATCATCGTTGGGAAATAAGGGCCAGCTTTTTGGCAGAGGGGTGCAGCGTGATACCTTGATCCTCAAACCCTTTCCCATTGCTTTCCTTGTTTGTTATTTTAGGCTGTCCTCCCTATATACATGACACATTATATCCAACCGTCGGTGGTTATCAAGCACTCGAGAGATGTATGGAAAGAATGTGTCATTCATGTAGTCGACGAATGTCTTGCCCTTGCCATGTGGCAGGTAATGAATTACTGCTGCTCCATCCATGAGTATTACCTCAGCATTTGGAGTATGCATAACCGGCGTGATGTTAGCTGCCTTTTCGAGGACCGGGACAAGGGTGCCTTTGGAGTTTGATCAATGTTTCCATTGTCTGAAATGGATGGGGGATGTGCCTGATTTTCATGCGATAAATCATCTGGACTACCACCCCGAACTTGCTATGTATAATCGGGCGAGCGTAGAACATGTGTCTTGGAGCGCCTTCTCTTGTGGGCGGTTGGTTTGTCGACTGCTGGTAGGGTCCATTAGGTGTAGCTTATTCTTTGTTAATGGCTTGAAAATGGAGTCTGTGTGTGTCTTGAGGCGCTTTGTAACATACTCATCAAACTGTTGTAGGCCGGCTTCTCGTAGTTTCTGCACACAGAGAATTGATGATTCTGAAAGAATCTCCATCGTGTGTAAACGATAGAGTACTTCACCATTTTCTGCGAAGGGATTGCACATAGCGTTGGTCACTTTCTCTAATGACTTCCAATCATTAATGAACTTTGCTTGAAATGTTTTTGTTTGTTCATGGTGTGCCTTTGGTGTGATCCATGGCGCAGTGGTTACGATGATAGTTTCTTCAAAAGTGTTAATCACACGTGTAACTTCGGGTGAAGCAATGGACCACCGCTGGGGTGCGTCTGTGTCATGTATCTTCCCTATTACACCACAGTCATCCTTTATTGTTACATTGTTCTGCTCGTGAGCCTGGTACACTGCTATGTTCGAAAACTTTCGCCCAGTTGTGTTCACTGTGAAATGTCCGCTCTCAAAATCAGCATCTACTTGAGGATGTAGTTTGGATAATGTAATCATGTCCCGGGTGTGGACTGGTACCCATCTTGCGTAGTGAGTGTGATTCAGAACCATGAACCATGGAGCAAGTCCAGTTAAGCTTGAGTTGTATAGATCAAATTTTCCTTCTCTGATCGAGCGGGTGTACACTAACACAAGGAGTTCTACTTCAAGGACATGGTACATGCGACTGTGGATTTGATACATACATTTCCAATGCCCATAAATCCACATCATCTGGTGAGTATGCTGGAGGAACCGATTTGAGATATTCATTGCACTGCTTTATCATGATTGTATAGAGAACAACTGCTGTGACTTCATGGGCATAGCGAGTGCGCTTGATGTGTGTAGCTGTGAGACAAGACTCTGCAACACCAGATGTGAAAATACCAGCTTCTGTAAGCGCTTCCAACCATCCACTTCCTTCTAGAAGGTTGTCAGGCAAAGATAAAGCAGCCTTTTCTAGGTGCAAACCACCCATTTGTACCACATACTTGTCATCACCGCGAGTCTCGGGAAATGCCCATTGTATACTTTTCGCGATCGCATAGAGAGGTTGATCAACGGTAACGACTGGGACTTGATCAGGATTGAGATGCTTAACTGCATTGATCAGGCTCATCGTATGCTTGATCATTGCAGGAGAAATTGAGGATTCAGTGAACAGAGGGAGTATTGCAGTTTTCATGGTTTCTGGCTGGTCCTCTTGTCGGTTTGCATGAAAGGCCGCCCATGAAAAGCCAGTCCTTTGTAGCATGTGTGTTATCATCTCTATTCGCTTCTGATGCGTCGGTGATCCACTCGCGTCCAACCTGCAATTCATCCTGCAGTAGAGACTTAGCATCGCCGCACAGTCCTCCGTCTACCAACGGTATATCTGCTTTATTCACTGTGCTGTTGTTCACTGGCTCAATTGATGTGTAGTATGCTGGAAGTTCGGGTGAATCTATATGACCTGATCTGTTCATATCCGCTCCGGTCCTTCAGTACTACCAGTATAATCGTGCTTGATGCTTTGGAACAGGGATACAGCTGTGCCGTGAGGATTGTTCATTGCAGTGGTAGAGCTCGAGTTGATGTCAATGTTATAAATAGCTGCCAGGACAAACAACTGACGGTGCAAAGAAGGGACAACTACACCGATATCAGAATACCGTGCACAAACATGGCTATATAAACACTTGCGTATTTCCATGACTCGATCATAACTCACAGACAATTCCAAAGCATACATTGTATCCACCACATCCCTTTTACCTGTATTAGCATGTAATTTTAGACCAACATAAACAGGCAAGGCAGTTTCACGGTCGCGATTGTTCTTTTGCGGGGTTTGGTTCACCTCTGACGAAGAGGTGGTTCTGCATCGCTTAAAACTGTTGAACATGATTAGTTGAGAAATGGTTACAACTGATTGCGTTGGCCACCACCATCCTCGCTATTCCTACTATGTATATTACTGCCACGAGTTAACAAGTTCACGAAATTCAACAAACTATCAGGCACACGTCTAGTTTTTTAATTAAATCCAAACTCACGATTAAATTGCTGGCTAAAGAAAACTACTGAACTTGATATATCAGTTTTTGACCTTGACATTGACCTTGAATTTTGAACAATGATGGTTAAAATTAATTTAATTTGACTCTTCACTCAATATGTAGTCACAGTAGGTTCCAATATTACAGTATTTTGGAAATTAGATGAAATGATGCGCAACCAAATAGAACATCCAGGCTGAAATTTGAAGTTTTTCCTACTTGACCTTGACCTTCAATCATGACATTGAACTATAAATGTCGCTTAAGCAATGTAATTGATTTGTGCATGTATACTACTATCGTTTTATACTCAGTTGTAGGTATAAATTGCCAAATATATGCATATATATTCGAATTTAAGACAGTAAGTGATTTTTGCCGGCGGCCATCTTGGATTTATTCAAATTAGGTGCTTCCGGTGGATTTTTTTCGTGGCCACCCGTCTGATTTTTTTCGAAATTCATCACTGAACAGATATGCAAAATTTGGCAGACACTTCCAAAAATGCACAGATCGACCTTTTTTCTGCAGATATATATCGCACTATACATAACCACAAAATTTGACCATTTGGCGGCCATCTTGAATGACATAATTACTCCATTTTGAGAAAAATGATATGACAGCGATCGGCTGATCGATTCCTTCGATTTGATATATTACATGACCACACATTTGAACAAAATAAAAAATTTACATTTTGATGGCCATCTTGAATGACATAATGACTTTATTTCAAGAAACATTATATGACAGCGATCGGCTCATCGATACTTTCGATTTGACATATTACATGACCACATTTGAACAAAATAAAAATTTGACCTTTTCGCGGCCATCTTGAATGACATAATGACTTCATTTTGAGACTAGATGGCCGCGGCCTGCATGTCGCGCCTTGGGGCTAGGCATGGACACTAAAAAAAGAGATATAGTAGACGGAAAAACTTTAGCCAACAAACTTTAACCGGAACCACGTAGGTACGGACGTACGCCAAAGTGCCGACTATATCGCCCTTTCCGCAAGCGGACGCGACAAAAACTTTAACCAAAGATTTCAAAGTAATTAGACCTTGACATTGGGCACAGGTGCCGCACGGGAGGCGGGGGTAGAATGGAAATATAGACGATGATGAACAGCCAAGTGAAGGTTGAAGGTAATGGGCGAAGCAGGTGCATAGATATAGTACATGAAAAACTTTAACCAAAAACTTAAAAGTAATTAGACCTTGACATTGGGCACAGGGGCCGCACGGGAGAGGGGTAGAATGAAAATATAGATGATGATAAACAGCCATGTGAAGGTTGAAGGTAATGGGCAAAGCAGGTGCATAGATATAGTACATGAAACAACTTTAACCAAAAACTTAAAAGTAATTAGACATTGACATTGGGCACAGGAGCCGCACGAGAGGGGTGTAGAATGAAAATATGGATGCTCTTGGATTCGTCATTCGAAGGACTTAACCATTCCACGGCGGCCATCTTGGATTCAGGTCGACTTTCTTTTAACAACTTTGAAAAGCCTTCACCTAAGGACCATGCCGGTAAAGTTTGGTGTCCATTGAATTACTTCATTTTGAGACTAGATGGCCGCGGCCTGCATGTCGCGCCTTGGGGCTAGGCATGAACACTAACAAAATAGATATAGTAGACGGAAAAACTTTAACCAAACAACTTTAACCAGACACACGTACGTACGGACGGACGTACGCCAAAGTGCCGACTATATTGCGCTTTCCGCAAGCGGGCGCGACAAAAACTTTAACCACAAATTTCAAAATAATTAGACCTTGACATTGGGCACAGGGGCCGCAGGGGAGGGGGTAGAATGAAAATATAGATGATGATACACAGCCATGTGAAGGTTGAGGGTAATGGGCAAAGCAGGTGCATATATATAGTACATGAAACAACCTTAACCAAAAACTTAAAAGTAATTAGACCTTGACATTGGGCACAGGAGCCGCACGGGTGGGGTGTAGAATGAAAATATGGATGATCTTGGATTCGTCGTTCGAAGGATTTAACCTTTCCACGGCGGCCATCTTGGATTCAGGTCGACTTTCTTTGAACAACTTTGAAAAGGTTTCACCTAAGGACCATGCCGGTAAAGTCTATTATTTTGTACATTCAGAAACAAAAATCTGGAATATTTTGATATGCAACAGAGACCTGTGGCGAAAAGTAAATATTAAGCGAGCATTGTCAATGCGCGAGCATTGTCAGTGTCACCTCCACTCTACTTAATGAGGGCCATTTTCTTTTGCCTTATTTAGTTCATATAGTTTAATAAAAACTTTCCCCAAAACATCTGGCATCTAAGAAGGGCCGTAATGGCTCCACTTTTCTCTCGGTACAGTATAAATATACTGCAGAGACAATCCCCACTCGTATGTTTGTAACGTATATTCTGGGTGGTATTTATACTCAAATGTACTTTGCAAAACATATTACCTGTATCTGGTTGTCTATCTTCTCGCAAATGAAGCTGGCGCGCATATCAAGATCACGTGATCGGCAACTGTTCGATTGGTTGGTCAGCTGGGTGAGCCAACATTGGTCCGGTCCAATCAAATCACTAATAAAAAATATCACGCTTTGTAAAGAAATATAAGGCAAGCTGACCAACCAATATACGTTACAAACATATACGAGTGGGGATTGTCTCTGCAGTATATTTATACTGTAGCAGGGGGCGCTCGCCACTCACCACTCCAACACTCTGAACACAGAGATAATATGCATAACATGTACTAATCAAAAATCATCATGGATAGAAACACATTAAAAACCCGATGGAGTGGTCGAGCTAAGTTACGTCCGTGACACTGGGCCCCATTGTCTCCATCCCATATCTGAAAATTGCTGTAAATATTTTCAGGATTTACCAATCTAATATGATCTTTAAACATGTCAATAGACGTCCGTACACTCGGCCGGGAGGCGTTACTCATTCTAGAGTGAATAGTCGAATGACGAGCAACATCACTTGTGTCGGGGATACATGTTTCTCCGGCAACGAGAGGACTGTTGCATACTATGCTGCTCGTCTGCCTGCTAGATGCTCGCACCTAAAAATAATACTAGAATTAATATTTGATCAATGGTGGCAGCCGGGTGCTGCCTGCATCCAATGCTACAACAATTCTCACCTTTAGTCTGCTCACTGGTGCCACTGGTCTCATAACAATACCGAGTTGACTTGCAACAAGGAAAATAAAATAATGACACGATATGCGATGCAATCAAATAAGTACAATATAATTGCACCCCGTCCGCTGCGGCTGCGAAGGCCATTCTAGCATAACCATAGCTAAAACTAACATACAAGTAATCCCACCCAATGGGTATGTACTCGATCGGAACTGGCCCAGGAAAGTTTCTTGCGTATGGACTGCCTTATCGAGGATTAGTACTGGGAAATTAACGAGACGATATGTACAGGCTCGTGTGGGCTAACACATGAATCCAAAATTAACATACAAGTAATCCCACCCAACGAGTGTACGGAATTCTACCCACCACAATACCGATATGCTATTATGTACTATGTTAGACTAGACTTAGTAGATTATATTTAGTAGTAGTGGTAAGGGTAATGAGTGGAAAGAGGAAGGGTCAACAATTGGTCTGGTACCGGTGGAACTCGCTTCAATGACGAAGCCTGTTTAGTCGGTGACGGACGGACTCTTCTTGCACGCATTATTGTTGGCCTGCCTTCTGACCACTCAAGCCAGTCTACTTCTGGTATTTTAATCAAACTGCAACAATAGGGTGAGTGGTGGGATTTTACATATATGCATAGACGTACTTGTATATATATCCATGTACATATAGAGCGTGCACCGTCTGATAACAAAATATATTGGACTCGCAGAGATTGACATCGATCCGTGCATGAAATGCCACGGCTTCGTTCGGTCTCTGCGAAGCTCCGTGACGGCTGGTGTCGTGGGGATATCGTTGTCGGGAACCGTTAAAGTCGGCCGTAACCCCTGCGATATCAGCCGTTAGAAACAGTAATAATATACAAAAAAAAAAAAAAGAAGCAATTACCCAATGCACACACATTATTCGAAAATAGCACTGTACTCGGGTGAGCAATGACATAGGTTGAACCTAGCCACTACCCGAATACGTCACAATCCAAATAACTGCATAGCGGTCTGGTCGATGGGTGGGTAGTAAGTCGGAAACAAGTGCCGCTCTAATATAAACTTGTATTTTAACTGTAATGTAATTTTAAAATTGGCCCTATACTACATCAATAAAAAACACATAGGAACACATACGTCTAGGTCCACACTGTCGCCGAGGAGTAATCATAATACACATATGTATACATGTCCATGATATGTACATATGCAAAAATGTATAGCATAACCAGGAGTCCCATTTCCAATACACGAAACAGATAGGGACCATACAATTGATGCTGAATAACCATACATGTTCTTCTCCCAAGATTCGTTGTAGCACCAATGCGTCACCAACGAAGCGACACCGAGAGGACCGCATCCAGGTACACCGATACTTGTCTAGTAAGTAGACAAATATCAAAACGACTCTCACTAGGTCACAACTGTCTGGTCCATCCCAGGCAAGCGTCCAGGGAGTTCAGAATCTGCGGACGTAATACACTCATGTCACCCATATGTCCACTCAGTCCATCCTATGATGGACCGCGCAAGACACGGGGGCGGCTCATAGCTCCCTTACGTGTGTCTCGTCCCGAATGGCAGGGTGACAGTTTTTTGTAATTTTTACTACATCCAAACACGCAATAATAGCTTACTTCCGCTCAATACGGACGGTCCCTTACACGCATAGGCATTATACATGTACACAATACTCCGCACAGCAGCGTGTAGTGTAGTAAAGAATATATGCATAACATAAACAAATATAAACTCACACACCCATTGTGTCCGGTAAAACCACTAAGGCGACCAAGTCAACATATGAAGTCATAGAAGACAGAAGCTGCTCCCGCTGATTGAAAGCCGGGAGTGCTTGGTGAACCCGGGTGTCACAAATAACCGGTGGATCCACTCCATGCAGACACGACGCTAGAAGAAAGAAGCTCAAGAACGGAGGATTTCTACCTGCAACAATATACCTCAAAGCACCGAACTGTTTCTGTGCAGTTAGTGGTCGAGCCGGGCATAATGGTCTCATCATATTGTCCATATAGTCAATCAACAGAATCTGGCCCTATGGGGACCAGCTATTTCGCCCTTAGGGCAGTAGATGAGCCAAGTCAATATGACATTGGACATAACCCTGACAGACACACTTAGATAGGCACGCACCCACAACATATACATACACAATCCAGATAAGGGCATCTGTGATTTTCATGCACACAGCTCACTCAAACACAAACCAGATGCGGTCCTCGCGGTGTAGCCAGACGCCTACGACACCAACAAAGAGAAGATCAGAACGAAATAAAACAAACTTAGTCCCCCCCTCCCCCCTCCTCGGGGACAAGGCCTCGCTCGTGTCTACCACCCACTCAGTGGGAGGTGGCCTAGGCCTCTGTGGACCCGACATCGGGTCGTTTCCTATGTGTTGCATACTGGCAGTGTCATGCTATATGCGCCTTGGGATCTGTGGCGGAATGAGCTGCCTGGGTGTTGCCAGTGACGGCCTTGTGGGTGGCTTGGGCATGGCTTGCCTGTCTCCTCGTCGCTGCGGGTGGCGGTTGCGGTGCGGAGCCTCCGGTTGTCACTGGCTGCGGTGTCCCGGTCTGCGGTGGGTGGGTCGGTGGCTCGGCTGCTCCGGCTCGGCCTGCGCTGTTGCTCCTCTGTGGGCGTTGGATTTGCCCATATCACGTGGATCCGTCTCTGCTTGGTCTGTCTTGCCTCGTCCAACCCTCTAATAGCATTAGCAGGTAATATGACAATGTAACGGCTGAGTATCCATATCATCATGTGCACGCACACTCGGCCCTCTTCACGGTCTGACATATCGGCATTGTGCAATAGGAGAATGAACTAATTAGGTTAAACTCACCGCCTCATCGTCTCCTTCATTTAATGCACATATTTCGACTGTATCGCATATATTAGTAAATTCGGAAACAAATGGGCCAACGGCCATTGGCCTGATCATTTACGGGCACATGCCCGGGTATGGAAGGTCTTCGAGCCATTTCCCACCCTTAAATATAAGAATACCAATATACGTTACAAACATATACGAGTGGGGATTGTCTCTGCAGTATATTTATACTGTAGCGCTTTTAAATTGTGCCAACAAATCAAACAGTCTGACATTAGTGCATGCATTGTACGGACGGTACGCGTTTCTACTGTTGAACGATCGATACGATAAGAATCTCCCTCTCCCTCAACGTATACTTTGCTAGATAAGTATACTTAAATTTTGGTGAAATCGGCTACTGCTACTGATGGTTGTGGGATTAAAGGAGGCACTGCATTTCCGCAACTGGCGATACTTATAGTTAGCGTCTAAATGTTATATCGACGACCATTATAATATTATTAGGAAGAAACTGGTTGTATTTGAGAGTTCCGGGTTTTATTTTATTTTTTTATTGTGGTTCCATGGAATAAAGTCGGCCAGCGCCAGAGTTGAAGGAAGACGAGACGTCATTCATTGTTTGTGAGTACACGTACACAAAACGTCGAAATTTTAACAGAAAACAATTGATTATTGCTTTAAAAAATTAAGTACGAGGTTGTACCATTTTGATTAAATATATGTTCGCCATTTCTAATGTATGATCTTAAATGTAAATCTAGTTCTTGTTCATGTCAAAATTTCGGAGACCACTGGGCGGTTGTTGCTATCGGACAACCGTTTCTTGTATGTTTGGAGATTGAAGACACTTGGCATATGTACTGGCTAACACAAACCCTTGAAAAGTTTCACATATAACACTAAACCTTACCTTAACTACCTCCCCGTGAGACCTAAACCTAACCATGAACCTAATGTTAGTCTTAAGATAGTAATTTAGTTTCAATAAATTATAGAAATAACCTTTCTGGTCTGGGCAAGACGTAGACATAGCACTATGGCTTTCACTACCGTTACAAAATAATAAATGAAAAAAGTCAGATAATGACAAATAGAAGTTAAACATGATATAGAGACATGGCATGTTAGTCTAGGCAAGACGCCAATAGTGAATATTGCATCACCCACTTGTAAACATATTTACAATGAGTATTAGTCCATTTGCCACTCTACCAGACCTGTGAATTGTCTATAGTTACAAGGTTTTTTGGTGGCTTTCCATTCACACGGGTGTCTTGAAACAATTCAGCTTGGATGTCCTCTTGACGACCTTGGGCAACTTTTTCAATATGCAAATTAGTTGCCGCCATTACTGGAAAACATATTTCCTGTCATAGGTCAATAACTATGCACTATAAATTCACAAAAATGGTGTCTATACCTATATTTTCATGGTCAAGGATTACGATTTTGGCATTTATAAAGTTGTTACATACATACGCTTTCTCTTTAATAAAGACTTTATGGAAATTAGTTGTCGCCATTACCAAAAACCTTGTTTTTTAGATGTCCGTGCTACTATGTGGGTTGTTTCAATACATATGTTTTCATGGTCGAGGATTACAATAAATGCATTTATAAAGTGATGGCATGTATGCGTGTTGCCTTTATGTAAATGAGATGCTAATATTAGTATAGTGTCATGCATTCTTATGGACTATATATGGGACGAATTCAGGAGGTTCCGTCAACTGGAGGTTTCGTCAATTAGGCAAAATAGAGTGAAAAGTCGAGTGGTTCCGTCAACTGGTTACCGGTTCGTCAATTAGGTGATTATAGTTGAATGGTATTGATCACACCTCTGCTAATTCATTATTGAATTTCGCATTTTCACGAAGTAGTTGATCTTTGATCGTTTAGTAATTATTACCGTCAAATGACCGATCAGTTAATTCGTGATGATTAATCATGATTCAATTAGTTAATTCCTGATGATTATTTATGATTCACTCAAGCTTTTTGCCCGATCCATGTCAACTGCACAAGCGCTGAAACATATAAATGGGTGGGCAATTTGTAACTTCCTCACTACAATTCATCATGGATGATAAGTCGTACTGCGTCTTGTGTGCTGGTTGGTTGGTTACTGCCCGTATGCATGCTATATCTGCGACGGCTGCAGTCGGTGGCAACATAGGAAATGTGATACTGGTATGTTTTCATTATATTTTATTAATATTATAGTGTAACTGTATTTCATGATCGTAAATAGTATTATTTTTCCATAAATAAAATATAGTTTTTTTACAACTCCACGTTCAACCGTTGGTCGCCGAGGTTACACAACATGCCGCATAACGTATGTTCTATTCAACATATTGTGTATCTGTTGATGGCTTACAAATGCTGCAGAAGCGGGTGATTATACAAATATACAAATACATAAAATATACACCTAAAGATACATTAAAATGTTATTAAAATATATGCCATTAAATGTCCATATACAACAAATATCTACCATTAAATGCCCAAATACAACTAAACATACTTTTAAATATCAACACATATCTGTCATTAATATCCACTTTAATGACCATCAATTATCTGATCAATTGTATGGCACGTGCCGGTCATTATCGAGTTTTACTCTAAATTGCCTAATTGACGAACCGGACGCATAGTTGACGAAACCTCTCAGTTGACGAAACCTCCAGTTGACGGAACCTCTGACACCCATATGGGACTATGCACTGCTGGTCCAAGAGTGCACTCACAGTTGTGCCTTATTCAAGACTGTAGCCACCGCTGTACACCTACCATAATTACAATGGTACACACTTTCTTTTTGGGGTATACATCAGGGCTACAGATAAGGAATTTGACATTGGGTACTGTTACTCCATACTTTTGAAATCAATTGGGTATTCTCA
Organism: Conchocele bisecta; assembly: GCA_029237695.1. Taxonomy (NCBI): domain Eukaryota; kingdom Metazoa; phylum Mollusca; class Bivalvia; order Lucinida; family Thyasiridae; genus Conchocele; species Conchocele bisecta. Next base: position 33,225,092 of record CM055275.1, read on the forward strand.
ATTTTCAAATGGGTATTCTAAACGTTACCCCATCAATTTTTTTCAATTGGGTATTTCCATATTTTGATTACAAAAACCGATTCAGAAACAAATCGTATTAATTTATGTAGTAATGGTACTGTTTTGCTGTTCATATAATTAATTGAAGCAGTGTTATACTTACATGTGTATGGTAACACTGCTTCACTTACTTATACATGTAAGAACACCAAAATTAGTTCAAGTTTTCAATGATTCCAAGTACATATAAGTAACTGTTACTAGAGTAATTGGGCTTATGGTATTTATGACCAGTGTAGTTCCGGATCTGCTAGCACTTATAGTTATAAGTTATGTAACAAGCAGTATCATGTATTCAAACATTCATGCGAGATGTTTCATTATCTGAATGACAAACAGTTCATACGCTGATCAAGAATGCTTTGATTGGCAGATTGATCTTTGCAACACGCGATCCATTTTTTTTGGCTGACCACGTTTGACAGCAATTCATCAATAATGTCAATTTGGGGTCTCCACACACGGAGCTAAAAGACTGTATGATGCCTTGTGCAATGAATTTACATTGCACCTTTGCATCGGTCGTAAAATAAATCGAAATAAGGTTAACATTGGTGGTGGACTTTTGCAATTTGTTTCTTCCAAGTGTGTTTGTTGTGGCCGCCATTTTGTTGCGCCATGTGTCACCAATTTTCTACGAATAAATCTGACATGATCCGATTGTGTTATTTATAGTGTCTATCGCTACTACGATTATATTAATTTGTGAATTCGGGCGCCGTTCAACTCGTCCTATTTTAACCATATTTTCATTTATTACTTCTGATACTGTCCCACATGTAAAATATAAACCCGACACATTCAAAATAATAAAATGTCTGCTGTGCCCCGCCCTCCCTCCCCCACCCCCCCCCCCACCCCCCCCCCCCCCCCCCCCAGGACCAATTCCACTGTACCATTTGTTTTATCCGTACGGATAGTCGTTTACGAATGTCTAAGGACGTTTTTCGTTGCATCTCATTGAGTAGACTCAGGGTCGTCGAAACCAGCAGTTTCACATCGATTTGAATTTAAGAAAATAGGCTAGTAATGAGCCTGGATCTCGGGTTCACAATAGCGTCGCATCGCCGTTGTTTTCCACAATTATTGATTTGAAAATCAGTAAGTAATATTTTCCGTAAATGACGTGGATTGTGACAACAAATTCAGAGGTACAGTACAGCCACCGCGAAACCCGCACATTTTTTGTAATTGCGGCAACCAATTTAGCTTTAGCGCGGAATATTGCCGCAATCTCTCGCAAAACGTCCCGTGGCCGTTTGCGGCATAACGCGAAACTCCGCAAATTTTACGCGGTCGTTTCGCGGCGATCCTCGGCAAAACTTTCCAGTGTGTACAACGTACATGTACATGTTATCGCACCTTTACCGTCGCGTTTTGCGGCAAAATGGACACGGTAAAATGCGGCAAAAACTCGGCAATTCACTCTGAAAATATGTACATTGTTTGATTGAATGAAGTCAGTTTTACCCTTGTAGACATGCATTTCGCATGGATCGATTTGGTATATCTGTCAATAAATCATGTTCGAACATCCATGGTCATACCGATATTGATCATGTAAGATGTAGATATCAAACAGGCATATTCAGAATATTGATCATGTAGGATGTCGATATCAAACAGGCATATTCAGATTTTCACGGTGTGTAATCGATCGTATTTCCTCGCCACCATATAAAACCCGACTCGAGAAACACAAATTAAGTTGTTATTTCTGAATTTGTCAATCGTTTGCACGGTCTAAGAAATCAAACAAATGTGAAAACAATTTTGTTTTTACAAAATATTTGACTCGTCTAAGTAGACGATTGTGTACAGCTAGACCTAAAATGATATGTCGCAAATGTGCTACAGTAGAACCTCTCTAAACCGAACACAGAGACAAGTTAGTTGTGCTGAATTTTGACATAGTTCGTGTCCATTTATCTCCGATTATAATTTCTGTTCATGAACACAAAGCACTCACGCGTGTCTTGAAGTAGTTATATACATGGTTCATAGTGTAGCCTCTCTAAACCGGACGCCCTGGGATGTGCCCCAGGGTGTCCGGTTTAGAGAGGTTGCACTGTAGTTGTGGATGGGTGGGTACGGCGGTATATTTTTATACCCACTTTTTAAAAAAAAATGGGTATATTGTTTTCGTCACGGGTGTCCGTCCGTACGTCCGTCCGTACGTCCGTCACGTTTCTTGTAACTCGAAAAACTTTTTCACCTTCATACCTACGCGCCTGATATTTGGTATGTAGCTTCGTTATCATGTGCAGATGCGCAAAGTGAATTTGGATTTTTCATCCGACCCTCCATCATGTATTATCTCCCCCTTTCGGACTCACAATTTCCCATCTTTTTCCTTGTAACTCGAAAAACTTTTTCACCTTCATACCTACGCGCCTCATATTTGCTATGTAGCTTCGTTATCATGTGCAGATGCGCAAAGTGAATTCGGATTTTTCATCCGACCCTCCATCATATAGATTATCCCCCTTTCGGACTCACAATTTCCCATTTTTTCCTTGTAACTCGAAAAACTTTTTCACCTTCATACCTACGCGCCTCATATTTGCTATGTAGCTTCGTTATCATGTGCATGATGCGCAAAGTTTGAATTCGGAATTTTTCCCATTTTTCATCGACTTTCCATCATGGATTATCTCTTTCGGACTCAGAATTTCATTTTTCATTGTCACTCGAAAAACTTTTTCACTTTCATACCTGACTCGCCTCATATTTGCTATGTAGCTTCGTTATCATGTGCAGATGCGCAAAGTGAATTCGGATTTTTCATCCGACCCTCCATCATTTGGATTCAATCCTTTTTTCTTTGGACTCAGAATTTCATTTGCCCTTGTACTTGTAACTCGAAAAACTTTTTCACCTTCATACCTACGCGCCTCATATTTGCTATGTAGCTTCGTTACCTCCCCCTTTCGGACTTAGCATTTGGGGAAAGTGGGTATATTGCGATGGCGCGCCATCGACTTTTTCTAGTTTTTTTTAATGTAAGTACATGTATATGTATTAATACCTTTAATAAATTAGCTTTTGTACCAACATTAATACTAGACATTATGCACTGTAGTTGTGGATGGGTGGGTACGGCGGTATATTTTTTTTAAATGTAAGTACATGTATATGTATTAATACCTCTAATAAATTAGCTTTTGTACCAACATTAATACTAGACATTATGTTTGTAAAACATGGATGTGCCCCTCTGGAATACTGGACTCTAACTGGAGAAACTCTTACAAACTTGTTGATGTAAATGTACACAGACGGACTGGACTTACGGAACCTCAAGAGCAAGGCAATTATCCCCCCCCCCCCCCCCCCCCCCCCCCCCCATCCTAAATTTTCGCGATCTCGATCTACGCGCAAGATCGCGAAAGGAGACGATTCTCGTATGCACAGTACTGTCAAAACATGTTTTGATGTGAATATGTTAAATTTTCGTTTCGCGATCCATCACGCTTCGCGTTTTCGCGATCTCGATCTACGCGCAAGATCGCGAAAGGAGACGATTCTCGTATGCACAGTACTGTCAAAACATGTTTTCATGTGAATATGTTAAATTTTCGTTTCGCGATCCATCACGCTTCACGTTTTCGCGATCTTGGCCTATGCGCAAGATCGCGAAAACGCGAAACATGTTTTGTTGAGAATATGTTTCATTTTCGTTTCGCGAAATTGTAACATATGTACAAATCGTCTTAGGAGACGATTCTCATTTGCTGCCAAAACATGTTTTTATTAAGAAATGGAACAAATGTGGACAAACATCAATATTTCTGACAATAAAAACATGGTTTGACAAAACATGAGACGATTCTGATGTGCTGCCAGTAGATATTTATTGAGTAAATAAGGATTCCGTTACCTTTTTTTTGAGATTCCACACCTTCTCTCCGACCAATAAAATGGAAGAAATATTTTTATCAAACGTGGTGAAAACCGCTATGCTATAAGAGAGATAAGTTCCATTCCATTAATAAATATGTAATTGATCGTAAATGTGCTGCTCTTGTGCACAGGTTGAAGTAACGGACCGAGGTCTATAAATACATTAAATATGCCTAAAAGCATTAATAAATGAAGAATTTTTTTTTTTTACCCTCCATCTAATCATTATAATGATTAGATGGAGTGGGTAAAACAAATATTTTCTTCTTCATTTATTGATGCTTTTAGGCATATTTAATGTATTTATAGACCTCGGTCCGTTACTTCAACCTGTGCTCTTGTGTCGGCGTGTTTCAAAGATCCGATCGACACAACTTAACCTTTAGATGTCATTGTGTAACCTTTCATGTCCCGCTTTCCAATGCCGACACACGTCCCAGTAGGTCACCGCACGTGCATGATGATGATATGACGTGATCGGACAAAACCGGGCTTATTGCATATGTGACTAGCGAAGACCAACACGTGTTCACCATCAGTAGATTGTAACAGGACACGTAAATCGTTTTAGGAGACGATTCTCATATGCTGCCAAAATATGTTTATTAGAAAAAATAATATTATTTTTTTGACAAAACATGAGAATTGCCTCCTAAAACACGAGAATTATAATGGTGTTCTGTTTAGTGTCGTGTAACTCGCATTTACTCGATTTCGACCTCTACACCAAGAATCGCGAAAAACCCTTTCATATGTATCTGACATATTCCCCAATATCCACATTTCTTCTATTTCTTAATTAAAATAATGTTTTACAGCACATGATTATCGTTTCCTAAGGCGATTATGATACTACAGTGTCCTGTTAGGACATTTAACAAACATCATTGGAACCTAGATTTGCAATTGATAAAGCATAAAATAATAAAGCAAAACATCGCAAAACGCCGCATTTTCTGTCCATCAAAACGCCGCAAATTGTGGCAAATGTGCCGGTGATCCGTTTTATGATTTTGCCGCAATTGACTTGGGTCACGATTGCGGCAATTTATTTTAACAATTGCGGCAATACCGCGAGAACTTTGCGATGCTTTGCGCGGCAAACCAGCGATTTGCCGCAATAGGTAGGAAATTCCGCGCTGGCGAAAAACTCCGCAAAGCAAACAATGTGCAGATTTCGCGGTGGCTGTACTGTAAAGGGGAATTCAATTCCGGCTACTTTGAGCTCTGAAGTTTGTGTTAACTTTCGCCATAATTGATAGGCCCTGTCTTATCCGATTTGGGATCATTAACTTGAACCGGGTACTTGAAACAAATGCCGTGTGGTGGGTTACTAGAGTTTCGTATCGAGTTGGACCCATTATTTTCCCGCTGAGAGTCGGAATCGCTCCCGCTTAATTCTGAAGTTCAAATCGAATACACCCGAAGACTGGTTTCCAGCCGTTATCGGTGAAATACAGCGAGACATTGTCTGCAGCTGGAGCCGGGACCAGACTTTGTAAACATTGAATGGCCGACCGCACAGATCATCGGCGATGATTTTGTAGGATTGTATACATGAACAAATCTAGCAGTACGCGACAGACTGAAAATACATTTGAGGAGTACGCTACAGGATAAAAAAGTATTGTCTCTGATTTTAATTGGGTTTTTGCATTTTTTATTTGCCTATTTACGCAAATACGCACCTTATCTGATACATGTACTATATGATATACCTTTGTTCATTTACTCTGAAATTATTCGTCATCATCAATGTTTGGATTTTCTCAGTAGTCGTGCAGTTTCTACAAATCCATCCATTGTAGTAACCATAACTCCATAACTACCAATGCACTAACAATTTTGAACTTTGAATTCATTAATAATTAGATAATTTATAGCTGCTGCAATTTCTTCAGTCTGATACCACATTATTCCAGCTCCTCCACATCCTCATCCACAGCATCGTCATATATCTGATGTGCACCTCCCATCCCATCTTCTTTTATTAGTGCACATATTGCAACACCCATTGTTACACACGCAATAGATGATAACGACATCTGATGTCTGTGGCAGCTACAACCCTCTGTTTATCCGCCACCTTTCAAAACATCATCATTCCTAACATATGGTGAAGCAGGTTATTGTCTGTCGGAGGCAATGCCATGATGCTCATTGGCTTCACTTTCTTCTTGGCATATATGTGGTAGCGTGCCGCACCCATTGAGATTCCTGTTTGCTAACCATTTATAGCTGCGAAGAACCGCTTACCTGTTTCTAGGAGAGCAACATTAGTGGCGTTTACTTTACCCAGTACATCAAACAATCCTGGAAATTCGCCAGCCTTCAGAACCTTGCTGAATGGGCATGATACAGTGTCACAGCTGCTAAGCTCATGCATGCCCAGTAGCTGTAGAAAGGCCAGCCTTAGATCCCAATAATGCTTATTACATGTCACATTGATGTCGATCACCACCCGATTCCAGCGTTCTATCTGGACACTACAGCTGGGAAGTAGTTGCAGCTTCCAGACCCAGTAGACCAGTAGCACAAATATATCCGTATCATCGCTGAGGATCCGGACCACAGCCATGTCCATTTCTGAGGCTTGCCTCATCGTGTGCAAAGCTGTTTTCATCCCGATAATCTATGGATATGTGATCACCCAGATTGAGTATGGATATCACGCGGGTGAGTTCTCGCTTGTTGTGCTTATTCTTTAGAATGGCATCATGATTTGGTAAGGGCCTGTTGATGGTCAGATTATAGTCAGTAGAACCATCAACTGCAGGTCGCCTCCGCTCGTGATCTTTGGCTGAGCTATCGTTGTACTTGTCAAAGACCAATATCTTCTCAGTGGAAGTAGGGTAAATCGAGAGGCGGCGCTTAATGCTCACAACGATGACGGATACCACTCATCCGTGTAGCCAGACGATGTGAAAGAAAAGTTGTTGTGCATTCACGATGACGATGTCCGGATCTGAACCTCCAAGTTGTGGTATACCGAGATGATTGGCGAGTGAAGATTTGTTTCCTTTCCTCAAGCAGCCATACTCGTCGATGATAGAAGGTGGAACAGCATTAAATTCGTACTGGAAAATGGGTTGCAGTTGCAACTGTCATTGTTCCCCGACCAACAAAAGACGGATGAAGATGGCCTCTATGTCAAATACAGTTTTTCCACCAACCTTTACGCCTCTCTTAAGTTGCTCCATCGACTTGACTGTATATCTTGGCATGGAAGTGAAACGGCAGAGAGTTGCAGAAGGATGTGGCCATTTTCGCTCCAATGACTAGTGCATCTTCCACATTTACATCTTTGTGAGCTACCTGACCATTGACAATGCTGTAGAGGACGTCACTCTTGACTTCCAACAGATGTTACAGATGGGAATGAATGCCTTGTTAGCTCTGTGGCAATCCGCTGCCGATCGTCACTGTTCAGCTTTCGTCTCTTATCACCTTCCTCTTTATGCTTGCTTGGTGATGATGAGCAGTGCACTTCATCGGAGTATGACTGTTCCATAGCATCAGAGAGATATGCTGAGATCGGGAATGAATCAATCCATTCAGTGACCATCTCAGGGGACAGCGTCAGGCCCTTCAGACCACCCTTTCCCATCCCGATAGCAGTGTGTTCTCCAAACTGGTTACTGGATACTGAATTCCGATACATGCGCCCCAGCGATGATATCTCGATTCACATCTGCTGGCAACAATTGCGCATCTCTAGCAGGTGGCAACTGATATACGGTACCGAGCGTAGTGAACTTTACATGTGCAAAAGTAAAATACGCATTGAATTTGAAATATAGGGGTATAATACTCTTTAGATACAAAACTTATCTGGAGCGCTGACTGACTTCTTGTGTTTTACAGGAGGCAGTATCCAGTGAAATCAGATAAAGAGGACAGACAAGCGGAAGATAATTTTTTTGTGAAGTACATTTCAACATCGTCGAACGGTAAGTGACTTAGTCAGAGCCCACAATGCTTTTTGTCGAGCCCGCTTGCTGAAAGCGAGACATAGTGATCACAATGACGTCCGGGTGTCCGTCTGTCTGAAATCTGCGTTAAAGTTTTTAAATACCTTATATCTCTGCAGTCCGAAGTTACATTGACTTGAAACTTCATATGCTTATTAGTCATCATCCATATATTCATACTGTGTCCCACTCATGCGGCCCCTGTGACCCAAGGTCAAGTTTTTGTCCAAATTTGTGTTAAAAGTTTTCAGATACATGTACCAACTATCTCTGTAACCATAAGTCAGATTTGCTTGAAACTTTGAATGCTTATTGGTCATCATCCATATTTCATTCTGTGTCCCACTCATGCGGCCCCTGTGCCCCATGGTCAAGTTTCAAATGAAATTTTTTTTTTACATACCTTTAATACCTTTACTCCAATTTACTTCAAACTTCCAATACTTCCTTTTCATCATCCATATTTTGATTCTATAGCCTGCCGATGTGACTTGAAATCTGTGTTAAAGTTTTTACGTCCATATTTTCATTCTATAGCCCACCTATGCGGCCCACATGCCCAAGATCAAGGTCAAATTACTTTAAAATTTGCGTTAAAGCTTTTACATATCTTATATCTCCACAACCCTTAATTCAAACTGCAAATAAATACACTCTGAGACCATCAAATGCCTCGGCGGGCTCGATATGCAGGCCGCAGTCATCTGGTATTCCATAGTGGCCATCATGTACGTCTTTGGCTTTCTTGTATGTGACAGTTGAATCTGGTTATACATGTACCCCTTATATTATTCATGTAAGAGTAATCGTGCCGGTATCACTTTTAGGGGAAGGGGCCAAGTGACTTTGGTGTGGTTTGGAAACTTTGGACCTGGCACTAGATCAGGTTATTCTAATTTCATGGCTGAATAAAAAAAAATTCTGATGTAAATATTCCCTTCTCATTTCATTCCGTTCTGATTTTGGGATTTTCCTCCCAATGCAGTAGGTTGAATACGGGATCGAACCCGTTGGCTCGGCCTTAAATGACCATAGCTGTTTATAGGCCGTTAAACATCAACAAAAAACAAAAACATTTATTCCATATTAAAGTAGCCTATTAAGTGTTCCCTACTCGAGCTAACCATTTCAACACTATAGCCCTCTACATTGTGATGATTGGGTTGGTCGGAAAGTTAACATATGAAAATCCATTCCAGTGATTTAAGGGTGAAAGGGTTAATAATTGAGAGGGAAAAATCTGCAAACTTAAAAATTCACCATGTAGCGTTAGTCCATGTGCGTACGTACGTTGGTAACGCCATTTTCCAATAACTTCACAGCTTCCCGATTTTGATAATACAGTACGCTCAGAGTGCTTTTTGCCTTTTCCACTCTCACACGGTGGGAGGAATTTTCTCAGAGTGGGAAAATCAGGAGTTATGTGCCTCCACGGTGACCATATATTTTACCTGTATTACCACCGCGGACAGAGACCAAGCTGGACGAACTTCCAATTGCCATAAAATGGCCACGGTGTTCCCCCGTGATATGACGCCGCGTTCCACCGGGACACCAGGCTGGCTTACCTGTACAGTAATAGCGTAGTACCCAAACATTTACACTTATTCTGACTTGCGTTTGTGTTTTTTTTATTAGCTCACCTGAGCGAAGCTCATGTGAGCTATTGTTACCGCAATGTGTCCGTCGTCCGTCGTCGTCCGTGAACATTTTCAAACGTCTTCTCGGTAACCATTGGGTCTGTAGTCACCAAACTTCATGGTCATGGTCCTTAGGTAGGGGGATTACAAAATTGTTAAAATGACGTCATTACGTAATCCAAGATGGCCGCCATTAAAAAATAGCACACATTTTTAAAAAATCTTCTTCTCAAGAACCGCCAACCGGATTTCGACGAAACTTGGTAGGAATGATCGATGTACATTGCTCTTTTAAAGTTGTTAAAATGGTGACCCAGGGGTCAAAAATGGGTGTGGCCCGTGGGGTCAAATTGGGGTCAAATTTTATTTTTGACCGAATATGGTCATGTTATATATCAAATCGAAGGTATCAATGAGACGATCACTCTGGTACATTTTTTGTCGAAATCGGATTGTTACGTCGTCCAAGATGTCAAAAGGTCATTCTTTTATTAGAGATTTCAAAATTCTTCTTCACATGAACCGCTTGGCCCATGGTAGCCAAACTTAAAATTTATGGTCCATGGGTGAAGCCTTTTCAGATTTGTTAAAATGGAGGTCATCTCTAATCCAAGATGGCCGCCGTCTAAAAATATCATAAATTCTTAAAAAATCTTCTTCTCATGAACCGCTCGCCGGATTTCGACGAAACTTGGTAGGAATGATCGATGTACATTGCTCTTTCAAAGTTGTTAAAATGGTGACCCCGGGGTCAAAAATGGGCGTGGCCCGTGGGGTCAAATTTTATTTTTGACCGAATATGGTCAGGTTATATATCGAATTGAAGATATCGAAGAGGCGTAAAATGAGTCATCGCTTAATCCAAGATGACCGCTGTCTAAAAATAGCACAATTTTTTTAAAACACATATGAACTCAATGTCACATTCTCCTCTAGTGTTCATGGAGTCAGGTGAGCGAATTAGGGCCATCATGGCCCTCTTGTTTTTTATTATCAAGGCAGTTTTATTATGGCAGTTCAAACAGAGCCTGGAACATTCCATGTCGGACCAGGGCTGTCAATAGCCTCCAGAATTCGAGGGTCCAAATGTCCGAAACTAAATTTAGTGTAAAATACAAATTTTGTATGTTTTACTTTTATATATGGGCCGCGCCATACGAAAACCGGGCTTAATGACAACGTCATGAAAAGCGGTAAACGACGTTGGAAAAAACGACGTTTCAAATTGTCTAGCGTCGCCGTAAAAGTTCACAGTTTGCCCTCCCATTTACGTTTACTGGTGTCGGTTAGCATTAAGTGTGAACAGAAAACGGAAAATGATAACTTACTGAAACTTTCACTAATATCAGACGCGATACCTTGTACCTCGGTACACATATTATGACGTCATGACTTGACGTCACGCACTTGTGACGTCATTGAACGTGAATACATGTTTGACGTTATGGCCATGGTGTCGTGACAAAATATTATAGCAAGGATACTTTCACGAGTTCCTCGCAGCATCAATGACTTAGAAATGCTTCAGGCGCTGTACATTGTCGCCTAACTGTTGTTCTTTGACATTTTTACTCTTTTTCGTCGGTTGTCCTTATGAATTCAAAATGGTGAACGCATAATTTAACTGGCTACATATCAGCGAAGTCTTCGCTTACACTGCACTTTGATTCCTAAATAAGCTTAAATATGAACAACCTATTGTATGCCAACGATATTACCATCTATTATTATCTTGGTAAATTGAGACTTTTGAACAATTCTATCCAGAACTTAGCGAATGATATGCCATTTAATGCCACTCATTTTATCATAAATGGAGGTAGACACGCAGCTATAAAATGACATAAATATCCGGGGTTTGTATTGAATTTAAAATAAATGCATCAACATATTAATTGGAAATGTGATGGTCATAAACTTGCTTTTGTAGTCGAAAGTGCTTTTGTAGTATCAAATCATCAGTTTATCACTTGACTGCATAATAATGTATATCAGGCGATGGTAATGCGATCCTCAAGAAAGACACACGGCGACAATTATAAGGTATCACACTACCAAATCTGCCCGGTATCGTGTTTTGTCACAAAGTTAATGTTATAAGCGGCCTACTGCCTACTTTAAAATATGTCGTCGCATACGAAATGTTAAATGATGTCGCTATTATTCCCCAAAATTATTTCAGACAGCAAACAGCAGGGAAACGCCTCACTCTGCCTTATTTGAAAATTATTCATACAAAATTACGTTACTTGGGCCGCAATCCAAAACATGACGTTACATTAGCAACTGCAACACGAGCCATACACATTATTTTCATACTTTGTCTTGGCCTAATGGGAGACACGTGGCCAGGCTACGACATATCAATTTGGTTGACATGCGATAAAAGATGACAAGTCTATAGGACTTGAACGGATCAATACCCCTTTTATACGCCGTTGATAAAAACGTCGTAATTTCGACGTAATTTATCTAAAACGTCATATAAGTTTTTACCACGCGTCATAAAACTACTTCTAAAATGAAAATGTTGTCATTAAGCCCGGTTTTCGCACTGCGCGGCTCATATATTTGACCCCTGTGCTGCAATTTCCAGGAGTCAAAATCAAAGTTATAGTGTCAAAATGTCCCCAAAGGAACACTGTTGAAAACCCTATCGCATATTTTGTGGTGAAAGTGTTAACCCTTGCAATGCTGAATTAATATTTGTCGTCTGCTGTTTATTTTTAGCTCACCTGAGCGAGCTATTGTTACCGCAATGTGTCCGTCCGTCGTCCGTGAACATTTTCAAACGTCTTCTCCTCGGTAACGATTGGGCCTATAGTCACCAAACTTCATGGTCATGGTCCTTAGGTAGGGATTACAAAATTGTTAAAATGACATCATTACGTAATCCAAGATGGCCGCCGTCTAAAAATAGCACAAATTTTTCAAAAATGTTCTTCTCAAGACCCGCCAACCGGATTTAGACAAAACTTGGTAGGAATGATCGATGTACAATGCTCTTTCAAAGTTGTTAAAATGGAGACCCCAGGGTCAAAAATGGGCATGGCCCGTGGGGGTCGAATTTTATTTCATATATCAAATCGAAGGTATCAACGAGGCGATCACTGGTGCATTTTCTGTCGAAATTGGATGGTTATGTCATCCAAGATGGCCGCAGAAAGGTCAAAAGGTCGTTCTTTTATTAGAGATTGTGAACGTCTTTTTCTCAGGAACCACATGGCCTATGCTGGCCAAACTTTAGTAAGTTCCTTGGGTGAAGCATTTTCAGATTTGGTAAAACGAGAGTCATGGCTTAATCGAAGATGACCGCCATCTAAAACTAGCACAAATTTTTTAAAACACATGAACTCAATGTCACATTCTCCGCTGGTGTTCATGGAGTCAGGTGAGCGAATTAGGGCCATCATGTCCCTCTTGTTTATTAGCCTTTTTTCTCATCAAAACCATGTTTTGACAACACTTTAGAAGCATTTCCATTTAAAATGATTCTAAAATGTTGTCAAACCATGTTATTATTGACAAAAAAAGATAAATCAACAGCAGACAACAATTAACGTTTCCCGCATTTTAAGGATTAACCAATCACTGGACCGGTTACCCTGGTTACAGTGACTGCGATGGATTCGGGTCAGTTGCCACAGCCAGCCTCGCTTGTGTTGAGAAATAGTTCCCGGACATTCGATGGAAATGAGAATGAAATACTGAACAAGTCTCACAGCAAAATCAATGGCGATTTGCCGGAGAAGATACTGGAGTTCTCGGTACCCTGCGAGCAAAATGACGTACCCGACTTGACCAGAGCTTATTTGTTGAAGGCTTGTCAGTTTGAGTGTTATGAAGAAGGGTAAGTACATATAGTCAATCTTACTTGACTGATAATTGTATCCCCCGGACGACATTTGACATCGTACGCGTTTGCCACAAGAATGAGAACACTTTGCCTCATTAATTCTTTAGTTATCACCCTTTCTTTTTAGCTCACCTGAGCAAAGCTCATGTGAGCTATTGTTATGGCAAAGTGTCCGTCGTCCGTCCGTCCGTCCGTCCGTGAACATTTTCAATCATCTTCTCCCGAACTGCTTAGCCGATATTGGTTAAACTTCACAGGGATGATATATGGGTGATACCATTTCAGATTTGTTAAAATGGAGGTCATCGACAATCCAACATGGAAAAGTAGGTAAAATTCTTAAAAAATCTTCTTCTGACGAACCGCCAGGCCGATTTCGACGATACTTGGTATGAATGATCGATAGTTAGCGCTGTTTCAGATTTGTTCATATGGTGGCCCGTGGGTCAAAAATGGGCGTCGCCCGAGGGGTCAAATAGGGGTCAAATTTTATTTTTAATCGAATATAGTCATGTAATATATCAAATCGAAGGTATTGACGAGACAATCACTCTGGAACATTTTTTGTCTAAATCATATGATTACGTCATCCAAGATGGCCACCGATAGTTCAAATGGTCATTCTTTTACTAAAGATTTCAAACGTCTTTTTTCTTGTAAACTGCTTGGCCGATATTGGCCAAACTTAACTGTAATGGTCTGTGGTTGAAGCCTGTTCATTTTTGTTAAAATGGAGGTCATCACCAAATCCAAGATGGCCGCCGTTGAGAAGTAGGTCAAATTCTTAAAAAATCTTCTTCTCACTAACCGCCAGGCCGATTTCGACGATACTGGGTATGAATGATCGATAGTTAGCGCTGTTTCAGATTTGTTCATATGGTGGCCCGCCGTTGAAAAGTAGGTCAAATTGTCAAAAAAAATCTTCTGCTCACAAACCTCTAGGCTGATTTCGACGAAACTTGGTGTGAATGATTGATATTTAACGCAGTTTCAGATTTGTTCATATGGTGGCACCTTGGTCAAAAATGGGCGTGGCCACAGCGACGGGTCAACTAGGGGTCAAATTATATTTTTGACCGAATATGGTCATATAATATATCCAATCCAAGGTATCGACGAGACGATCACTCTGGAGCATGTTTTGCCAAAATCAGATGATTACGTCATCCAAGATGGCCGCCGACAGTTCAAAAGGTTGTTCTTTTACTAAAGATTTCAAAGGACTTCTTCTTGTGAACTGCTTGGCCAATATTGACCAAACTTAACTGAAATGGTTTGTTGGTGAAGCCTGTTCATTATTGTCAAAATGGAGCTCATCACCAAATCCAAGATGTCCGCCATTGAAAAGTAGGTCAAATTGTCAAAAAATCTTCTTCTCACAAACCGCCAGGCTGATTTCGACAAAACTTGGTGCGAATGATTGATATTTAACGCTGTTTCAGATTTGTTCATATGGTGGCACCTGGGTCAAAAATGGGCGTGGCCCGAGGGGTCAACTAGGGGTCAAATTATATTTTTGACCGAATATGGTCATATAATATATCCAATCCAAGGTATCAACGAGACAATCACTCTGGAGCATGTTTTGCCAAAATCAGATGATTACGTCATCCAAGATGGCG
The DNA here is from genome assembly GCA_029237695.1 of Conchocele bisecta. Taxonomy (NCBI): domain Eukaryota; kingdom Metazoa; phylum Mollusca; class Bivalvia; order Lucinida; family Thyasiridae; genus Conchocele; species Conchocele bisecta. The sequence continues at coordinate 33,240,144 of CM055275.1, forward strand.
GCCGACAGGTCAAAAGGTTGTTCTTTTACTAAAGATTTCAAAGGACTTCTTCTTGTGAACTGCTTGGCTGCTTGGCTGATACCAAACTTAACTGAAATGGTTTGTTGGTGAAGCCTGTTCATTTTTGTCAAAATGGAGGTCATCACCAAATTCAAGATGTCCGCCGTTGAAAAGTAGGTCAAATTGTGAAAAAAAATTCTTCTCACAAACCGCCAGGCCGATTTCGACGAAACTTTTTATGAATGATCGATAGTTAACGCTGATTCAGATTTGTTCATATGGTGGCACATTCGCAATATATGTTAGATCAGAAGGTACCAACAAATTCTGTGGAACATTTGAAGTTGTAAGTGAAGAGTCTTTGTAAAATCAAGATAACCACTATGGAGGCTTTTAGGTGAGCGATACAGGCCCATTTGGGCGTCTTGTTTCAGCTACCGATTTCTTGTCATTAGCATAACTGGAATACCATTTGGAATATGTTCATGAAACTTCGCACATACATGTATATAGACGACTCAGAGGTGTGTCACGAGCAAGAATGAAACCTCTTGTCTCACTAATTTATTAGTTATCTCCCTTTGTTTTTTTCACGCTCTGATTTCTTGTCTGGAGCACAACTCGAATAACCTTTGGAATATTTTCATGAAACTTTACACATTCATAGACCATGACCCGATGTGTTGTGTGCAAGATAGACAACTCTTGCCTCACTAATGTTTTAGTTATCTCTCTTTGGTTTTTGTCTCGCCCGCAAAGCGGAAAGCGAGACATAGGTTTTGCTTTTCCGTCGTCGTCGGCGGCGGCGGCGTCGTCGTCATCATTCAATGTTAAGTTTTTGTGTTACGGTCATTACTTCAACACCTTATCAGCTACAGTCATCAAACTTTATACATACCTTTACTATGATATGTAGATGAATATAGGACTATTAAAACAAATTCCGGCCTCCAGGGTCAAGGTCAAACTCTATTTCTTTCTATGCTACAAACTGAACATTAATGCATGAAGACCCCCCGTTTTCTCGTGCGCTCTGTACACCTTACCTGTAGAGAGAACAGCCTTCTCCAGTTGAAAACTTCTGCATGTGCAAGCATGTGCAAATTTCCAGCTTGACCACTAAATGTCCAGCTAAATTATTACAGGTAATTTATACAGCTAAATTATTATACCTGGGTATTACATTTCCGTAAACTGTGTTGACAATATTGTGGCAATATGTGGACCTGTGCAGATATGATATGTACATACATATAGGACTATTATAAAAATTCTGGGCTCCAGTAGTGAGCATTATTTTTTTGTTAATTTTTAAACTTTTTTTTTTATTTTTCCATTTTTAGCCAGGTTTTTTTGGGTAAAAAAATCATTTTAAACTTTTTTTCCATTTTTTTATTTTTAGCCAGTTTTTTTTATTTTTTTGGGGAAAAAATCCACGCTATTGGATTGGCGAAAGCCAGGCGGGCGGGTGGCGTCCATAATCAATGTTAAGTTTTCGTGTTTCAGTCCATTTCTTTGTTACTGTAACACATAGGACCAACAAACTTTCACAGCTTCATAACCAAGGGGTGCCCACCACATATCACTATCCAACATGTTACCTTTTTGAACTTGACCCATTTTTTCCGCGCAGTCAATGTTAACTTTTCGCATTTACGATGTTAACTTTTCGTGTTTAACTCCATTTCTTTGGTACTGTACCACCTAGGACCACCAAACTTTCACAGCTTCATAACCAAGGGGTGCCCACCACATACAACTATCCAACATGTGACCATTATTTTTACCTTCACCTATTATTTCTACGTAATTGACTTAGCCATTTTCAACGTTAACTTTTTAACGTACGTCTGGTTAAAGTTTTTTGGTTAAAGTTTTTTGTTATACTATATCTCTGCAACTGCTTCGCCCATTACCTTCAAACTTTACATGGGTGTTTATCATCATCCATATTTTCATTCTACCCCCCAACCGTGCGGCCCCTGTGCCCAATGTCAAGGTCAAATTACTTTTATTTTTTTGTGTACTATATCTCTGCAACTGCTTCACCCATTACCTTGATACTTCACATGGGTGTTTATCATCATTGTCGCGCCCGCTTGCGGAAAGCGCGATATAGTCGGCATTTTGGCATACGTCCGTCCGTCCGTGTGTCCGGTTAAAGTTTTTACATCTACTATATCTCTTTTTTTAGTGTCCATGCCTCGCCCCAAGGCGCGACATGCAGGCCACGGCCATCTAGTCTACAAAATGTGGCCTCGTTTCTTGTTTTTTTTTCAAATTCTTTTTCCATTTTTGTCTAGTAGCATAAGGTCGTAAGTGCTACCGACTATTATATACCGACTATTATCATATACTAAAACAATTATTGACTAGTGAGCCATAGAATATAATCTGATATTCTATGGCTCACTAGTCAATAATTGTATAATATGTTCGGGCCAGTGAAAATTGCTTTCTGGCCCAGGCTCGAGGTTAAGGCGGCGGGACAAGGCGAGACATTTGATTCCGCGGAATTCTTGTTATTAGCTCACCTGAGCGAAGCTCATGTGAGCTATTGTTACCGCAATGTGTCCGTCGTCCGGCGTCGTCTGTCGTGTCGTCCATGAACATTTGCAAACGTCTTCTCCTTGGTAACCATTGGGCTATAGTCACCAAACTTCATGGTCATGGTCCTTAGGTAGGGGGATTACAAAATTGTTAAAATGACGTCATCACATAATCCAAGATGGCCACCGTCTAAAAATAGCACACCGCCGATCGGATTTCGACAAAACTTGGTAGGAATGATCGATGTACAATGCTCTTTCAAAGTTGTTAAAATGGTGACCCCGGAGACAAAAATGGGCGTGGCCCGTGGGGTCAAATTGGGGTCAAATTTTATTTTTGACCGAATATGGTCATGTCATATGTCATCGAAGGTATCAACGAGGCGATCACTCTGGTGCATTTTTTGTCGAAATCGGATGGTTATGCCATCCAAGATGGCCGCCGAAAGGTCAAAAGGTCGTTCTTTTATTAGAGATTTCAAAATTCTTCTTCACATGAACCGCTTGGCCCATGGTGGCCAAACTTCACAGTTATGGTCCATGGGTGAAGCCTTTTCAGATTTTTTAAAACGGAGGTCGTCGCTAATCCAAGATGACCGCCGTCTAAAAATAGCACAAATTCTTAAAAAATCTCTTCTCATGAACCGCCAGCCGGATTTCGACAAAACTTGGTAGGAATGATCGATGTACAATGCTCTTTCAAAGTTGTTAAAATGGTGACCCCGAAGTCAAAAATGGGCGTGGCCCGTGGGGTCAAATTTTATTTTTGACCAAATATGCTCGTGTCATATATCAAATTGAAGGTATCGATGAGTGATTGCTCTGGTGCAATATTTGTCGGAATCGGATGATTATGTCATCCATGATGGCCGCCTAAAGGTCCATTATTCGAGATTTTCAACGTTTTTTTTTCGGAAACCACATGGCCGATGCTGGCCAAACTTCATAGCAAGATCATTAGGTGAAGCATTTTCAGATTTGGTAAAATGAGAGTCATCGCTTAATCCAAGATGACCGCCATCTAAAAATAGCATAATATTTTGAAAACATATATGAACTCAATGTCACATTCTCCTCTGGTGTTCATGGAGTCAGGTGAGCGAATTAGGGCCATCATGGCCCTCTTGTTTCTGTGTCCTTCAAGGAAACACGTAGTGATTTTGTAGATTATTTTTATACAAATGGGCATATTGCAAATTAATTTTATTTATAATATATATGGACGACTTGTGCTCCGACATTTGAACTATATAACCATACGACCGGTATTTTACATCACAACATCAGTATTATGTAATCATAATGCTAATATTTATAAACTTTATTTATATAAAAATTACAGACAAACGCGAGAACATTGTAGTCGGCGTACATGTAGATGCATGTTTCTTAATTTGGGTTGAAACCGGAATACTCAAGAAAACAAACTTATCCTGTCTGGCGACCACCATCATACATTTACTTACAAATTGAGGATCGAACCCGGGGTGCATGTGTGCGCTCTTCACTAATTGCGCTAAATGGTCCTGTTCGGATTAAGTGGACGTGCAGATATTGGACTGCGATGCAAACGTTACTTTTATTAACTCTTTGCATGCTAGTGGTGAAAATATCTGCCAAACGAATTAGGAGTATATGTTTTATTTCTCTCTGTAAATGTGTCTTGAAATTTCATTAGAATTGAGTCCTCAGTCCTGAGGACTCAATTCTAATGAAATTCCAAGACATATTCATGATATTTACGGGGAGAAATACAAGAAAATATGATGAATTTGTGTCCGCAAGTTTTTAATTATTTATAGCCCACAAGTTTTCCAGCATGCAAAGAGTTAAAGAAAATGTAAACAGTTTGCTCATAAATAACTGGGGCACGTACTATGATAAAATTGACCGCGACTAGCACTGGGTCTAGGTCTTAATTAAATTAACTTGTTTGATTTACTGGTTCAACTGTCGAATATTTCGAAAATCAACATAAAATACAATTTTGAAATTGTCATAAAAATAATCGTATCACTGATAAAAATTATGGTCGTGCTAATTACGCGGCTTCTGGCATATCGCATTATATTGACACTGGGACAAACATGTTTAGTGTGTTGCTGTTGTGTCACAGGCATGTTTACAGCGAACATATTTGTAGCTACCAGAGATGTACTAGCCTACTGAATAGAATAGTAGGTTAGTGCCGTGAATGGGAAAACTATCTGGCAAAGCTTAGGAAACGGGATGGGTGAGGCTCTGCCGAGCCCATACCCCTTTCCGTGCGTTCCAGATATTGTTTCCCATTCACGCCACTAACCTACTATTCTATTTATCCCGTCAACACCTACAAATAGCTTTAAAATGTAAAAAAAAAAAAAAAACCCAGCCACATCCTCAGAATCGGAGAATCGACTAGTATGACAACCGCACATATTCATACGCAGTGATTTGGTCGTATTGACAGGACATCAAAAATACACACTGTGTTTTATTTTTATCTGTATCTGCTACCACTGGCTTGTACCTTGTCACGTATTTTTAGCGACTTTCAAAAATATGACATTGAATCAGTCGTACGATTGCCGTTTGATAACAAAGTTAAATATTCTTTAAAATGACCACTTGTAAATATGGTTATATGGATGTATAGCATATAATTTAATAGTATATTTGCAATCATTGCAGTCCCTGATCAGGTTGCGCCAGGGTTGGCAATTTCCCGGGAAATAAGAGTATTTCCCAGGACGGCGGGAAATACTGGGAAATACCGGGAAATATGAATCTTGGTGGTCTTTTTCATTCCAAAATGTCAAGATGAGTCTATATTCCCCTATATCTACTATGGTTTATATCTGTGTAGACTGATATGCTATACTATATCATATGTGGCGAATGGCATTTTAGGAGTTAATTTTAGGAGTCCATTACATGTACATGTACTAGATGTGCTAGCATGAAAACACTGTGTGAAGTGTTAAATAATGATTAAATAAAATGATTAAAATTGTTACTTTGTCTTAGTCTTCATTTTGTTTATTTTATACTAATTTGTATTTTTTTAAATAATGAAATTAACATGAAAAGTATCAGACTATCAGTGATGATTGACAAGTCATAACATTTACTTTCCCTATTAATTGGATTACTAAAATCATTGACAATTTCATTGAGGGGATTATGATAGCCCTGTCATTTCCACAGAAGGGATTATGATAGCCCTGTCATTTCCACAGAGGGGATTATGATAGCCCTGTCATTTCCACAGAGGGGATTATGATACCCCTGTCATTTCCACAGAGGGGATTATGATAGCCCTGTCATTTCCACAGAGGGATTATGATACCCCTGTCATTTCCACAGAGGGGGATTATGAATTTAGCCCTGTATTTCCACAAAGGGGGATTATGATACCCCTGTTCATTTCCCACAAGGGGAGGGGATTATGATACCCGCCCTGTCATTTCCACAGAAAGGGGATTATGATAGCCCCTGTCATTTCCACGAAGGGATTATGATAGCCCTGTCATTTCCAAGAAGGGATTATGTAGTCATTTACACTAACCCCTGTCATTTCCACAGACGGGATTATGATAGCCCTGTCATTTCCACAGAGGGGATTATGAGAGCCCTGTCATTTCTACAGAAGGGATTATGATAGCCCTGTCATTTCCACAAAGGGATTATGATAGCCCTGTCATTTCTACAGAAGGGATTATGATAGCCCTGTCATTTCTACAGAAGGGATTATGATAGCCCTGTCATTTCCACAGAAGGGATTATGATACCCCTGTCATTTCCACAGAAGGGATTATGATAGCCCTGTCATTTCCACCCTGTCATTTCCACAGAAGGGATTATGATAGCCCTGTCATTTCCACAGAAGGGATTATGATAGCCCTGTCATTTCCACAGAAGGGATTATGATAGCCCTGTTATGATAGCCCTGTCATTTTCACAGAAGGGATTATGATAGCCCTGTCATTTCTACAGAAGGGATTATGATAGCCCTGTCATTTCTACAGAAGGGATTATGATAGCCCTGTCATTTCCACAGAAGGGATTATGATAGCCCTGTCATTTCCACAGAAGGGATTATGATAGCCCTGTCATTTTTTATTAGAGGGGATTATGAACGGAGGGGATTTTGAGTGTCTCCCGTATGCACATCATGCATGCTAAGATCATTTATTCTCATTTCTTGATTGCAAATATTAGTGTGGGAGAAGGTTGACAATTAACAGCCTGTTGTCTAAACATAGTCTGATCATGATGACGTTATCCTTGTGAATTGTATCTAGCAGACACTCAGATGCTTCCTAAATATGAAGAAGAGTAATTTACAAAAAAATAATACAACCAAAATATAAATGTCATTGTTGCCAAATATTCCACCTGATGAGTACCCATAGTTGGGAATTAATTATTAAGTTGTTGATTGTTTAATTAACTATTACTGAGCTTAAAACTTAATTTAAATAACTTTAATTATCAAATAATAACATCAAAATTCATATTTCCCACTATTTCCCACTTTTGGGGATTATTTCCCGGCCAACCCTGATATTAAATGATTAATCGATATATTTTAATGCAAACTGTTATATGCCAGAAAATGCTGTTAATAAACAAATTTCTTAAGAATTAGTGTTCAGTTCGCAATAATAGTTGTTGTTGTTTACTGGCAGGGCTCAACACTAAGGCACGTCCGACCGACCGAGTCTAGTAAAAATTTGGTCCGGTCGTGTCAATTTTCCCGGAATACCATTGTCGGTAGCCCGACTGGTCGTGTTCCAATTTGACCAAAATCCCTGCCAAAAATAAAACAGTATTAGTTCACCTTTTATTTTTATGGTAATAAGCAACAAAACTTCCAAGAAAGATCGCTGATTGACAGTTCGAAAATAGTTTATTTACAACTCCAGGCGGACTTGTTTGCCTAGGCTTCGGGTATGATATTTGTAGTAGACCTCTGTAATTCGTACCCAAACTGTACCCATTTTAAGCAGTGGGATCAATGCTACCATCGAATATGATAATTTAATGAGGGAATTTAAATTTTTGTGTGTCTCTAGTTCGTTCAGTTTTTTTTTGCTGGACAGTTTACATATATTATCAACAATGCAAAGCTCAATACCGCACGGCATTATTATATTCTGATGTAATTTTGACCGGATCCCGATAAAAGAACCAAAATAAATCATAACAAACAAGTCTGGAGTAAAGCTAATTTACATAAGAAGTAGAACGATCTACGATTGGTTGATGGTGCTTCATTGACCTAATAGCAAATTTTGATTGTCAGAAATATACGCAAACAGAGCGTACCATACGTATTGATCATACAATTCTCATTGCGCCGATCATGTAATCGGCCAGTGACTCAGCAATTACACACAGTGGATCAAATGTGCTGCTGAGCATGTGCTTTTACTAACATCCACATCGCTAATAAATCTTGTGCCCTGATATGAGCATATTGAAAATGAGTTCAACTGATATGAAATATTCTAAGTCACTTAAAGTTCTTGTTTTGTTGGGCTGGGAGGCAGAATCAGTGGACATTAGAATTTGCCATTTAATGAATCATTATTCATTGATCTGACACCTTGGATAAGATGAATTTAATTGTCACCAATTGAAAAAAAACCACGAAATGTTCACAAACCGGAAGTGCCTGCTGCTGACGTTTTTTGGCTTGTTTTCAGTAATGATGTGAATATTAGCTGCATTCCAGACACTTCCATGATTAATTTGTGTAGTTATAAGTTTATTATTACTCTTTCAGAAGTAAACAACTGGTTTCTTGAACGTTAAACCTTCCAATGATGCAACTAGTAAATTACATTGTTGCATAACCAGTAGTTGACATAACCAGTAGTTGGACACACTAATTACATTCAAACACATACCTGTATCATCACGATCACTATGTTAGCCGATTTGAACATGACTTAGTACTGTGTTTCGTGAAACTGTGATGGTTAGTTTCATTAATTATATTTTCTCTTGTCATTTACAATGGCCTATATGTTTTTTCAAATGTCCCCAACTTTGTGTATGAGGTGGGTCAACTAGCCCCACTTTAAAAATTCCTGCAATGCACACAGAAGGTTTCAAAACTGTCCGCTTCAATATTTCATAATTGATTATCATTGACATCTGCTTTATATGCATGTAGTAGCAAACACGCAGTACAATCGAGTCCTAGTTCCTACAAGTACAATGGAACGTTAGTTGATAATAACTATACATGTATAATTTAATAAAAACTTTGATAAATTAATGCAAGTTACGCTTCACTAGGTCAGGGCTAGTACAAATTAGGTCAGGGCTAGTAGTTTCTAAATATACTAGACCGAAGTTAACGTTGAGCCCTGACTGGAAGTGTTTCTAATTTTATTGTCAACAACCAAAATTCGATGAAATGAATTTATAATGCAAACCCCCATCCATGACTGTTTATTCGAAATAACTTTGTTATTAGACGGATATTCTTGAAATAAAAAGTAGGCTCATTTCTAAAAATTAGTTTTACATTGTTTTATATAAAAAAAAAACAGCTTGGAGTGTTTTTATAGCAATAAATCTTGGGCAGCATTTCGTGGAACAGACAGTATTTCTATGTGATAGAACGGTGGCAAATCTATTTTTGCAATCTATTATTCTCTTTATTTGCACACTGTTCTATCCTTATTGGCACATGTCTCCAACATTTACAAATTTAAGAAGTGCGGCTTTAGATCGTTGTTAATTTACTTACTTTATTGTTTTTTATCAAAGGCCCGTTCTAGTCGGACGCGTGTAAATATTAATAATATAAAACAAATACACACATTCCAGATTTGCGTATTCAACCACAGGTGATTCTAGCGTGTCTTGGATGGTCAATTATTGTTTGTATATACATGAAACACCTTTCTAAACAATGTACAAAACAATTCAAATGCGCCCGGGTGTAAATATAATAGTACTTACATTTGAATTGTTTTGTACATTGTTTAGAAAGGTGTTTCATGTATATACAAACAATAATTGACCATCCAAGAGACGCTAGAATCACCTGTGGATTCAACGGAAAGAAATAGGTGTTTCATGTATATACAAACAATAATTGACCATCCAAGACACGCTAGAATCACCTGTGGATTCAACGGAACGAAATTCAAACGAGCCGCTTCAAAAAAAAAAATGTCGCAGGGTCAAGTTTGTGCAGCGTCCGTCATTCCAACGAAATCAATTTTGTGATCGAGACAAATTTAGTGTGTAAATCACTGACTGGATTATAGTGTGCAGATATGAATTCAAAATACATGTGCATACACCACGCTGCTTTTCAGCATCGCTTGGTTGGTCACTCATTTCTTTGTTTACAAAGGTGCTGAATGTACTTTATGTACATTTCTAGCAAAGTATACTTTGAGGGAGTAATCATTTATTTTTTCTGAAATGCATTATTTCATATAAAACTAACAACTGCATATATTGGATGATTAAAAGTATGCAGAATTATTATACTGAATTTATTATATTATCACAGCCAAAAATTTTTGGCTGTGATAATGTAATAAATTCAGTGTAATGAAAAATAATAAATTTATCCTAAAATTGAAAACTTCAAGTATCCTTTGCAATGTTGGTGAAACAGGCTACAGATATGAATTCAAAATACATGTGCGTACGCCATGCTGCTTTCCAGCATCGCTTGGTTGGTCACTCATTTCTTTGTTTACAAAAGCGCTGAATGTACTTTATGTACTGTACTTTTTCTGAAACACAAAACTAAATTGCAAATATCGTTTTCAAATTAATGGAAGTGTATAATAGCCTGTCCGTCAATCATATTGGCTACACAGGAAAACCTTCCTCCCAGTTTTTGATATGTTTGTTTGTTGGGGTTTAACAGCCTATCAATAGCTTAGGTCATTTAAGACCAGGTCAATGGCTTTAGTACTAAATCCCATATATTACCTGTACAAATGGGGGGAAATCCCCAAATCGGAACTGAATATTTAAAAACAAAAACTATATATTCAGCCCTGGAATCAGAATAATCCTGATCTGATGCCAGGTCCTCGCCACACTAGAATCACTTGGGCCCCTCCCAAAAGCATTAGGATCAGTAATAATCTTACTACTTTTATAATGGACAATAACCCATTTCAACTCCAGGTAACAAAAGAGCCAAAGATAAAAACGTACCTGAGGGTCAAACCAGGCAAATCACGATTCCTATAAGGAAGAACCCCACTGAGAGTCCGGAATGGACTGTCGATTTTATTTTATTTTTTAAATCGACGGGGTGTCCGACTACCCTCTAGACCCCACCGGGCGCTGAAGTCATTGATATGTGCAGCCATTTGCCTATCCAAATTATGTCAAAATTTTGGTCATTCAGAAAAATGCATTTGTTTCAATCACCGATACGATGTGCATATAATTTACAATTTCAAACACCAGGAATACATGTAGGTTATTTGTTTATGGTGAGTGACGTAATGTCTACATCAATAAATGACGTCACAATTGACTGTTACGTAAATGACGTTCAGTATATTCTGAACTAAATTCTGAATTATTAATTACAATTTATCTCTCTGACGATGGATTTACATTTATTGAGCATAGGCTGCATATGCAGCCTATGCTCAATAAATGTAAATCCAATTTATTATAGTTAGTGATGGTAGCAACTTACGAAGTCACAGGTCGGCTAATTATAGATTTAAAATTGATAGTGGTGCGTTTGGTTTGTTCACTACATGTGCATATCATAGTTTTATTCTGTTCAATGTTTGATAGTATACATACTAACATATGTAGATACATATAGTGTAACTTATCAGCAAATACAGATTACAGCATGCACAGTCTATGAACACGCATTTCTAATGTAGGCTGTTGTGTTGCATTGTACAAACGTCGGCGAATCCATAACGTCATTGCGTGATTGACATGGTGCTACTAAACGTGAGATAAAACAAAAACTATGAAACATATTTGCATTTTTGTTTCAGCATATTGTTTTTGAAAGGTGTCCGCATCAATACATGTAAAAAAAGTGCAAATCGAAAATTTTGTCGTTAAGGCTGGTTTTCACAGATATTTGTATATGGCCGTTTGAAAACAGCGACATATTATATTACGGCCGCCCAATGTAAACTTTAGTCTTTTACCGCAAACTTGTTAGTTTTACTGTTTTCCACTGATAAAAGTTTTTAGACTTCTCATACATGACTACTATAAGAATCCTGCAGTGCGTAATTTTCAGCCGATTTTCTTCATACTCGGAATAGATGCACATAACAATCAGCTAATGGTGTAGATCAGCAAGTGACATGCACGTACCATTTCACCTTAATGTGACATTGAGAATGCCTCGGCGGGCGTATATTGTGACCTCCGACACTCTTGTTTTATTTATTGATCTGATTTTCCCCCATCCGTAGACGTGAAAATTACCTTAGCTGTTGACAGACCATTACATTTCAAGCTATGAACATGGATTTATCTGTGAGAGAAAACCTGTAATTATTAATTTACGAATAATGCACTGTGACAGTCTTCACAAAAAACTTTTCAAACCAATTTTACTGGCCCGAAAAATTATGCCGTACTATGTATAAATATAATATTATCATAAAAGTATATATATATGCTTGTATAGTAGTTGTATAATAAGAATAAAAACAAGTCAATATAACTGAGGACCAGTTTACGATGCTTCCTGATAGAAAATAATAAACAAGAAGAATTTGGGTTTCGCATGTTCTGAATTATGCTGAAAATTTCTACTGGTCTGCCGGGCCTGCCAGTTTCTGAATTTTACTGGCCTCGGGCATCGGACCAGCGGCTAAATTCGAAGACTGCCGTGAAGAGAACACATGTAATCACCCGCGTGCACTTTCCCGCAGTCGTTATAAAATATGGTCCACAAAAATTCATACGCAGATGCAAACGTCCCTGAAACATTATAAAATGCATTTTTGTTCGAAAAAAGTTGTTCAGAAATGTAATAAATAGGATATTTCATCGTACATGTTTTCAATAACTTGAAATGATACCCCCGTGTATGTCGACTTCCGCGTGAACAACTTGTTCTTTTCGCTTACTCGCTGTTTACGTGTAAACCGACGTACACTTGTGTATTATTTCACGCTATTCAAACATGTCTGATGGAATATCCTCTATTTAAACATTACAAATATTGTCTTGCATATGTTTCAGGTTGGTGCGAAACACCACACAACGGGGCCTGGTGACATTTCTGAAAGATATAAACAAGATTAAAGAACCCACCGGCTGTATTGTCAATGAGGTGGGTTTTATCTTGCTCACTTTACTCTTTGCATGCTGGGAAACTTGTGGGCTATAAAGAATTAGTTTAAACAATATTTATTTCAAATTATGGCAAGTTATATATATATATGGGCCAGAATTCAGTGTTTAGTGTAATAGGGGGACATTTTGTTAGATATTCTGCTTTGTTAAAAAAAATGCAACGTTGCATAGTCCAAGCCACTAGGGTTTTGACAACTGAAGTTGTTTGCAGAATATACATGCCTTTGACTACGGAGAGATAGAAATGTGCTGAATATCTTGTATGTAACATTGACAAAGAGGTTACATGTATTTGGTGATCCTATATTGCATTCAAATGGCAACTTAGTTTCTTTGTTGGGTAAAGACATGTTGGGTTATGCACTAACAATCACCTTCACCAGAAAATGTATTGATTATTGCTGGATGAAAAAAAAAAGGCAACAATATATTTTTCTCATCAATGTTACATACACATATTCCATGCTCATTATATTCTGTTAGCAATGTGATTATATTATATGTTTATGGGTTGTAACAAACCTATTTGGGCCAGATTTGTTATAGAAGCATTAGTTTAAATCAAGTATTACCTGGAACCGTATATATTGTAACATTTGATCAAAGTCGCGTATGTAAAATTGACAAAACTGCCAAGCAATACTTTTTCAGACACTATGAATGCTAAACATCATGTGACAACTGCAATTTCTTCTTGTAATACAATAAACTGTATAAAGCTATGATGGTTGTTAACAATTTACACAATACTAACATTATCACAAACTGAATGTCAATGTTACATACACATGGTGATCATGGTGATGTTCATTTAACGCAACTTAAAATATTTAATTAGATCTACCATGTCATTAATTCAAACTTGCATCTCGTTAGGTCTGTGATACTGCACCTGTAAGACTGAAAATGGACTTTAAGTTTCTGTGTATCTAACTGAACATATTTATTTAGTTTTATATGTCAATGTTACCTATGTGTGAAGTGTAGTCGTTTTTTTTCCCGCCTGCTTTAGCAGAAGCGGGACATAGGCATAGCTTTTCCGTCGGCGTAGGCGGAGGCGTCAACATTTCACGTTAAGTTTTTGCGTTTAGCTCAGTTTCCAGAAAACTATAACTCCTACGACCTCCATACTTGGTATACATCAACACTGTGGTGTAACCATCTCACACAGAGGGAGCCCATGTGACCTTGACCTACTTTTCATGGTTCATTGACCTACTTTTCACATGCATTCAACGTTAAGTTTTTGCGTTTAGCTCTGTTTCTAAAACTTAACGCTCAGGTTATTCATTGTAACTTCTGTTTCTCTCAATGGAATGCTTTAATATTCCATACATGCATTTGTAACAATAATCCACATCATTCTACAGAAAGCCCATGGTGCCCGCTAATCCCAAAGGTCAAGGTCGCTGACTTAGAAATTTCTGTGTTTGGAAAAGTTAACGCTCAGTTTATGCTTTAATATTTCATACATGCATTTGTAACAACATCCCGTATCATTCTACAGAAAGCCCATGGTGCCTGCTAACCCCAAAGGTCAAGGTCACTGACTTCGAAATTTCCGTGTTTGGAAAAGTTAACGCTCAGTTTATGCTTTAATATTCAATTTATGCTTTAATATTCATACATGCATTTGTAACAACATCCCGCATCATTCTACAGAAAGCCGATGTTGCCCGCTAACCCCAAAGGTCAAGGTCACTGACTTAGAAATTTCCGTGTTTGGAAAAGTTAACGCTCAGTTTATGCTTTAATATTCCATACATGCATTTGTAACAACATCCCGCATCATTCTACAGAAAGCCCATGATGCCCGCAAACCCCAAAGGTCAAGGTCGCTGACTTAGAAATTTCCGTGTTTGGAAAAGTTAACGCTCAGTTTATGCTTTAATATTCCATACATGCATTTGTAACAACATCCCGCATCATTCTATAGAAAGCCCATGGTGCCCGCTAACCCCAAAGGTCAAGGTCGCTGACTTAGAAATTTCCGTGTTTGGAAAAGTTAGCGCTCAGTTTATGCTTTAATATTCATACATGCATTTGTAACAACATCCCGCATCATTCTACAGAAAGCCCATGATGCCCACTAACCCCAAAGGTCAAGGTCACTGAATTAGAAATTTCCGTGTTTGGAAAAGTTAGCGCTCAGTTTATGCTTTAATATTCATACATACATTTGTAACAACATCCCGCATCATTCTACAGAAAGCCCATGATGCCCGCTAACCCCAAGGTCAAGGTCACTGACTTAGAAATTTCCGTGTTTAGAAAAGTTAACGCTCAGTTTATGCTTTAATATTCCATACATGCATTTGTAACCACATCCCGCATCATTATACAGAAAGCCCATGGTGCCCGCTAACCCCAAAGGTCAAGGTCACTGACTTAGAAATTTCCATATTTGGTGCTCACTAACCCCAAGGTTATTACAAGCTCCTTATGAACTATCAAACTGCGCCAGACGGGACATTTTGCTCCGCGGAGCTCTTGTTATTTAGTATCTATCTCGCTCAAGTATAATATGTGTTACTGTTAGCTGTTACGGAAGTCGTAAAAGTGTTCTATCTCGGCATTTCTATTTTCATGTAGTGTTTAAATGGAATTGACAAGAAAAGTATACATTCTCCAGAATAGCGAATTCTTGCCCATATGCATACAATTGAGAACAAGAAAACACTCTTTTTACACCTATGTGAATTTTTCTCCTAATAATTTTTTCTTTTATTTTCCCCTGTAAATATCATGATTTTGTTACAATTAGAATTGCATCCGGACGTATCATGTGTATTTGCCTCAATAATGGGCAAATTTCTTGTTTTTCTATCACAGCAACTGGACACTGCAGGTGAGGCTTATATCGATGGCATTCACTACGTCCGCATGGCCGAGCTGGGCCGGGGATCCTACGGCAGCGTCGACTTATGTCAGGATACCGTAACGTTGAAACAGTTTGTCAGGAAAACGGTAACAACATAAATAAAATAGAGACATTTTCTGGCAAAATAAACATTCATTCACCATTACCCCACCCACACAAAGTACAAGTATTGTATCCGGTTATACCCATTGTAACAGTGGTAAAATTATTGCTACTTCTAGTTTAGTGGGTGTAGCTAAGCTACTGGTGTGTTGAGTATTTCTGGGCTGAATCGATAATCAGTTTTGATTTTGCGATATAGTTATTCTTTTCCCTATCAATGATTGGCTTTAAACTTCATGTGCATGATTATCATCATCTATATTTTCATTCCCTGCCCCACCCATGCTCCCCACTTGCCCAAGGTCAAGGTCAAATTACTTTGAAATGTAAGGTTGCGTATATGTTGGCGCATTTCTCCATTCTCCTGTAACATCTTAACGTATGAATGATTGACTGGAAATTGTATGTGCATGTTTATCATCATCCACCGTGTCTTTAACCTTTTAAGCCCTATAGATCAAACAGGCAACATGTGGAAACATTGCAGATTCAGATGAGGCGGCTTCTAACGAGCTGTCTGAAAATAATAAAATTTCTCAACTTGATCTGCAGTATATGTCGGTATTGTGCAGTTCTAAAGCAAAATCAACGTTTTATTAGTAAGGCCATAAAAATGTACCTTGGTTCTCAGATATTTCCCTGCGCGTCGTGAATTTTATCGTCATGAACAAATAAAATTGCACTGTAAATTCGCCACATGATCAATAAAAAACACTAGCATGCAAAAATATGTTAATCCAATCATGTCTGATGAACATCAGCATGGTGATTATTCACGTCTAAAGTGGTTTTAGTAACTTTATAGAGCATATATGCATCTGGCGACTGGAAGAAAATCAGAGACGAACATCGCAAACAAAAAGATTATATATTTAACAAAAAATCCGCCCTCCCATGTCACATTCCGCAAACCCTGTGTAGTACTTATTTTGTTATGGCCTAATCAAATAGTGCAGAGATTTTCATGGAAATGCCATGTCAGAGCTCCAGATAACATAGATTATATGATCGGGAGTCACACTGGTCACAAATCACATAAACCGCCAGAGCTCCAGATAAGCTGCATAAATGCACCATTTATTGACAAGATACCACTTGGCTCCACTTAGAGCGATAATATTTTCATCTAGTAACCGCCGTAAATTTCTTGCGGATTGTTACCAAGTGCTCCAGATAAGCTGCGTATTTGCTTAAATACCCAATTAAAATTGCCAAAAACCCAATTGAAACTAGAGCAGCTGAAGCTGCATCAACGGTTTGAGGCTTGATGTACTGACAAACGTACACTGGCAAAGTGATTAGAAGACATTGCCAATGACGAAAACATATGAAACTCAAAAAAAAATTGATGCAATTCCAATGAAATTGAAAAAATAAAGTTTTGTATTTTCAGAATCGCTTGACTATCCTAAGCATTTTTCATTATATAACGTTCTACGAAATGTGTACCGTTAACCCCCTAGTCTGACATTGAAGTTGAGACGATTCTAAAGCACTCACAGCATGTCAGTTCGTATATAAAACCAGTGTCTGATACAGCCCACCATACCTGTCTGGCCTCCACCTTGAAGTTTGTCAGCTGTACACACTGTTCTAGGCGGCTAAGTTTATATGCTCGTTCTCAAACTTCAAATGCATGTAGCTCGCGCATTTGAGCAGATAGCTAATAAAAACTACCAGCGAACCGGAGATAGAGAATTGTATTGGCTTTTTAATGCAAAAAAAATATTTGAAATCGGTTGAATAATAAGGAAGTTATGACCATTTCAATTTTTTTTAAAAACTTCAAATGCCTACAACTCTCTCATTTGGGCAGATAGCCAAAAACTACCAGCGAAACGGAGATAGAGAATTTTGTTGGCTTTTTAATGCAAAAAAAATATTTGAAATCGGTTAGATAATAAAAAAGTTATGACCATTTCAAATTTGAAAAATTGAAAAAAAACGTCCAAATTTGAAAGACAATAGAATCAGAACTATTCAAGCCATTGCTCTGAAAAATATCATCTTCTGTGCGGATGAATGTCCCGCGTGACGCTGTCAAAAAATTATGTTGCTGAGATTACTGTACAAATTGGAAACTGTTTTCAAAGACCACCCGTTAAAATAAAATAAAAATCTGAAATTGTTGATTTTTTTTCATTTTTCTCAATTTCACATGTCTATAGCTCTCTCATTTTTGGCTTTCTTGTATGTGAGAGTTGAGTCGGGCTATGCCCCATATATAAAAGTAAGATTAGCGCTAATCCTATTACTTTTAGGGGATGGGATAAATGATGCTGGTGTGGCGAGGGCCTGGCACCAGATCAGGTTGTTCTAATTTCAGGACTGAATATATATTTTGATTGTAAATATTGAGTTCTGAAGTTGGGATTTACCCCCCTTGGACAGGTGGATATGGGACTCGACCCCGTTGACCCGTCTGCGTGTAGACTCCCTGAGGCTTGTACCTCTATGTCAGAAAAGCGGACGTTAAACCCTATTCACTCACTCACTCATTTGAGCAGATAGCCAAACATTGTCAGCGAAGCGAAGATAGAGAATTCTCGCAGCTTTACAATTCAAAAAGAATTTTTGAAATCGGTTGGAAAATAAGGAAGTTATAGGGAATTATATGATATATGACGTCACTTCCGGTTTCGTAAAAAGTGACGTCATGAGAATTCTGAAAATTGCGTTATTCTCGTCTCACTGTTGATGCGAATCGGTATACAAAATTTGAAGTCGATCCGACCAGCGGTTTGGGCTGTAGTCTCGACGGCTGAATAAAAAGAAAAAAAAGAAAGAAAAAAAACAACGAAAACAAAAGGTTTGAGGAATCAAATTCCTCAAACCTAATTAGAAGTAGCGAGTATCAAAAAGCAATAACAATTTTGTGGTACCTTTATGATATCATGCTGCAGAAAACAATAAACAGATGACAAATATAGCATATTTTTTCTTATTTTCCATGAAAACACATCTTGGTATTTCATTAGGAGACCATTCTAATGTAATGCCAAGACACGTTTTCATTTCGAAGCGAACTATTCAATAATTGCTGTCTGTTGATGTGTAAACAGTAGTGTGATTTTATTTTACCCAATTAAAATTTTGAAATACCCAATTGCTTCAGAAATGATGGAGTGAAAATAATTGATTACTAATTCCTTATCTGGAGCACTGAACCCCATTTCTTCAGTCACAGCCACATATTATAGGTCACAGCCACATATTATAGGTTTCTCTATTCTAGATCAGTAGCCGATTTCACCAACATGGCAAAGTATACTTTTCTAGCAAAGTATACTTTGAGAGGGTAATCATTTATTTTTCCTGAAATGCATTATTAGGTTTGAGGCGGCTTTCAGCTGCGCCGAAAACCTATTGTATTCGTTGGTTTTTTTTTTTTTTTTGGTTTTTTTATTCAGCCGTTCAGTCTACAGCCCAAACCGCTGGTCGGATCGACTTCAAATTTTGCATGCCGATTCGGATCAAGTGTGAGCAGAGACTCAGAGATTTTCAGAAATCTCTTAATGCCACTTTCCACGAAACCGGAAGTGACGTCATACTTTCTATAACTTCCTTATTTTCCAACCGATTTCAAAAATTCTTTTTGCATTGGAAAGCTGACAAAATTCTCTATCTCGGACTCGCTGACAGTTCTCGGCTATCTGGTCAAATAAGAGAGCTATAGGCATTTGAAGTTGAAAAATGTACATACTTTTATTCAACGATTTTGCCGAATTTTTGCCGAATTTCGGCTGATAACGGGTGGTCTTTGCAAACGTTTTCCATTTGTACAGTAATGTCAGCAACATAATTTCTTGCCAGTGTGATAGGGGAGTGTCAGGCGCATAAAAGATGATAATTTTCAGAGCTCTATCTTGACTACTTCCGGTTCTATTGGATGTCAAAGATGAACGTCTTTTTTTCAAGTTTTCAAAATAGAGCAAACGGATGTGACGTCAGCTTCGTTATTTATCAATAGATTTCAAAATTTCTTGCTGCGGTCGATATTTCAGTCCTTTAGCTAAAACTTTCCCACTTTGTGCCCGGCCTATGGTGATAAAAACAAACGAAAATTTCACTGGCGGAATATTGCACATATGTAATTTCCGTTTTATTAGGTGTATTTACAAATGGCGTAAACTGCAATTTAGGGGCGATAACTATCGAAAAATAATCATCCGCTGACTTACGGGCTTTCCCTCCATCTACACCAAACCGCGTGGTCGGATCGACTTCAAATTTTGCATGCCGATTCGGATCAAGTGTGAGCAGAGATTCAGAGATTTTCAGATATCTGTTAATGCTACTTTCCACGAAAACGGAAGTGACGTCATACTTCCTATAACTTCCTTATTTTCCAACCGATTTCAAGAATTCTTTTTGCATCGGAAAGCTGACAAAATTCTCTATCTCGAACTCAATGACAGTTTTCGGCTGTCTGCTCAAATAAAAGAGCTATATGCATTTGAAGTTGAAAAATGTACATACTTTTCAACGATTTTGCCGAATTTCGGCTGATAACGGGTGGTCTTTACAAACGTTTTCCAATTTGTACAGTACTGTCAGCAACATAATTTCTTGCCAGGGTGATAGGGGAGTGTCAGCCGCATGAAAGATGATAATTTTCAGAGCTATATCTTGACTACTTACGGCTCTATTCGATGTCAAAGATGAACGTATTTTTTTTCAGTTTCAAAATAGAGCAACGGATGTGACGTCAGCTTCGTTATTTATCATTCAATTTCAATTGTTTTTTGCTGTAGTCGATATTTCTGTCCTTTAGCTAAAACTTTGGCTGAGGATCGAACCCGGTATCCCTCGCTCCGAGCCCATCGCTCTACCTCTAAGCTAACCGGCCCCACATCGGTGTGATGATGCGAACACAATAATGTTGAACTGTTCTAAAACTTCAGAAATTCTTTTTGCAACCGATAGTTTACACCTTGGGCTAAAGCTTAGTTACACATGAAATCAATGTTTGAGGCTCAAACCGTTGATGCAGCTCAAGCTGCTCTAGTTATACGACTGTTTTTAAAAAACTGTACATATTATGTTTTACCGCATGGCGGGCGGGCGGCTGAAGAAAAAGTGCATAGTTTGTGTACACAACTCCTCCGAAACCGTTCAGTCGATCGATCTGAAACTATACACACGTTTTCTACACATATTGAAGATGTGCACCTTGGTGTTTTTGTGTCAACAAAATATTTTTTAACAAAAATAACACCTTTTTAACTTAGCAATTTTTTCTACATTTTTGTCGCGCCTGCTTTAGCAGAGGCGCGACTATAGTTATTGTTTGTTCACACTCTCTTTAACCCCTTGCCAGACTTTGATAATATTTCACATCAATGTTTGTCTACGGATGATGCTTCATTAAGCACACCCCCACATCCAAATTCTCAAGGTCAAGGTCATTTATTTACTTGTAATGTTTACGGTCAAATGCCTCGGCAGGCACGACACCGCTTCCATGGAATTCTTGTTCTATACAATTCTATATACGGTACAGAGTTTGTGTACACAACTCCTCCGAAACCGTTCAGTCAATCAGCCATTTTTTCTACATTTTTCTATACAATTCTATATAGGGTACAGAGTTTGTGTACACAACTCCTCCGAAACCGTTCAGTCGATCGTTCTGAAACTATGCACACGTCTTCTACACATATTGAAGATGTGCACCTTGGTGTTTTTATGCCGAAAACATATTTTTTAACAAAAATATCACCTTTTTAACTTAGCCATTTTTTCTACATTATTGTATCCAATTCCCTATCATTTCTACTTTACACTCTACTTTTCTATCTCTGCCTAAATTGGTATACATGTTTAGCACAACGAGATGAAGAAATATGCTATAGACTTTCAAATTCTCATTAATGTTTCTTGCCTTGGTGACAGCTTCACATTTCTGCATCTTCGCTGTCTGGCCCATATTTGACGGGCGTATTTTGTGACTTGCGGCACTCTTGTTTCATATAGAACTAACGACTGCATATATGTGATGATTAAAAGTATGCAGAATTATTATACCGAATTTATTACATTATCACAAAGATAATGTAATAAATTCAGTATAATAAAAATGAATAAATTTATCCTTAAATTGAAAATTTCTCTCGAAGTATACTTTGCTAGCTAAGTATACTTTGCCATGTTGATGAAATAGGCTACTGGTTAAACTGGCATGCAAAGTATGTCGAGGGGTAAATAGTGTTCGTAAGTCTGTCTACTTTCATCCGTCGTCCGTAAGATTTGCGTTAAAATGTTTTGGATACACATTATCTCTGCAACTGCAAGTCGGATTGACTTGAAACGTCTTGTGCCCCGTGCAGGCACCGGGGCGGGATCAACTGATCCTGAGAATAGTGCTGCAGTAGCCATTGCTTGTCGTAAAAGGCGACTAAACTGGCTTAACGATTGGGTTCATACTTTCCGGAACCCACTATACCGGATTTGGCCCTCATGTACATTTTTGGCTTTCTTGTATGTGAGAGTTGAGTCGGGCTATGCCCCATATATAAAAGTAAGATTAGCGCTAATCCTATTACTTTTAGGGGATGGGATAAATGATGCTGGTGTGGCGAGGGCCTGGCACCAGATCAGGTTGTTCTAATTTCTGGACTGAATATATATTTTGATTGTAAATATTGAGTTCTGAAGTTGGGATTTACCCCCCTTGGACAGGTGGATACGGGACACGACCCCGTTGACCCGTCTGCGTGTAGACTCCCTGAGGCTTGTACCTCTATGTCAGAAAAGCGGACGTTAAACCCTATTCACTCACTCACTCAATTGAAACGTCTTGTACTCTTTATCATCATCCATATTTTCATTTTATAGTCCACCCATGTGGCTGTCATGCCCAATAGTGGAGGGGCACTTTGAATAGAAGTGGCTTAAAAACGACTTCTGTTCAACCCAAGAGAGCAAAAGCAACGACTATGCTAGATCGAGACATCATACCTTCTTGAACATGAATCCAGTGTCGGTAGGTCAATCAAATCAGGTGGAACAAGATCACTTTTGGCGTCATTAAGTGCAAAGAGGTCAAACGAGTTCAAAAACATATTTTATATCACTATATGGACATGTACGTGCATATCATGTTTGAAATATCAGATAAAGTTGTTTAAATTGTTGAGTATTCTTCCTTAGGACATATAATAAACGATTCGGCTTTATGGTGGTTCAAATCGTTGTCTATTTTGCGATTTTCAAGATGGCCGCCAGGTATCAACCTTTTGTCTTAAATATATTCCGACTTGATTATTATATGGCGTTCGCCACTTACCGTATTTACCCATGTATTGGGACAGTAAAAAATAAATAAAATTCTACGTGTCCCAATACATCATATAAAATAAATTAATATTTTTTTTTGGTGTCCCAATTATTAATATTGAAAGTTTGTATCCTCGAAATTGTGAAATTGCTATATCGGTACAATAACAGGTTGAATTTAATTATTTTCCGTTTCTAAGCATGTCGCCCATTTTTATGATCGGAAAATACCCGAACTATATGTTACGGAAATTGCCGAGTGCGCAAATGAAACAATTTAATTTCCAAATTAAAAAAGTATTATCTCGACCAAACTGCGAATGTAGAGTGATTTGATGATTGCAGTGTGATATATATGAAGACATAGTGTGATATATAGTCGGCCGACAAATTGTACAAATTGTACATGTACTTCAAATGAGACCAGTGTAACGTCCAAGATTTCAAATCGCGATCGAATCCGCATTTCGGTTACCAACTATTGCGGGAATTCAATTAGCAACGGACCCATATAAAATCATGTCATTTGAACAGAAGTTAAAGTAATTATTAATAATGACTATGACATACAAACTTGTATTAAACACGAGTTATTTATAAAATCATGCTTATTACGTTGTATAGTGCTCGCGATAGGACAGAACGCTTTATTTACAATGGTTAATTGCTCTGCGTATCAACAGGCGCTTAAAAGGATTAATTGATAATAAATAATGGTCACGTGTCCTGCCTTCTCATGCGGACGATTAGCTGTCGATACGTGCATAATCCCACCGACAATTCCGCATGAACTCTGAATGTTGTGTCAACTTTTCAACACCATTTATGGAAAATATTTTCGAAATCAATATCGGGGAAATATGGCGACAGATCTGCGTATAATCCAGTGTTTTTTTTTAATCCATTCCTTTCGGAATACACATTTACGGGTATGAAATTATTAAATAATTTATTTTTATTTTTGTTATTTCTCAATGAAAGTATATGTTGTGACCACTCATTTGAACCGTCTCGACGAGACGGTTTAAATGGTGCTCGCGGCATATACTTCTGAGTGCATAGAAGGAAAATATTTTCCCGCAAACATAATCGTATCCTCAGCATGAAATGGGTTACTGCATGATTGCCCCATGAGTCACACGTTCGCGACGTCTGCGGAACATCAAAAGGCGTGTTGACCAATCAGTAACATTTCAAAACATAGCCTAAAGGTCACACAGTTTACAGTCTCGTGCTGAATGATGTCATACAATAAGCACCTGTTAGTTGACACGGCTTGGTGTCATCGATTTTTTTGGCACAAAGCAACACACAAATCTCCTCTGTGTAATATCACAGGTTGAAGTAACAGACCGAGATCTATAAATACATTAAATATGCAACGAATGAAGAAAACAATTTATTTTTTTTACGCCCTCCATTATCCATATAAAAAATGTTGTTTTCTTCATTCATTGATGCTTTTAGGCATATTTAATGTATTTATAGACCTCGGTCCATTACTTCAACCTGTGTATAATATATGTCGGGTGTAATGGCATCTCGGATTTGGAATTCATATCCCCTGGCACGGATATTGTACGGTTCGGATAAGCAACACGGAAGGTCGTATGTCGCCGGACTTCCGTGCAATAGGGGGGGTCGCACTGTATGCATATTAACATGATAATGACGAATGACGCACGGCGGGCGGCAGGCGGGCGGGCGGCTGAAGAAAAAGCGCATAATTTGTGTACACAACTCCTCCGAAACCGTTCAGTCGATCGATCTGAAACTATACACACGTCTTCCACACATATTGAAGATGTGCACCTTGGTGTTTTTATGCCGAAAAAATATTTTTTAACAAAAATATCACCTTTTTAACTTAGCCTTGTTATTTTCTTTTTTGTATACAATTCTGTATACGGTACAGAGTTTGTGTACACAACTCCTCCGAAACCGTTCAGTAGATCGTTCTGAAACTATACACATGTCTTCTACACATATTGAAGATGTGCACCTTGGTGTTTTTATGGCGAAAAAATATTTTTTAGCAAAAATATCACCTTTTTAACTTAGCCATTTTTTCTACATTTTCTATACAATTCTATATAGGGTACATAGTTTGTGTACACAACTCCTCCGAAACCATTCAGTCGATCATTCTGAAACTATACACACATCTTCTATACATATTGAAGATGTGCACCTTGGTGTTTTTATGCCGAAAACATATTTTTGTAAAATATCACCTTTTTAACTTAGCCATTTGTTCTACATTATTGTATCCAATTCCCTATCATTTCTACTTTACACTCTACTTTTCTATCTCTGCCTAAATTAGTATACATGTTTAGCATAACGAGATGAAGAAATAATGCTATCGACTTTCAAATTCTCATTAATGTTTCTTGCCTTGGTGACAGCTTCACATTTCTGCATCTTCGCTGACGGGCCCATATTCGACGGGCGTATTTTGTGACTTGCGGCACTCTTGTTTAAATATTTTTTTGGGATCCACGAGAGACCCGCGTTATAATGGAGATCGCGTTATAATGGAGCTGCAGTGTACTATATTTTCCACCCAGTTGTCCCGATCGAAACGCCATCCCTCGGTAGTGTCTGGATATAATAGCATGGAGAGCATGCCGTGACCGGATACATGTCCGTACTTTAAACTTACCTCGTGAATATTGATGAGAGGGCGGGGCGATGTATCAGGAGTATTTCCGTGTGAATCGAAATAATTTTCGCAAATAAATCACATTACCGGCATTGGACAGGGGCGAATTTCACGATGTATACGGTTTATTGGTAAATCTATTTAATCAACAGAGCTCAGATTTACCGTCAGCACTGTGTTATATTAGTTAATCAGCGACGGCCTCTGTTTATAGCGAGACGTGCCAATAGTCGGCATGACCAGTAGCCGGTGAAAAAAAATTAAAAAAATTGGAGTGGCGATTTTTTGATTTTCCCCAGCGGAATCCCTGACTGTGTTTAAAAGTATTTAAAAAAAAAGAAGAGATGTCCCAATACTTAAGGTGCAGAAATTATTGATTTTTTTTTAAAAATTGTAATGTGCCCCAAAACTTGTTTCCTAAAAAATAATTATTTCTCCCCAAAACGGGGGTGTCCCAATATAAAGGGTATCCCAATACATAGGGTAAATACGGTACATTATGCGTTTACATACATAGAAGTACGTTTAGGTAACTTATAAAAACAATTCACCACTGACAAATTCATATAAATGCATGTGTTCTTTACAAAAATGAATGAGTCCATGTAATATACTTATTATTTGAACATGTTGGGATATTCAAGATGGCCACTAAGTATCGCTTAAGCTATTAGACGCTGTTTGCTGACAAAATAGTAAAGAAATGAACATAATTGGAGATCATATTTGTAATATTTTAAAAATGTGAAGCTTGTGTTCCAAACTGTACCAAATGATCTTTCGCCACAAACAACGGTAAATCAAAGATGGCCGCCAACATGGATACAATTATAATATGTCTATATTAAGTAGGGTAGACATAGCATATGCTACACCCTAAAATCAATGTTTCAGTGTGAATGGTAATTAACGATGGTGTTAATTTTTGCCGGGGAGTGCGATATCCCTGGCTTGACCCTTATTCGCATGTTTAGCTTTCTTGCAGGCGAGAGATGAATCCGGCTAATCACATTATACGAGTAATACGATCAGTGCTAATCCTACTACGTTTATGGGGAGTGTGGGGGGTTAGGGGCTGGGGAATGATATAACATATACATATCGTATATATGTAGAGTCAATGGTGTGATCATAGGCATCGCATCTCAGTTTATATACGCCATATGATGTTGTTATTGTCAAAATAAAATAACTTTTGGATGACGTATCATTTAAGTAGTCATATGCCGGTAGCCATGTACTAGGACATGTAAGTACATGTAGGAATAAGTTAATAACCAATATTTGTGAGCCATATTCACATTACTCTATATATCTAAGAATTCAATACATGTTGTCATCCAGGCCATTACAGCTCAGCTCATAAACGGCATATGCTGTGTTTATTAGATGTCCTATAATATCAAGTAGTAATATACAGGTAGGCATGGACTATGTAAATATGATGGATTGAATGATTCAGTAGTTTTGAGTCACATATGTATGGATCAGGGCTTCTAAAATGTTCAGTTTATCGGTTCTGGACCGTTTTTAGCTCACCTGAGCGAAGCTCATGTGAGCTATTGTTACCGCAATGTGTCCGTCGTCCGTCGTCGTCGTCCGTCGTCGTCCGTGAACATTTTCAAACGTCTTCTCCTCGGTAACCATTGGGCCTATAGTCACCAAACTTCATGGTCATGGTCCTTAGGTTGGGGGATTACAAAATTGTTAAAATGACGTCATTACGTAATCCAAGATGGCCGCCGTCTAAAAATAGCACAAATTCTTCAAAAATCTTCTCAAGAACCGCCAATCAGATTTTGACAAAACCTGGTAGGGATGATCGATGTACAATGCTCTTTCAAAGTTGTTAAAATGGTGACCCCGGGGTCAAAAATGGGCTTGGCCCGTGGGGTCAAATTGGGGTCAAATTTTATTTTTGAATGAATATGGTAATGTCATATATCAAATTGAAGGTATCAATGAGGCGATCACTCTGGTGCATTTTTTGTCGAAATCGATGGTTATGTCATCCAATATGGCCGCCGAAAGGTAAAAAGGTCGTTCTTTTATTAGAGATTTCAAAATTCTTCTTCACATGAACCGCTTGGCCCATGGTAGCCAAACTTAAAAGTTATGATCCATGGGTGAAGCCTTCAGATTTGTTAAAATGGAGGTAATCGCTAATCCAAGATGGTCAACGTCTAAAAATCTTCTTCTCATGAACCGCCAGCCGGATTTCGACGAAACTTGATAGGAATGATCGATGTACAATGCTCTTTCAAAGTTGTTAAAATGGTGACCCCGGGGTCAAAAATGGGCGTGGCCTGTGGGGTCAAATTGGGGTCAAATTTTTGACCGAATATGGCCATGTTATATATCAAATCGAAGGTATCAATGAGGCGATCACTCTGGTACATTTTTTGTCGAAATTGGATTGTTATGTCATCCAAGATGGCCGCCGAAATGTAAAAGTGTCCTTATTTTATTAGATTTCAAAATTCTTCTTCACATGAACCGCTTGGCCCATGGTAGCCAAACTTTAAAAGTTATGGTCCATGGGTGAAGTCTTTTCAGATTTGTTAAAATGGAGGTCATCGCTAATTCAAGATGGCCACCATCTAAAAATAGCATAAATTCTTAAAAAATCTTCTTCTCATGAACCGCTAGCCGGATTTCGACGAATCTTGGTAGGAATGATCGATGTACAATGCCCTTTCAAAGTTGTTAAAATGGTGACCCCGGGGTCAAAAATAGGCGTGGCCCATGGGGTCAAATTTTATTTTTGAACGAATATGGTCATGTTATATATCAAATCAGAGGTATCAATGAGGCGATCACTCTGGTACATTTGTTGTTATGTCATCCAAGATGGCCGCCGAGATGTTAAAAGGTTGTTCTTTTATTAGAGATTTAAAAATTCTTCTTCACATGAACCGCTTGGCCCATGGTAGCCAAACTTAAAAGTTATGGTCCATGGGTTAAGCCTTTTCAGATTTGTTAAAATGGAGGTCATCGCTAATCCAAGATGGCCGCCGTCTAAAAATAGCATAAATTCTTAAAAAATCTTCTTCTCATGAACCGCTGGCCGGATTTCGACTAAACTTAGTAGGAATGATCGATTTACAATGCTCTTTCACAGTTGTGAAAATGGTGACCCCAGGGTCAAAAATAGGCGTGGCCCGTGTGGTCAAATTGGGGTCAAATTTTATTTTTGACCAAATATGCTCATGTCATATATCAAATTGAAGGTATCGATGAGGCGATTGCTCTGGTGCAATATTTGTCGGAATCGGATGATTATGTCATCCATGATGGCTACCAAAAGGTCCAATTATTCAAGATTTTGAACGTCTTTTTCTCAGGAACCACATGGCCGATGCTGGCAAAACTTCATAGGAAGTTAAGATCCTTGGGTGAAGCATTTTCAGATTTGGTAAAATGAGAGTCATCACTTAATCCAAGTTGACCGCCATCTAAAAATAGCACAATTTTTTTAAAACACGAACTCAATGTCACATTCTCCTCTGGTGTTCATGGAGTCAGGTGAGCGAATCAGGGCCATCATGGCCCTCTTGTTTGAAATCTAGGAAATTACCTATTTGCTGCTATTTCCGTATCAACCATGTAAATGTAACGATGTTGACACCAAGTGATGTCAATTTTATGACACTCCGGGGCATATCCGTGTTAACACACATTGTCAGGTAATAAATCGTTGTGTGTTTGGTCACAAGCATTCAGCGTGTTTCGGCTTTCATCGATATAGTTATACCGATGAAAGGCGAAACACGTGTGTTTGGTCACCTTTCAACACATTTCTCCACGTATCGATTTTTCATAACACGCGCATGGTAATTGTTACAGGTGAAGGTCTCGATAGCTGTAGAGCGGTTTATAAATATACTGGCTTTAGCGTATTTAAGACTCTATAAAATAAAGAACCCATGCGCTGTGGTTATCCGTGTTTGTAACATTTATAGTACACATTTCATCCCCAAGTTACAAGTAACTGACACGGACTATTCCATATTAAGTGTGGAACTGTTACATTACGCTGTTTTAGAGGTAATTTTTTGGTATACATGAAGTACATGTACGTACGAATGGCGTAGATCCTGATGAGACGGCTCGTGAATAGCAGGCTCATCGGAATCTAGTTTGCCAACAGTTTGATAAAAGACAAAGGTACGTCTGTCCTTTAAAAGCGTTCATATGCAATCCCAAATGAAACAATCGGTATTATGATTCGTCTAGAGCTGTCGTTTCGCAATTTTTCAGTCTTGCGAAAACATGCGCATCGTCTCCTAAAGATATGAGAATCGTCTCGCATTTTTTGCCATCTCGCCTTCCGCTTTTGGAAATATATTTTGCTGTAACCCGAATTATAAAACACATGTAACGCAGGGCGACTTATCATGTGTTACAGACAGAAAATTCGGGTTAGTTTTGGTCATGCGCGTTGATGCAGATCGCGAAGCAAAAATGCGCTATCTGTGGGCGAAGTTGCGAAAAAGCAAGATTAAATACGATAGAACCGCGTTTTTTGTCTCGCAAGCTCGCGATCATATATTTGTATTTGCGCGATCAACCTATGCTCGATATCACTAGAACGCGAGATGGTAAAATGTCCCCAACAGGACACGTACAAATAGTCTTAGGAGACGATTCCCATGTGCTGCTCAAACATGCTTTTATTAAGAAGTAGAACAAATGTGGACAGACACCAATAATTCTTGACAAAAAACAACATAGTTTGATAAAAACATGATAATCGTCGTCTTAGGAGAAGATTCTTATGTGCTACCAAAACATATTTCAATATGTGTTATTGGTTACTGCATCGCATCGCCGGTATTTGCCTTACTTTTTTTTCGGGGATTCTGCACCTCCGACTTCTAAATTTCGATGTCATAAAGTTATGGAATAATTATGTGCGAAACTCCGAAAGATAATCCCAGAGCCAAATCTTATTAAATAAAGTACTATTTTATTCCATGCCTAATAATGTCCCGAAATGGATAAATATGTGTCGAGTAATTGGTCGTAAATGTGTGTCTCTGTTGACATCACGTCGGCGGTAGCACTAATATCGTACCGGCTCCTTCAGGCCGACAATTACGTCCGGACCTATTGGCATTCTGAAATTTTAGAAGCGTTGGTATGGATATTAAACTATCATGCGATCGAGATCAATATGTTGTGAGTTCATGATGGAACATATGTTGAGGTCATTCATGAGATTGTTTGGTATATAGAAAGAATAAAAGTTATATAAATGTATTATGTTGAGGTCATTCATGAGATTGTTTGATATATAGAAAGAATAAAAGTTATATAAATGTATTATGTTGAGGTCATTCATGAGATTGTTTGATATATAGAAAGAATAAAAGTTATATAAATGTATTATGCGATCATAATGCAGTGTATCTTGAATGCACATGTATGTACATGTATATGTATCACAGTTATGAATGGCGCTGTTTCTGGGGAATCCCATACACTGTCATCATATATGATGTAGTCATATAATGTCCTTACATGGTATGTGTACACGTGTCCTAACGGTGTATTATAATATCACAACCATATGTGTAATATAATATATAATAGGTTACATGCAGTAATATGTTACTTTGTTTCAAATGAACATGGTTGATTATACTACGCTAATATATAACTATATCAGAACGTTCCATCGTCCATGTCTATACACACCAACATATGACATATAAATAAGATCGTAACAGACCAAACATGCACATATTTGGGTAGTGCTTTGTTAAATATATAGAGCATATCATTGTACCTATATGTCTCTGATGATATTGCGATTCATGGATACCGTAAAGATTCTAATCACCACTGGCTCAGAAGTCCTGGGTGGGCGTTTAATAGAGGCAAGTGTTATTCAGCAAAGGGAAAATGATAAAAAATATACGATGTTCTGTTATCTGAACAAAAACATAACAAAGGGACGTTACTCTCAAACGCCAGACCTGATTGTACTTGTACTGTCTGACAGTTTATAAACATTTTGGACCACGACGTTTCGGCCCACTCTGGTCATTATGGTACAGTCGGTAAAAATGTTAAAATAATGGTAATGTATATCAAGACAGCTTCAATCATTAATGCTGAATCAGATTTACGCCTACGGACGTTTCAGACTGTCAGCGTTTCGGCCCGTGGACGTTTAGGTCCGAATCAGTGCGATTACTTTCGGCCCACGGCCACGTCCAGAACAAGCCATATTTATTTTATCTCCTAGGCAAAATCTTCCAAAATGCAACATGATGTCAATTTCACCCATATTATACGAGATGGGTTTGAGATGCTTTGAAAATGGCGTCTCCGGAACCGTGTAAATTCTGATCGCCCTGTGTCCGTGCAAATAGCTACTGCTGATGAGGAATTTACTGTGACACCGGAAACAGTCGAATTTCGCTTCCACTTTTGAAAGTGAAAGTAGTAATTATGTTTTTTCCCCGATTTTAAAGGAAGTTGCTTTCCAAATAATGGAAAAAAAATCTAGTTGGACAGTTAGCTCCGATTTGTTTCAAGTTAGTACTGGACATTTAATAGAGGCACTAATTTCGTGAAAATCGGCCAAAAAATGTGTAATTTTCAACGTAAAAAGTGGGAGGTGGACGTCTATTAGAGCATGGGCGTCTATTAGAATCTTTACGGGAACTAATGTACACAAATCAACCAAACAACCATTTTTCTGTGCAAAACCGCAATTTCCGTGACTGGAATTCTGACTTTGCAATGAGTGTAACCAAATTTGATCATCATGTGTACTCTCAGCGTACTACTAGTCTGAACACATGGGAATTTGTCCTATAAAGAAATTAAAGTAAATGAAAAGAAATGCACAATTACCAGTACCACAATATATTAGAATAGCCTAAATGAGGCGACCGTTTTGAATAAACAAAACTACACATGACTTCAAAATCATGTGTGTCCAACTTACTGATTTAACAGTCTAACAGAAGAATTATAAATAAGTAAAGCAAAAGTAAACATTATATCCAATAACTTTCGAGTTTTTGGGAAATATGGCGGCCATTTTTAATTAAGCACGCTCTTTAAGGAGAGCATAAATGTTGATCTATATTTTAATATCATATCTCAGATGAAAATCAGACTAATATGTTCATATCTAGATTAGTTCAAAGATATGGTCCACCACAGTGTAGATAATGCTGCCTGCTATTGATGAATATTGGTGTCCATCTTGGATTATTTTGGATTTGATAGCTTCCATCCATGTTTAAAATTAATACATGGTATCCAAACGTTTTTCTGCGTCCGTCCGATCAAGATCCAAGTGCCTATTTGTTTTAATTCATCAAATATGTACACATTTCAGGCTAAATATTGATGCTTGGCGGCCATTTTGAATATGTTGATACTCTCAACGATAGACGTCCCAGCAAACCGAATCGCTTTGTTTATGCCCCATAAAACAATCATCACCAATAAAACATACTTTATCAGATTTTTAGATCACCTGAGCGAAGCTCATGTCAGCTATTGTTACCGCAATGTGTCCGTCCGTTGTCCGTCGTCCGTGAGCATTTTCAAACGTCTTCTCCTCTGTAACCATTGGGCCTATAGTCACCAAACTTCATGGTCATGGTCCTTAGGTAGGGGGATTACAAAATTGTTAAACTGACGTCAATACGTAATCCAAGATGGCCGCCGTCTAAAAATAGCACAAATTCTTCAAAAATCTTCTCAAGAACCGCCGACCGGATTTCGACAAAACTTGGGTGGAATGATCGATGTACAATGCTCTTTCAAAGTTGTTAAAATGGTGACCCCTGGGTCAAAAATGGGTGTGGCCCGTGGGGTCAAATTGGGGTCAAATTTTATTTTTTACCGAATATGGTCATGTCATATATCAAATCAAAGGTGAATTTCTTGTCGAAATCGGATGGTTATGTCATCCAAGATGGCCGCCGAAAGGTCAAAAGGTTGTTATTTTATTAGAGATTTCAAAATTCTTCTTCACACGAACCGCTTGGCCCATGGTGGCCAAACTTCACAGTTATGGTCCATGGGTGAAGCCTTTTCAGATTTGTTAAAATGGAGGTCATCGCTAATCCAAGATGGCCACCGTCTAAAAAAAACATAAATTCTTAAAAAAATCTTCTCATGAACAGCTAGCTGGATTTCGACAAAACTTGGTAGGAATGATCGATGTTTACAATGCTCTTTCAAAGTTGTTAAAATGGTGACCCCGGGGTAAAAAATGGGCGTGGCCGGTGGGGTCAAATTGGGGTCAAATTTTATTTTTGACCGAATATGGTCATGTCATATATCAAATTGAAGGTATCAACGAGGCGATCACTCTGGTGAATTTTTTGTCGAAATCGGATGGTTATGTCATCCAAGATGGCCGCCAAAAGATCAAAAGTTCGTTCTTTTATTAGATTTCAAAATTCTTCTTCACATGAACCGCTTGGCCCATGGTAGCCAAACTTAAAAATTATGGTCCATGGGTGAAGCCTTTTCAGATTTGTTGAAATGGAGGTCATCACTTATCCAAGATGGCCGCCGTCTAAAAATAGCATAAATTCTTAAAAAAATGTTCTCATGAACCGCTCGCCGGATTTCGACGAAACTTGGTAGGAATGATTGATGTACAATGCCATTTCAAAGTTGTTAACATGGTGACGCCGGGGTCAAAAATGGGCGAGGCCCGTGGGGTCAAATTGGGGTCAAATTTTATTTTTGACCGAATATGGTCATGTCATATATCAAATTGAAGGTATCAGCGAGGCGATTGCTCCGGTGACTTATTTGCCAAAATCGTATAATTACGTCATCCATGATGGCCGCTGAAAGGTCCATTTATTCAAGATTTTAAACGTCTTTTTCTCAGGAACCACATGGCCGATGCTGGCCAAACTTCATAGTAAGTTAAGATCCTTGGGTGAGGCATTTTCAGATTTGGTAAAATGAGAGTCATCGCTTAATCCAAGGTGACCACCATCTAAAAATAGCTCAAATGTTTTAAAACACATATGAACTCAATGTCACATTCTCCTCTGGTGTTCATGGAGTCAGGTGAGCGAATTAGGGCCATCATGGCCCTCTTGTTCTGTAATGTTATGCAAGTACATATTGTATAATCAAAATAGAGTGAGTTTTGCACTCATTTGACCCATGTGCACTCAATGACCCCAAAAATGACCTTGTCCCACCTGATTTGATTGACCGACACCAGATTCGTGTTCAGGATGATATAATGCATTGATTTAAAGCTTGCCCCCTACTACAATATCAAGGTTAAATTCGTTAAATTTGTGTTTCAAGTTTTTGAAATATTTGCGTTGAAGGTTTTACGTACCGGTACACAATATCTCTGCAACCTTATATAAGTCAAATTGACTGAAACTTCATATACAGTACTTCTTTATCATTATCCATAGTTTCCTTCTATAGCCCTTTTATGCCCAAGCTGAACAGCAAATGACATAGAAAATATTTGATGGTCAGACCAGGTGGTGCTCATTTTTGTCGAGCCCGCTTGCGGAAAGCGAGACATAGTGATCACAATGGTGTCTGTGCGTCCGTCCATCCGAAATCTGCGTTAAAGTTTTTAAATACCTTATATCTCTGCAATCCTAAGTCACATTGACTTGAAATTTCATATGCTTATTAGTCATCATCCATATATTCATTCTGTGTCCCACTCATGCGGCCCCTGTGCCCCTATGTCAAGGTCAAATGACTTTGCGTTAAAGTTATAATTATAAAACAAGGTAAAATGCCCAATTTGGTAATAATCTTATTACTCGTACAATGGATATACCCAGATTAAACCATCACATACAAGAGTGCCAAAGACGTACCTGAGGGCCACACCAGTAGTCCTAATATTGTCCTGTAAGCTGTAAAATATTTAATTAAACTGACACTCACCTGCTGTCATCCCGCGACTCCATCTTGGCGACATGTATATACCCTGCCTGCACCGTATCACAGAAACTACCCACTGTATCACAATACCGACAGTGAACATGTGCGATATAATAGTTACAACATTAACGGTACTTTCCGCAAATGACTTCGAAAGTTGACAAAAATTCCGCATTTGCTATGAAAAGTTTGTCCTCTTTCGGCGTCATTTACAGAAAATATCACAGTTCTTAGGTACATGTACAAAGTCACATGGCGCATATACAGGTGTGAATGTGTTATATTTCAGGCATGGGCATCTTCAGCTGATCAACTGATTTCAGTAGCCTATTTCACCAACATTGCAAAGTATACTTATCTAGCATAGTATAGTTTGACGGAGTAATCATTTATTTTTCCCGAAATGCATTATTTCATATAGAACTAACGACTGCATATATTTGATGATTAAAAGTATGCAAAATTATAATTTAGTATAATAAAAATTAATAAAGTTATCCCTAAATTGAAAATTTCTCACTCAAAGTGTACTTAGCAAGAAATGCATACTTGCAATTTTGGTGCAATAGGCTACAGATGAGTTTGTCATAAATTGTGTTTTCAAAATTATCAGAATCAATCTACAAATGTAGTATGCTCAAATTTGATACTTTTACAAGAGGGGTGGGTAAGGGGGTTTCAGTGACAGCCATTCTCATGCCTGTATTTTATGGCAGGCCTATATTTCGGCTGAAGACGAGTGAGGTTATAGTGCCGCTGCGTGTTCTCGGGTATAAAGTCACATAGCGCGTCTCATGTGAGGGGTGAATGTGTTATTTTATGTCCAGCCTATATTTCAGCTAAAGACGGTTAAGCTCCACTCCAGTGAGGTTATAGTGCCGCTGCATGTTCTCGGGTATAAAGTCACATGGCGTGTCTCATGTGAGGGGTGAATGTGTTACCCTATATTTCACATGAAGAAGGTTAAGCTCCACTCCAGTGAGGTTATAGTGCCGCTGTATGTTCTCGGGTATAAATTCACATGGCGCGTCTCATGTGAGGGGTGAATGTGTTACCCTATATTTCACATGAAGAAGGTAAGTTTCCGCTCCAGTGAGGTTATAGTGCCGCTGTATTTCTCATGGTATAAAGTCACATGGCGTGTCTCATGTGAGGGGTGAATGTGTTATTTTATGTCCGGCCTATATTTCACATGAAGAAGGTTAAGCTCCACTCCTGTGAGGTTATAGTGCCGCTGTATGTTCTCGAGTATAAAGTCACATGGCGTGTCTCATGTGATTGGGGTGAATGTGTTATCCCTATATTTCGGCTGAAGAAGGTTAAGCTCCACTCTAGTGAGGTTATATTGCTGCTGTATGTTCTCCGGTATAAAGTCACATGGCACGTCTCATGTGAGGGGTGAATATGTTATTTTATGTCCGGCCTATATTTCAGTTGAAGAAGGTCAAGTTCCGCTCCAGTGAGGTTATATTGCTGGTGTATGTTCTCGGGTATAAAGTCACATGGCGCGTCTCATGTGAGGGGTGAATGTGTTACCCTATATTTCGGCTGAAGAAGGTTAAGCTCCACTCTAGTGAGGTTATAGTGCCGCTGCATGTTCTCGGGTATAAAGTCACATGGCGTGTCTCATGTGAGGGGTGAATGTGTTACCCTATATTTCACATGAAGAAGGTTAAGTTCCGCTCCAGTGAGGTTATAGTGCCGCTGTATGTTCTCGGGTATAAAGTCACATGGCGTGTCTCATGTGAGGGGTGAATGTGTTATTTTATGTCCGGCCTATATTTCACATGAAGAAGGTTAAGCTCCACTCCTGTGAGGTTATAGTGCCGCTGTATGTTCTCGAGTATAAAGTCACATGGCGTGTCTCATGTGAGGGGTGAATGTGTTACCCTATATTTCGGCTGAAGAAGGTTAAGCTCCACTCTAGTGAGGTTATATTGCTGCTGTATGTTCTCCGGTATAAAGTCACATGGCACGTCTCATGTGAGGGGTGAATATGTTATTTTATGTCCGGCCTATATTTCAGTTGAAGAAGGTCAAGTTCCGCTCCAGTGAGGTTATATTGCTGGTGTATGTTCTCGGGTATAAAGTCACATGGCGCGTCTCATGTGAGGGGTGAATGTGTTACCCTATATTTCGGCTGAAGAAGGTTAAGCTCCACTCCAGTGAGGTTATGTTGCCGCTGTATGTTCTCGGGTATAAAGTCACATGGCACGTCTCATGTGAGGGGTGAATGTGTTACCCTATATTTCACATGAAGAAGGTTAAGCTCCACTCCAGTGAGGTTATAGTGCCGCTGTATGTTCTCGGGTATAAAGTCACATGGCACGTCTCATGTGAGGGGTGAATGTGTTACCCTATATTTCGGCTGAAGAAGGTTAAGCTCCACTCCAGTGAGGTTATGTTGCCGCTGTATGTTCTCGGGTATAAAGTCACATGGCACGTCTCATGTGAGGGGTGAATGTGTTATTTTATGTCCGGCCTATATTTCAGATGAAGAAGGTCAAGTTTCGCTCCAGTGAGGTTATAGTGCCGCTGAACCTGCGCCACCCAAATCTCACCAAGGTGTTCGGGCTTCTGCAGAAAGATGCTGAATATGTGGAGCTGATGATTGAATATGCAGGTACAGGTTGTCTCTAAACCGGGGGGGGGGGGGGGGGGGGGGTGGGATATAGACGTGTTTCGCTGTTATGTATCTCCAAACCGGACACCCTGTGGACCTCCCAGGGTGTTCCGGTTTGGAGAGGTTCCACTGTACTTACTGATACAGGCCTCCTACCATAACTACACTGCTGAATTAAACTGTGCTGTCTGCTGTTTATTTTTATGCCCTCTGGTCTCGGTAGAGCCGGAGGCATATAGTGTTTGGATTGTGTCTGTGTGTGTGTCCGTCCAATACATTAAGAAGTTTGCCGGAGTTTGTCATTTCTGTCATAACTTATATATTCCATGAAGGATTACTTAAATATTTCAACACCTAATACTTGTGGACAAATGCCACACATTCATGCTGCCCTTAATATGACCATGATGACCTTCTGACCTTCACAATTTTTTCAAGAAGTTCGCCGGAGTTTCTCAATTCTGTCATAACTTCTATATTCCTTGAAAGATTACTGAAGTATTTCATCATACTTGTGGACAAATGCCACACATCCATGCTGCCCTTAATATGATCTTCATCTTTTGACCTTCACAAGTTTGAACTTTTGCACACATTAAGAAGTTCGCTGGAGTTTCTCATTTCTGTCATAACTTCTATATTCATTGAAGGATTACCGGTATCAAAATTTAAGAATAGGTCAAATATTGATTTTATTATGAAAAATGTATTTGTCTATGGGAATTTAACATAGGGGAAAAAGAAGTGGAGGGAGAGGAGTCGGAAAACAAAAAACATTGGAAATGGACTCCTGGCTAAATAGCTTGGAAATGATCTAAGAAAACACAATTTAAATTTTGAAAATTGGACCAGTATTTCTGAAATTCTAAAAACTTCCCTCATGTTAAATCCCATAGTGAAGATGTCTATGGGAATTTAACATTGGGACATTTTTTTTTCGCAATAAAATCAATATTGGACCAAATTTCATGAAATAAAAAGGCTCGTTCTTAAATTTCACTAAAATTTAATATTATCAAAAAAAAAATTGTTTTTGAATGTTTATATAGCTGTAAAATTTGGTCCGGTTTCGTGAAACAGACAGTAGACTGGTTCTCAATAATGATTGCAGGCCAATCAGTGGTGGATCACACACTGACAGATGCAGCTTCGGCTCGCAAATGGTAAGAATTCCTACCCGTTTCCTAGCCTTGCCTGATAAACATGATATGACAAGACACTAGCCTGCTATACTGTGTACTGATTGCAGGTCAATCATTGACCGACTACTTGGTGAACAACAAACTGAACGAGAAGCAGATCTGGAATTTGAGCGAACAGGGGCTTGATGGTCTGGCCCATATGGAGCACTATGACATGGTGCATCTCGACATCAAACGTACGTACCATAAAATATCTTAACACAATCAACATATTTTCAGCTGCAATTTTCTAATGATGATTTGTACTCCCTCAGATCAATTTCAATGTTGATTTCCTAATTTACAATGCTGATTTACTCCCAAAATGTGCTTATCTGGAGCTTCCCTATTCACTCTGGTTGTCCCAGGATGTCAAATTATCACTCGCCCGATCGTCAAATCGAGTCTAATTTTGGGATTTTCCCCCCATTTGTATATGTACTTGTACAGGTAATATATTGGATTTAGTACTAAGCCCATTGACCCGGCCTTTAATAACCTTAGCTGTTGATAGGCCGTTAAACCCCAACAAACAAACAAACAAGCAAACAAATTGAGTGTAAACTAGTGGACTACATATGGTGTATGATGGTCACTCGCCTGTAGCCTATTTCATCAACATTGCAAAGTATACTTAACTTGCTCAGTACACTTTGAGGAAGAAATTTTCAATTTTAGGATATATTTATTAATTGTTATTGTACTGAATTTATTACATTACCACAGCCATTTTGCGCTGTAATAATGTAATAAATTCAGTACAATAATTATGCATACTTTTAATAATCAAATATATGCAGTCGTTAGTTCTATATGTTCAGTTCAGCATTTTGGGAAAAATAAATGATTACTCCCTCAAAGTATACTTTGCTAGATAAGTATACTTTGCTAGATAAGTATACTTTGCAATGTTGGTGAAATCGACTACTGAAGTGGCCCATGTGGTTGATTGGGTAAGTGCTTTATTTGTGAGTATTTACACTTTCCATACATTCATAATGCAAACGCCCATTCAAACGTATTGCGTTTATGTCCCAGTACTTTACATTAGCAGATGCACAGGCTGATCTGGATCTACACTGGTCGCAAGATCCATAAGCACAATGTCTTCAGTCACAGCCACATTTGTGTTGTGCTGCTGCCTTGTTACTCTGTGTGCACAAAGTCACAGAGCTCCAGTTAAAGGTGCATAATTGGACCAAATTCTTCGGGTATTTTTCTTATTTATTCACGAAAAATGGCAAGTTGGGATTGCTTTAGAATCGTCTCATCGAGACGATTCTGAAGCACTCCCAACTTGCCAATGTTGGCGAAGAAATAACGAAAGTCTCCCCAAAGTTGATCAAATTACGCACCTTAACTGGAGCTCCGAGTCATATATAATGTGAAATTCAATTTTGACACTTTCCCAATTATTTACCCTTTCACCTCTAAATATCTGGATTTTTATTAATTAATTTTCCAACAAATCCAATCGTCACAAAATGATTTTCAAATTAGTACGAAAAGGAGGTGTCTTTTTTTTTCTTAAATATTGCCAAGGCACGGTTTCTTACCTTTCATTGGTTTACCCTTCGTTCCGGATGGGTACGGTGATTTTATTTTCTTAAATATGAAAATTACTTCCAAAAAGTGCAGGTCTCGTCACGAGCTGGCTGATCTGGATCTACATTGTTTATAGAAGGCTGTAGTGTTGAAAGGGTTAAAGGATCTAACTTGGTGCTACATGTAAAGTTTATTATATTCTACTAATAAGCAAGCTATAGCAAAAGTCTACATATTTTTTTTATCACCCCTCGTATTAATAAACAAACTACACAAAATATTTTTTTGTTCACCCCTGTTCACGCCGTTAACTCCAGCAAACAAACAAACAATATCCATTTCAGCTGAAAACATCTGCATACAGCAAACGGGCACCAACGACCTCCGGCTGAAATTCACCGACTTCGGATCGGCAAAGCTGGTACAAGAGAGTGTTACCTTTGAAGGATGGACACCCGAGTACATGGCACCAGAGTCGTGCTACCTGTTTCTCCTTCACAAGCTTGGCAGACTTGACGAGGCTGGTATCGGCCTGACAGGCAAAGTCGACGTGTTTGCCTTTCAGCTCTCTATCCAGTACATGTATAGGAGAATACATGTGCTGCTCAACTTCATAACAAGTGGCCAGAGTTCCTACAAGGGGATCTCGGAGCAGAAACAGAAGGAGCTGAGGCAGAATATTATCATGCTGGTGAGTTGGGGTTTTCAATTGGCTTCAGAATTTAGCCAATCAAGTCTAAATTTATGTGTAACATAAAAATTTGGTACGTTTTATACAGCAAATTTGACAAATTTCAAGGGTCGGCCAAAGGTTGACAATTCAAAACCCTGTGAGTTTTTCTAGAAAGTATTGTAAGAATCATCTTTTTTTCTGAATTTATCAGGATGTAAATTTTTAAAAATCCAACTTCCTGGACCCGTGTTGCTCAAAACATACCACATTGGACTTCCATACCGGAGGTTGTGAGTTCAGTCCCCACGCCAGACGTGAGTAATATTTGCATAGTATTTCCATCCCACTGGTCTGTCGGATGAGACTTTAAAACTGTGGTCCCATCTCTCTTTAACCTTAGCTGTTGCTGGGACGTTAAACACATTCACCTGTAAAAAATGTTCTTGTGTTCAATTACAGCTTGCCACATATCCTCACCTGATGCCACAGGTGATGTTCGACCGGTGTGACCTGGATATGAAAGAATTGCTGACCAAAATGGCGGCCTTTTCTCCCGATGATCGTCTGTCTGCGAAGGAAGCCCTCGCAGTTGTTAAAGGTACATGGTTAAGCTTGTGGATGTTTCATTGATTGAATGGCGAACAATGCAGATCCTTGTTAGCCTGCGGATGCAGTCTGATCAGGATTTACACTGCTCGCAAAACCCATAAGTAAAACTCCAATGGTAGCCACAAATGAGACACGCCATGTGATTTTGTACCTTAGAACATGGGCGGTATCTCGTGAAAACTATTTGCAAAATTTATGATATTTTCCGTAAATCACGTCGAAAGTTGGAGAAATTCTATTCCGCATTTGCTACAAAACTTTTTGTCATCTTTCGACGTCATTTACAGAAAATACAAGGTACAAAATCACCTCGCGTAAACCCTGATGGATCAATTGTTGTTTTAAAGAAGCATTTGCAACTCATCAGCCGATACTGTTTGCACTAATTACGTATTAAGAAGTGTTTGATTCTCTAATTGGACACAGTACAGCACGCAATTGAATTAATCAATTGACGAGTGTTCAATAAATGTGTTCCCAATTAATCGTGAGGGCGGGTATTTGGACGGTATCAATCATTTCAATTGATTTGTGAGTGTGACGGGGGAAAAATGGAACTGGTGGCATTTGTGACCTATATGCTGTTGATCTCCTGGCATGGTCCGGCACAGACTGACAAGGAATGATACCGTGTGTTAGAAACATATAGATAGATAAACAGATAGATGAATATTGTAGACTAGTGACCACAAAATTGTCTATAAACTATATAAGTAAAAAAATTATTTTCCTGTGTCAGATGAGCAAATACATATTAAATGATGAATTTTCTTCTTATTTTATTATTTTTTATAGTCTTCTTAAGAAGTTGGTCCCAGTAATAAGACCGACTCGCTAATTGTCTATAAACTTTATAAGTAAAACAATTTATTTTCTTGTGATGAGCAGGATTTGGCATTTGTATCTGTTTCCACCCTTGACAAATCAATCGACATATTTCAGCACGAAATGAACGAGTCGCGAATGCCGAGAAACTGCAGTGCCAGTATAATGAAACTACGCTGCGTCGTCAGAGCTTCACGGTCAGAGATAAT
This sequence comes from Conchocele bisecta, assembly GCA_029237695.1. Lineage (NCBI taxonomy): Eukaryota > Metazoa > Mollusca > Bivalvia > Lucinida > Thyasiridae > Conchocele > Conchocele bisecta. The sequence goes on from CM055275.1 coordinate 33,283,525, forward strand.
TGGGGTCAGGTTGCCATCGACAACACCAATGTGCCTCCGATTGCTCAGATCAAGATGAACGAAGGCCAACGACCGCTCTCCAAGGTCAAGGAACAACTCCGAAACAAAATAAAATCACCGTACCCATCCGGAACGAAGGGTAAACCAATGAAAGGTAAGAAACCGTGCCTTGGCAATGGAGGTTTATAGAAGAAATGCATTGGAAACATGACGACTACAGATATACTCACAATTTACAATGATTTGTGGCTGTGAATGGAGAAATGGGGCTTATAGGATTTGTGCCCAGTGTAGCTCCTGATTAAATAGCACACTCCTGTAGCCTCGTAATGATCTATATTGCTTGTTAGAAGCATTGCACGTGTTTCCTTGACGGAGTGACAATCAGTGCAGGTCATGATCAGACTATTGGATGTGTTCTGACTGGTAATATAATTATAATGTTGTATTGTCCTGATAACCGTGTTACAACGAATTGATAACGTTTCATTGGTCAGTGATGGGAATTTTCATGATATTTCCTGAAATCCGGATTTGAGGTTCCTGATAATTGCAGAAAATGACAACTGTTTGAACACGGGGAAGAGCATTGTCACACATTGGTGGTTGCAACAATATGTTTGTTCAGCCATTTTCATGATTTGTCATTTGGAAGTGTTCCCACCCCAGACTGGTTGAAGGACTTTATATAGCGAATGATGTCCATGTAATGAAGCAACAGAAACACGTCCATTACGTGATAAATAGAAGACCAGACTAGCGTCTGTTGATATATATATTGATATAAGGGCTATTCCAGGATAAATTCTCTGGGGGGGTCGGACCGCACTTTTTAATTGACCCCCCCACCCACAGAATTGAATTATGTCTCATCCCCACAACCAACAGTACTGATATGTAGCTGTTCCCCACTACCAACAGAACTTAATTTATGTAAAACCCCCCTACCACCAGTACTGAATTATTTACCATGTCGTTATGCACCAGTTTACAGACAACACGATCATTATTTAGATATGATAACTATCGTATTGCCAATCTAAATTTACTGTAACTGTACATGTAAATACGGTCATAAGCATCCATTGCCAACAGATCAGTAAATGGAAAGTGTCATTATTACCTTAATAGAAGTAATTAGAAATCGTATCGGTCCCGTTAGTATTCGTTAATTTAAATGACCGGCCTCCGTTTCGCCCTTCGACCAACTCGTCCCATCAGCCACTCAAAATAATATGACAGCCGACACAGGTTACGACAGGCCCGGGTGCAGCATACTCGAAACACATTTATCAACTAGAAAATGTGTTCATAGAACACGGATGCCCCACATATCGCTTTGATAATAAATGAGGCCAAATTCCAAGTCAAATTCTTTTTACGTGAGCGTTAAAGTTTTTGAAGCATCAAGTCTGTGACCTTGACCCTGGGCTTGGCGGGGGATTTGGACATGGATTTGGTACAGGGCGGTAGAGGACCATTAGAGCAATGTGTTTATGAAATATGAAGCAGATCGGTCAAAGGATGAAAAAATTATGAGACATTTACCCGAGCGTTAAAGTTTCGTGACGGACGGACGGGACGGACGGACAATAGTAACACTAAATGCCCCCTCCACTATCGTGGACCATTAGAGCAATGCGTATATGAAGTATGAAGCTGATCCGTGAAAGAAAACATAAATTATAAGATATTTACCTGAACGTTAAAGTTTTTGAAGCACTAAGTATGTGACCTTGACCCTGGGCTTGGTGGGGGTAGGACGAACGTGGATTTGGCACAGGACAGTAGAGGACCATTAGAGCAATGCGTATATGAAGTATGAAGCTGATCCGTCGAAGGAAACAGAAATTATAAGATATTTACCCGAGCGTTAAAGTTTTTGAAGCACCAAGTATGTGACCTTGACCCTGGGCTTGGCGGGGGCAGGACAAACGTGGATTTGCCACAAGGCGGTAAGGACCATTAGAGCAATGCGTATATGAAGTATGAAGCTGGTCCGTGGAAGGAAACAGAAATTATAAGATATTTACCCGAGCGTTAAAGTTTTTGAAGCACTAAGTATGTGACCTTGACCCTGGGCTTGGTGGGGGCAGGTCGAACGTGGATTTGGTACAGGGCGGTAGAGGACCATTAGAGCAATGTGTATATGAAATATGAAGCAGATCGGTCAAAGGATGAAGAAATTATGAGACATTTACCCGAGCATTAAAGTTTCGTGACGGACGGACGGGACGGACGGACGGACGGACGGACAAGGGTAACACTAAATGCCCCCTCTACTATCGTGGTGGGGCATAACAATAACAAAAATAAGAATCGTTTTCTAAAATAATAAGAATCGTCTCGAGTTTTCGCGATCTCGCCTTCCGCTGTCTGTAACTTGGGGCGACTATCACTGCGTTACAGACAGAACATTCGGATTAGTTTTGCTCATGCAAGTAGCACGCAATTCCAACACGCATGAAAGATCGCGAAGGAAAAACACGAGATAGCGCGGCAAGGTTGCAAAACGCGATATTGAATATAATAGAATTTCGCGTTTTCGTCCCCAAAGCTCGAAAACGCGAGATATAGGACACGTAAACAGTGTCTTAGGAAACGATTCTCATGTGCTGCAAAAATATGTTTTTATTAATAAATATAACAAATGTGGACAAACATCTATATTTCTTGACAACAAAAACATAATTTGACAAAACATGATAATCATCTTAGGAGATGATTCTAATGTGCTGCCAATACACGTTTATTGAGCAAAACAACAACATATTTTGATACGTGTGGCTACTGCACCGCATCGTCGACATATATATACACAAGATCGCGAAGAGCGAGACCAAATCGCGAGGCGAAAACGTGAGATTCTATTTTATTAATTCTCGCGTTTTCGCCTGGCTATCTCGCGTTTTCGCCTCGGCCTTTTCATGATGTCGCCTTCCGCTTTTGGAAATACGTTTGTTCATGTCATTATGTGTGTGTAGAGTTGAAATTGAGTTTTGCGCATGCATTACATGCAAGTACGAACGGGGAATGCACTTCGAACTAGCATGCTTTATATGCATGTACGTACGTAGAATACAAATCCAACACGCATGCTGTCTACACATACATGGGCAAATCGTATTTCCAAAAGCGGAAGGCGAGATCGAGATCGCAAAAATGCGAGATAAAAAAAAATATACCGCCGTACCCACCCATCCCAATAATTAGCACATTTGCGTCATATCATTTTCGGTCTAGCTGCACACCTGATGGTGTTTACAATCGTCAGTCGGTAATCAAGTTTCACGTGCAAAGTGTGAATGACCTTTAGAATTCAGCGGAAACAAACATACCAAAACCGCACTATGTAGTTGCTCACGTCATCGCGTCGTCGATGAATTGATAATTACGCATTAGCTTGTGCATTTTCACATTTGATTTCTTTATAAAAGCAAGATTTGGCAGCACATGAGAATCGTCTCCTAAGACGATTCTCATAGTTTGTCAAAATGTTTTTGTAAAGAAATACCAATGTATTCTTTCACATTTGTCCGATGTTTTAATAAAACATGTTTTGGCCACAGATAAGAATCGTCTCCGACCGAGTTAACCCTAAGTTAACTTTTTTTGTGTGTAATAGTTAAGGGTCACCTATTGACACGTGTAATAAACATTGATGAGTTATTCATATCCCTGTATTCATTTCCCTTCTACGTTGACCACGTGACCTTGGGTGACCTTGTAAAGTTTCCCCCGATATAGTCTCTCAAAAGCTAACAGGGTTTGTGTTCCACTCGCAATATCTGACGAGTTTAACTTCCGATTGGGCTGCAAATTGTAGACAATGTAGAGCTTACTGAGCCGCAGGGTTCCTCCAAATGTGGTGCGAATCCCTCTATAAACAAGCTCACAATAGTGTTTTGAAATTCCAAAGTCTCCCGGGAAAAATCTTTCCCAAAGTCGCTCAAATTTTTTTTTCGCTTGACGGGGGGGGGGGGGGGGGGGGGTCTTTCAAAATTGGGGGTCTTTCAAAATTCGGCACAGCCTCAATAACGGGTGCTAGCGTTGTGTTCTTTAGCGCAACGTGTAGGGGAAAGAAATCCCTGCAATATGTCCGAATTACTTTCTCTAATTTCGTGTTAGAAAACAAAAAAAAAAAAAAAATGATGCCGTAAATGTGGTAAAAATTGGGTAAAATTTCTATAGACCCAAAAAGGGGGCTTTTTCTAAGTCTATTTATAGCAGGGTTCCCTTGGAGATACAGCGCTGATCTTTGCACACACCCTGCCTCGTTACTAGGGCTACTAATAGGCAAAATGGCGAGGTCCTAGGCAGTTCCAATGGGAAATAGATAGAGAAAAACCGGGAGACTATATCGGAATCGGCTAACCCACTGTCCTTTTTTTTGCGTTTTTATGCTCATTTTCATTCCACCATATCTCATTGAATCCTACTCCGATTTCTACGAAATTTGCACCTATATAGAGGGGAGATGTTTTTCTTAAAGGAACTTTAATTGGCTTGTGCGATTTGTACGTTTTTCAACATTTTTGAGGACTTTGAAAATGGCGAAATATCACTTTTTCAACAAATATCGCAACACTATCGCAAGTTTCGGTCCTGATAACTTTTTTATGCCTAAACTGGCACTATAAACGACATGCGGTAACGAAAGCACTCGTTATTGGCAACTACTATGGAAATATGGAGGTCTATATCTCTATACTTGACAAAGTTATTAAGTTCGGTTTGGGAAATTGTTGTCACAAGTGTTTGATTTCTTAGACCGTGAGAAAAAAATATTGTGAATAAGCGGACGTGCACCGCTAAGGCGGGGGGTTTGGGGGTGCTCCCCGAAGACAATTTTGACATCTAAATCGTCATAGACCGGCACTTAGACCACCGGATACAGCATTAAATAAAAAAAAATAAAAAAAAATCGGCAAAATCTGCTGCCTCATCCTGGCTACGGGCCTGGTATGACCTGTAAGCTGGCAGTGTGACACGGTGGGTCGGGGGGGGGGGGTGGGGGGGGGGGGGGGGGGACAAATCGCCAGTAATTCGGCCATAAATGTTCCCACGGTGGAGATTTTGCCTCTCCACCGGGACGAGTGGGATTTCCACCCGACACGGTGGGACAAATTTTTACGTCCACTCTCCATCTGATCACTGGGTCGGGTGGACGAAGCCAAAAATCGTGCTGAGCGTACTGTAGGTACGTGTGATGCTGCCGTGTTCTGCCGAAGACACGTCCTTGCGTATGTAACAATTTGTCAAAATCGTGAACGACGCATGAAAATGCGGGCGCGCCAAAAGTGTTTGTCTTATTCGTTGGTGGCGAAATGGAAGCGAACGAACAACACGGTACGAATTGCAGCTTCCGGACGTAATTATCTATCGGCAGTTTTCACTGGACGCTACTTTGGAAGTGTCATTTTGTTGGCCAATCGACATGAGCGTTTTACAATGCATGATGCATTGTGAATAACACGAAATATAAGCTGTGAGGCCGCGAAAATCTAATTTTTTAATCGACGCGAACACCCACAGCATTGAATTAATTATAGGAGTGCACCCCCCACTAACAGAATGAAATACATTGAATACCCCACTACCAACAAGAACAATATAGCTTCCGACCCCACAACCAACCGGAATTAATTTTGTCGGACACCCCCCACCCACAGGTCAAAAATAAAAGTGCGGTCCGACCCCCCCAGAGAATTTTTCCTGGAATAGACCTAATACAATCTGACAACAATTCTGCAAAAACCAGGAACCCACTTTTCCGACGTTTCGGCACAAGGCCTTTATCAAGGAATTAGTTTTTACTTAACGCTAAGTAGCATCCATTTTAGATTTCACAATGTTTATTTGATAACCATTGTGAAATCTAAAATGATAAAAATTGTGAAATTTAAAATGGATGCCACTTAGCATTCAGTAGAAACTAATTCCTTGATAAAGGCCTTGGGCCGAAATGTCGGAAAAGTGAGTTTTTGCCGAATTGTTGATATACATGTATATTTAATCAGGATTGGCTTGGAAGCAGTTGGAATTCCTCCATGAACATTGCCTGATAAAGCCATGCCATTGTTTGTCTCTGTTAAGCGCCCACCTGGATAAACAAAACCTACTTACGTATCCGGTAAAAACAAAAGAAGGCTTTGAAAAATGTGAATTTATGTTAAAAACTCCCTCAACCCTTTGCAGTGTGCAAAGGGTTAATGTTTTTAACATAAATTTAAATTGCCGCTAAATAAAATAAGAAAACACTCTTATTAAACTTATTAAGTGTAAATTCATGAATGTATTTAAAACGTAGACAAGTCCCAAATCAATTTTCATATTACTTCACCAGTAAGTATTGTAAAATAGCATACACAGTTTGCTTGTTATTCATAGAACCACTCTCAAAACCTACCCGCATGCGGACACTTAACAAAGCAAGAACTTGCTATGGCCTAAACTTTATATCAAAAGACGCTTGACTGGTATTCTTTATTTATCTGCCAACGAGCTTTGTATTGGCCGAATACGTACTGACATTGACCTGATACGAATATCCGGGTTACAACAAATTTGACGTTTCATTGGTCCAACAGTGTCACATGACGAATACCGAATTATGTCCGTGGAATGACGTCACGAAAACATGTCCACTTTCTTTCCAGCGAAAACGTCATAATTGCTCATAATGTTGCCTAAAATGCTACCTGATAAATAGAATACCATGCTAGTGTCTTTTGATATCAAGTTTATCAGGCTGGGCTTGGAAATGATAGGAATTTCCTAGCCTTGCCTGATAAACTTGATATCAAAACACACTAGACTACTACATAGGTCCAGCTCTGTATATCTCAACTAATTAATAACAAAAACACTCTAGACTGGTATTCTGTATGTAGCAGACATGAAATGCTCAAATTAATTTTCTAAAAATTCAATATGTGAACTATAACTATTAATGAAACCAATGGTCTTTCGAATGACAGTTGATGTCGTGTCTATATGACGTAATGTGTTGCTATGACGTTAAATCCTTTCACCTGTTTTCCTGTTGCAGAGCGAGACGGTAATACCAGAGGCAAGGCAAAGGCTATGACCAGCAAGGCGATGTGCCCACCAACTCCGATCGAGGAATTAAATCGGCTATCGCTTGCATGCTTACAGACAAATATGGAGACAAGCAGTTATGCAGGAATAAATGGTTATCAGGTACACCACGCCTTGCGCTAACACTTTCATGACTACAGACCTCTATAGCTGTCTTTGCAAAGGTGTAGATCCCGAGGAGCCGGCTCGTTACTAGCCTCACGAGCCGTCTCATCAGGATCTGCACCTTTTCCAAGTATTTTTCAGAAGAACAACATGGACTGGTCTGAAAATCATTTTGTGACAATTGGATTGGTCGGAAAATTAACAAATCAAAATCTATTCCAGTTATTATGCCCCCTATGCGATAGCAAGGGGGGCATATTGTGTTGATCTTAATGTTCCGTCCGTCTGTGTACATTTGCGATAGCAAGGGGGGCATATTGTGTTGATCTTAATGTTCCGTCCGTCTGTGTACATTTGCGATAGCAAGGGGGGCATATTGTGTTGATCTTAATGTGTCCGTCCGTCTGTGTACATTTGCGATAGCAAGGGGGGCATATTGTGTTGATCTTAATGTTCCGTCCGTCTGTGTACATTTGCGATAGCAAGGGGGGCATATTGTGTTGATCTTAATGTTCCGTCCGTCTGTGTACATTTGCGATAGCAAGGGGGGCATATTGTGTTGATCTTAATGTTCCGTCCGTCTGTGTACATTTGCGATAGCAAGGGGGGCATATTGTGTTGATCTTAATGTTCCGTCCGTCTGTGTACATTTGCGTCAAAAACTTTGTAAGAGTTTTTCCAACATGTAATATCTTCAATATTACGCGATGGATTGCTTCAATACTTGGCAGGGTTCCCGCTGGGCCTTGAAAACCTGGAATAGCATGGAATTTGACAAAAGTTCATTCAATGCCTTGAAAGTACATAAATTTCAATGGAGGCCTGGAATCTTGACATATTTGCGAATTCAGCAAAACGCACAAGATGACAGAAATCTCAGGACCACTGTATTTAAAGTTATTTTTATGTTCCTCGCAACAAACTAAACAATTCGCGGCAAAATTGACAGGGAGTACTCTACTGCAGCACCAACGACAGTTCGCTACTCACTTGTAACACGCAATCCGATTGGTCGCAGAAACTAAATCTAGCGAATCGGAACATGAGTAACCCTGACCACATGGTGGTGGCGTAAAAAGTCAGCGGCTAGAATTGAAATAGCCTCACATGACAAACATGCTCTGACTTACAAAATAATACAGTAACATGATACAGTAACATGCCTGTGAAGTAGATTTAATCCTGTTAAATAATTCCTCGCGTAACCTCTGTTTCCAGGAGTCTGTTCCTGCACTGGCCAGTCCAGTGGCGACCCCAGGTGACACCTTCCATGACCTTGACCGTTACCCTCTATTCGACCTTGGCGACATCCTGGAAGTCTGTAAAGAAGATGCTGACGTCGACACCGCCATGACGGGAAATGTCCCAAACATGGATATGCTGTGAGGGCCGATCCGACTTTGTTTGGCCCAAAAATTGGAATGATTCTAGAGACATTTACGTTTCTGTGTCTATTGTACTGTTGCTTTGTACTTGTGTAGCTCTTCTTTCAAGGTACATGATCACGTGGTTACAACAACAACAACAATGGCTGAAAGTGTTGAAAGCTCGTCCACTCCAATGCAAGTATTATTTGATTTTTTTCTTAATATGCAACAGATTTTGATGACATATGGCACAGCAAACGTGTCTTTATAAGCTGCATTTGGTGATCCTGAGAGTTCGGCACAGACTTATGTCGTTTTTGCGCAGATTCGATTTCCGTGTCTACCCGGAAGTTGATTCTTCGCAAAAACAACAGAAGTTCTATGCCAAAGTAAAAATGTAGCTTACAAGACGCATTTGATGCGCCATAATTCATCATAATCACATAATAAGGACAAAATAAAAGAATACGTACTTTGAATTGGAGGGCTTCTGGAAGTTTCAGTACTTGTTGTTGTTGTCATACACCTTGTCAATAAACGCAACACCAGTTGCCGTTGTCACTGATTGTTTTAACCAGGATAAATGCAGTGACAAGGGCAACTCCATTGGTTTATTGCATTTTTACAAATAGTTACATGTTCCAAAATAATAGTGACCAGTAGATGAGTGGCTCATATATATTTTGTCGCATGTATATGACTAGTCTCTTTAATTATTATTCAGAATGACAATGTACTGTTTTACTGTTTTATGTAGTAATATCTTGTGATATGTACATTGATGAGACTTTATTTAATAAACACATATATCTGTCCATGTCATTTGGGTGTCAAAATCGGGAGCCGGACATAATCCCCCCCGGACAAAATCCCCCCCGTGCTTTTTGACACAGGCGGACAAAATCCCCCCCGCTCAGATGCAGGGTAGGACAAAATCCCCCCCGCTCAGATGCAGGGTAGGACAAAATCCCCCCCGCTCAAATGTAGGGTAGGACAAAATCCCCCCGAAGAAAATGCAGCTAGGACAAAATCCCCCCCGCTCAGATGCAGGGTAGGACAAAATCCCCCCACAACCAGTTACATAGAACATTTAATTTTGTTAATAATTCTTAGCATCTTTGGTTTCTTGAATAATTGATGATGGTATTATGATATTATGATCACTTAATTATTTTTCAAACTGGTTTCTCTGATCACTTTAATCATGTTATTCAAGCTAATTAAAGTATGTTTGGTTTTCAAATTGGTTTCTTTGATGCTCTTTCACACGTCATGTTAGTCAGGCTAATTTAATTATTTATGAATATTTGTTAATAATGAGTTGTTATTATGAGATATCTCACTCAAGCCGTTATCACGCATTTGAGGTGGTAATTAACATATGTATATAAGTTCATTAAACATGATGGGAATCACAATCTTCCATTATGGAGTTTATTACCAGTAACAAAGGTTCTGTTAAGTTGTGTTTCAATGGGTTTTCTTATACCAAGAAGAAAGAGTCTAAATCGTCCATACGATGGGAATGTTCGAAACGTGGTAGTCTCAAATGCAACGGCGCCGTAGTCACAGATTTGAAGGTAAGTTCAGGTGTAAGTTTCAGCAATGTCAATCAATTGTTCAACCATCACATATGTACATAGTTGCAATAACAAGTCTACCGTGAAATATGTACAGAACTTCAAGACCGTCCGCGGAACGAATGGCGTCATCCGAATGCGTCGAACACAGCCACGATTTCCCCCGGCAACCTGGAACGTGAACGAGGCTACACTTGGTGGCGGTGACCGAACGAACAATCTCTGCGAGAGCTGGAACAACGCGTTCAAACATCTGATCGGACATAGCAACCCGAGTCTATGGACGGTCATAGGATGTCTACAGAGGGATCAGACGGCGGTGAACACGGAGTTGGAACGACGGAGAACGGGACAGCCATCATCCAAGCGAAGGCGGAAGGCGACTATCGCTCACCAAGACCGACTGAAGAAGCTGTGCAGCCAATACCGCGATGGGGAGAAGACACTGGCGAGTTTCATGTATGCCATCGGGGAATGTATACGACTTGTCTGAACATTTGCTATCTTACATACATAGTGTAGTCATGTGCTCATAGACTTAAATGATACTCATGTGGTTGTGTACTTGTGTGCTCATAGACTTAAATGTTTAATAGACTCATGTGCTTAAATGTTATTCTCATCTGCTTAATATGAACTTGTTGTGCCAATAAAGGTACCTGACACAAGATTTGTTTTTCAATTACATAATTCCTTACCAATAACTACATGGTTTGGCTCTCTCGTACATCTTCGCTACGGATACTTGAGAGCTCAATCAAGTTATATAAAATTGACAATATTATAGCTAGAATATTGTATATGACCGGGGGGGATTTTGTTCTACCCTGCATCTGAGCGGGGAGAATTTTGTCCTACCCTGCATCTGAGCGGGGGGGATTTTGTCCTACCCTGCATCTGAGCGGGGGGGATTTTGTCCTACCCTGCATCTGAGCGGGGGGGATTTTGTCCGGGGGGGGATTTTGTCCGCCTGTGTCAAAAAGCACGGGGGGGGATTTTGTCCGGGGGGGATTATGTCCTACACTCGTCAAAATCACACGTGTTTACAAGCCTGCTAATTAAGAATAAACGTGACAAAGCAAACTGGGTGGGACATTATCCAGTATAGAAGCAGCACACCCTGTAATGTGGTACACAATTGTAACACAATTGGGGTCTACATAGTTTTTACTTTTATGGTGCACATTCCAGATTTAATCAAAGGACATACACCGACATGTTGTAGTTTGTATATTGGTATGTGTACATGTACGATCACCAGAGCTCCAGATAAGCTGCGTATTTGCTTAAATACCCAATTAAAATTGCCAAAAACCCAATTGAAATCCGAAGTTGCGAGTGTCAAAAAGCAATAAAAATGCTACAGAAAACAATAAACAGACCACAAATATAAGATATTTTTCTTATTTTCCATGAAAACACATCTTAGTATTTCATTAGAATGAAATGCCAAGACATGTTTTCATTTCGAAGCAAACTATTCAATAATTGCTGTCTGCTGATGTGTAAACCGTAGTGTGATTTTATTTTACCCAATTACAATTTTAAAATACACAATTGCTTCAGAAATGATGGAGTGACAATACTCAATTACTAATTCCTTATCTGGAGCCCTGGATCACTCCATAAGACTACTATAGTGGTGGCTGGTCCACACCTAAACTGTCACTTTGTCATGCAGCATGTCATGGGCTGTTTGTTTGGTTGTTTGTTGTGACAACCAACACTAGAATCAGAACATAGGCAAGTGCACTTACACATAGCATATGTGCACCAGTTAAAAGTGTCTGATAGTCTCCACAAAATGATCAGGTTATACTGTTGCCATATAGAGCTTCCCGTTACAGTAACAGCTACCGATGTTTATGCAACGTACTACAGTGGAGTGGGTGGTGGTCGGGCGAACGCGATGGCGTAAATTAACGTAGGGGTTCCTCCTTATAGGAATCACGATTTGCCTGGTTTGGCCCTCTGGTACGTTTTTATGTTTGGCTCTTTTGTTACCTGGGAGTTGAATTGGGTTATTGCCCATTATAAAAGTAGTAAGATTATTACTGATCCTACTGCTTTCGGGAGTGGGCCAAGTGATTCTGGTGTGGCGAGGACCTGGCATCAGATCAAGATTATTCTGATTTCAGGGCTGAATATAGACATAGTTTTGTTATTGTAAATATTCAGTTCTGATTTTGGGATTTTCCCCCCATTTGTACATGTATTTGAACATGTACATGTACTTGTACAGGTAATATATGGGATTTAGCACTAAACCCATTGACCCGGCCTTAAATGACCTTTCCCACACCAACATAGGTCAGTAGTGTATTTCACCAAAATTACAAAGCATACTTATCTTGCAAAGTATACTTTGAGGGAGTAATCATTTATTTCCCCCCAAATGCATTGTTTCATATAGAACTAAGAACTGCATATATTCGATGTTTAAAAGTATGCAGAATTATTATACTGAATTGATTACATTATCACAGCCATTGCCATTTTGGCTGTGATAATGTAATAAATTCAGTATAATAAAAATTAATAAATTTATTCTTAAATTGAAAATTTCTCCCTCAAAGTGTACTTGGCAAGATAAGTATACTTTGCAATTTTGGTGAAATACGCTACTGACCTGCTTGAGCCGTCAGATAGTTCAGCTGTATTGACTTGATGTGGCTGTGATTACAGAAATGGGGCTTATGGTGTCTGACCGGTGTAGATCCAGATCAGCCTGTGCTTCATTGGGAACATATGAAGGGAACGTTAACATGTTTGGCTTTCTGGTCCGTGAGAATTGAATCCGGTTTTCCCATTGTAAAAGTAATTACTTTTGGGGAGTGGGGCCTAGTGACTTTGGTTTGGTATGGACCTGGCACCAGGTCCGGTTATTCTAATCTAGGGCTGAATATATTATAATATATATATCTTTAAATACCATTAAAAACCTATTACTTTCATAGGTTGGGGCTAAGTGACTGGTGTGATGGGACCCTAGCACCAGATAGATTATTCTATTTTCTATGTAAATATTCAGTTCTATTTGTTCTACAGGATTTGGGCTGAATATATTTGTTCTCGATTTTAAGATTTTCCCCCCAATGCAGCAGATTAAAATGAGATCAAACCTGTTTGCCCGGCCTTACATGACCTTAGCTGTTGATAGGTCGTTAAACACTAATAAACAAACATTACCCCGTTAATGAGTCCCAAAATGACCATAGCTGTTTATAGGATGTTACAATAAAATTACTGATATACAAGTTGATCTGGAGCTACACCGGCCACACAAGCATAGGCTCCATTTTCTTGTGGCGAGTTGCATACCTAACCGTGTTTTATCTACCATTTTGGGTTGGTGTGTTAAATTGTCTCTTATTATGAAAAACCTTAGCTGTTGATATGCCTTTAAACACCAATAAATCAAATCTTCTAAAAGAAAATGGTGTCATCATATGGAAAAATCAAAAAAAATCTGAATGTTGGTGTCAAATCCAAAACATGTGTGTATTTGATGCGCGATATGCTGGTAAATAAATCACTGCTCTAATGTCATATTGGGGACTTTCAGAACAGTGTCAGAAAAAGTCAATATTATCACGGGTTTAAGTAACAGACTGAGGTCTATAAATAAATTAAATATGCCTAAAAGCATCAATACCGGTAAATGAAAACAAAATAAGCTAAAACAAAATTTGTTTACCCCCTCCATATACTCCATTTAATGGAGTATATGGAGGGGGTAAAAAAAATAAGTAGCTTTAATTTTTTTTCTTCATTTATTTATGCTTTTAGGCATATTTACTGTATTTATAGACCTCGGTCCGTTACTTCAACCTGTGGATGTTATCTGTAGGGTTTGATTTTTGTTGTATTGTACTAAACTGTTGGTCAGTTTTAGGTCTCTGCTTATGAAACTTTTGGAGCATGTTCGCCAAATCCGTACTCTAAATCAGGCACAGCTCAGCCTCGACCAATCAAACTTCCTAATTTGTGACTGAAGAAATGGGGCTTGGCGACCAGTGTACATCTAGATCAGCCTGTGCATCCGCACAGTCTGATCAGGATCTGTACTGTTCACCATTTCATCAACGAAGCACATGTCATGCTTGCACAAAAAAATATAAGTCATTATCAGACTACAGGAGTGCTATCTGATCAGGAACCACACTGGTCACAAATCACATAAGCCTCATTTCTCCAGTCACAGCCACATTTCAAGTATGGGTGGGTGGTTGGTCGGGCGAACAACGACGGACGGCGTAAATTAACGGTAACGGTTCCACCTTATAGGAATCACTATTTGCCTGGTTTGGCCCTCTAGGTACGTTTTTATCTTTGGCTCTCTTATTACCTGGGAGTTGAATTGGGTTATTGCCAATTATAAAAGTACTAAGATTATTACTGATCCTACTGCTTTTGGTGTGGCGAGGACCTGGCATCAGATCAGGATTATTCTGATGTCAGGGCTTAATATAGTTTTTTTTTATTGTAAATATTCAGTTCCTGATTTTGAGATGTTCCCCCTCATTTGTACAGGTAATATATGGGATTTATTACTAAACCCATTGACCCGGCCTTAAATGACCTCAGATGTTAATAGGCTGTTAAACCCCAACAAACAAAAAAGTATGTCTGCCCGTGTTTATGAAACTTTCTGAGCTTGTTCTTATGCCCGTCTCTATATGACCATAGCTGTTGGTGGGACGTTAAACCCATTCACTTTCACTTTTTTGTTCTTATGCTGGAAATCAGGAAGTTTGATTGGCCAAGACGTAGCACAGTCTTGGCCAATCAAATTTTCGTCAACTTTTGGTGTAGTTTACAAAAAAAGACTGCAGACCATTGCCACATCAATTTCTCAAATGCGAAAAAAGACGATATTAGATTAAATTTCCAATACAGGCCCAATTATATTTACCATGTAAGCAAAAAAATAAATAAAATGATACAACGGTGGACTAAATACTAGAACTGACTGACTAGATTTAAATTTTCTTACACTTGGCGACTAGCTACTTTTTTGAGTGTCAGAAAGATTTGTATTTTGGCCATTTCATTTATTAACCCGTAAAAGGCAGGAACCGAATATTGTTACCTGGTTGCCGTTGTTCGACACCGCTCACAGCCGTGTTCAAACATGCAGCGTGCTGTTTGACCATGGCTGTAGACAATGCTCATTTCGGGGCCAAGCCAACACCGACGTAATGCATGTGCCTAATGATGTTAATAGAACGTGCCATTACGTCACCAGATCGGTTCACAACTGTCGCACTGAAATTTTGAATATGATGCGCTTGCATCACGTGACGTGTACTGTAGCCCCGGAATATGTGTCGGCTGTTTGAATGAAACGGGTTATCAAAGTAGTGAAAGTAACTGCATATATGCTCAAATTACACGATATTTCCTACGGAAATGTAACTATAACGTTCGACCATGTCCAGTTGTGTGGGTAAACGTGTGCCGTGGCACTCGGGGGGGGGGGGGGGGGTGGGGGGGGGGGGAACTGTTTGAAACCGCGGGCTACGGCTTTGGGGTTCAAACAGGTTCCTCGTGCCACGGCAGGTCATGGTCGAACCTTATATTGTCGTCTGCTGATTATTGTTATCCCCTCGCCGATAGCCTAGAGGGGATACATCTATAACGGAATCCCGACCGGAGACATGGTTTAGTCCTCATACACGTCTTTGGCTTTCTTGTATGTGAGAGTTGAATCTGGTTATACCCCTTATATGAGTAATATGATTATTTGTAATCCAATTACTTTTAGGGGAAGGGGCCAAGTGGCTTTGGTGTGGTAGGACCTGGCACCTGGTCAGGTTATTCTAATTTCAGGGCTGAATATATATTTTTCTATGTAAATACTTTGTTCTGATTTTGGGATTTTCCCCCCAATGCAGCAGGTTGAATACGGGATTGAACCTGTTGGCCTGGTCTTAAATATCCTTGCCCCGTGCAGGCACCGGGGCGGGGTCAACTGATCCTGAGAATAGTGCTGCAGTAGCCATTGCTTGTCGTAAAAGGCGACTAAACTGGCTTAACGATTGTGTTCATACGTTCCGGAACCCACTATACCGGATTTGGCCCTCATGTACATTTTTGGCTTTCTTGTATGTGAGAGTTGAGTCAGGCTATGCCCCATATATAAAAGTAAGATTAGCGCTAATCCTATTACTTTTAGGGGATGGGATAAATGATGCTGGTGTGGCGAGGGCCTGGCACCAGATCAGGTTGTTCTAATTTCAGGACTGAATATATATTTTGATTGTAAATATTGAGTTCTGAAGTTGGGATTTACCCCCCTTGGACAGGTGGATACAGGACACGACCCCATTGACCCGTCTGCGTGTAGACTCCCTGAGGCTTGTACCTCTATGTCAGAAAAGCGGACGTTAAACCCTATTCACTCACTCACTTAAATATCCTTAACAGTCGATAGGCCGTTAAACACCAACAAACAAGCAAACGTACGAGCGTACGTTAGTAACACCTTTCATTTTTCAATGACTCGTAAACCACTTCACCGGTTTTCATAATATTTGGCCACAATGTATGTCTAGGGATGGTGCATTGTTTTGCACACAATCCACGTCCGACTGCCCAAGGTCACTGAGGACTTGTGTTCACCTTGTTTGTAAGGCAACATGTTATTTTTTTAGTGATAATGATGCCCTTGTTATTTTTCTCATTTCTTAATAAAAACATGATTTTGCAGCACATAAGAATCGCCCCCATTTTGAGAAAAAGACGAAAGTAAGAAATAAACAGCAGACGACAAATTGAATTCAGGTTGACAGTATTTGGTACACTGGTGTATAGAAAAAATCCCTCCAACTCTGTGGGTGTTCCCTTAGACTGAAAATGAATATAGGGTTAACTGTATTGTAATTTTGAAATTTGCGGCGTATATCAGAAAATGATATGTCCGAACCATCATCAAATTTCAAAATTCAAATTTCAAAATTACAATACAGTTAACCCTATTTCTAATGCACTCCTTTACTGTTTTTAAAACTTTATGAGTCTCGTTGGAAAATCGTACCGGATTGCAAGCTGGTTGAGCAGGTCATACCGGACGGATCACACAAATAATATTTTCTACGAAGAATATTAGTGATATGTGCATGAATGTATATAGTTTATGTTGCTGATTTATTTTTCAATAATAAAAATAATAAAAGCTATACATTCGTCGTTATGATTATAATAGCCTTATTTACTACTTTTAATGTCACTGCAGTGCAATCTCTGAGCAACAATATTTCAATGGCGGCCACCTGTCAAACTTCCCTGATGTTGATAAATATTTTGATAACTCATCTAATCATTCGTGATGTACTATCATTTGAGATGCAAGATTACACAGGATACATATTTTCTATTTCTATTTGTGTGACCGATCTATTACTGCCAAAACATATGAAACATGATCAACGGTGAGATATTTGCAATATTTTTTCGCCGCACGCTTCAGACCATGCAACTTTCGGACCAGGACGTTTCGGACCAGGATGTTTCAGATGCAAGCCAGCTGTGTCTTGGACAATAATACCAGAATACCACTTGGGACATTTCATGTGAGTTACCCAATGTTTTGGTCGGTCATTATGCGGTAGAGTAAATTGACTGACCTCAAACTTAGTATTGGCGTAGGAATACATATTGAAATAATTTGCGACCGTTCACCAACAGTGATATACCTGTAATGTGTGATCATCAGCCAATCAGATTCCGTGATATTTATAGAGTGCATTATAATAATTGATTATAGGCAGTTAAACACCAATAATCAATCGATCATTAATCAACCTCGACTGAAAAATAAATCTGCAATTTCCAGAGCTCCAGATAAGGTGCATATTTACGCACTTATTTTAGCCGAATACGCATTGATTAGCAACAGTGGGAGAGCAAAATACTCTCAGCAATGGGAAAGTATGCATTTATTTTGATTTAGTAGTGAAAATACTGTAATAAAGTTGAAAATTTACTTAGTTGAGCTGCAAAAAGTGTTTGCTTTTTGCAGCTCAAATAAGTGAACTTTTAAATTTGTTTTATTTTTTATCATTTAATATTAAATATGGAAGAGCATAAATAATACATTTGTAAACGTAAAATACGCATTGAATTTGATATCTGGGGTTATAATACTCTTTGGATGTAAAACTTATCTGGAGCTCTGAATTTCTATGCGATTGCTGTGGCCCGCAACGCAATACTTTTGAGGCCTTACTATCGTGACAGTGGAGGTTAGACCAGACCAAATAGTTTTACTGTATAATTTAACCGAATTCCATCCAAAATAAGGCAGTCTCCTACTTTCACTATTCGTATGGATGCTGTGGGACCTACTTGTACATGACCTGCAGCCAGGCTGTACTGGTTCTGCATGAATTAAACAATAGGTTCACTTACTCCTAAGAAATAAAAATCAAACCTCGTCATATCACCCAATATTGTTTACATTTTTTGGCCACGGAAACTGTTTACATCACGTGACCAACAGGTTCAGTGTTTTCTTTTAAATGCTACACATAGGCTGACAACTGGTGTTAAAAGCATCCCAAAATGTTCCTCAAGTGAAACTGGGTAGTAATGGATCAAGATTTGCAAGCAAACTGTGTCTGTCAACTCAAAACGCCAGCACTATTTGTTTATACCTACCGGACTACTTATGCAATACCCCCTGGACGATTTCGCGCCATTTGGTTGTCTAACCTGGAGGGCTAGGGGAGCACTTACCTGGATGGTTTAGTTTGATGTAGGTAGAGGCACTCTTAAATAATTAACCCTTTCAACACTACAGACCTCTATAGCGGCGTTTGCAAACAATGTAGATCCAGATGAGCCGTCACATCGGGATCTGCACTTTTTGCAAACAATTTTCATATGTTAGTAAGAAACGATGCACACCCTTTTTTCAATGTATTAGTCTAAAAATCATTTTGTGACGATTGGATTGGTCGGAAAATTAACATCAAAATCCATTCCAGTTGAAAGAGTTAAATTTGTGTGAATTATGTTACCCACAGTGCCTGCATGTATGTACATATGTAAGTATAATCATCCAATCATCCATTCATCCAAAATGGCCCATTGTGAAATGTTGTGAAGGTTTGGTTATATACATCAGAGTAATGAGTGTGAAATATCAAGCAGCAACATGCAAAGAAAGATACATCATAATACATGTGCCCGAGTTTCGAACGCACCTTGCATATGTGACATTGACCCTGGGCTTAGCGGGGTCGGGCCGATCGATGATTTTTCACAGAGCGGTAGAGAACCATTAGAGAAATGCGTGTGTGAAATATCCAACAGTGGGCAAGGAAACATCGATTATAATACTTTTATCCGAGTGCTAATGTTTCAAATGCAACTATGTGACCTTGACCATAGGCTTAGCGGATGCGGGACGATCGTGCACTTTTCAGAGGGCGGTAGAGGACCATTAGAGCAATGCGTGTGAGAAACATCAAGCAGATCACGAGTTTAACGTCGAACAATACACCGGTTTCCTGACGAGGTGCCATGCAGATCTACTAAGAGCATAAACACATTTGTCATCTAGTTAGCGGTGCAAATTTATTGCATCGGTTACTAAACGAAAATATTTTTCATGTACATGGAGTTGAAATTCTTCAGGAATCCGGCGCCTACACAGGGGCGCCGGAAGCGTCATACGATTGGTCCGGCGAATATAGTAGGTGCCCCCACTACCCCCGCCATGTTTTTACCACTTAGGTGAACCGTCTCACCGAGACGGTTCAACTGAGTGGTAACAACATACACTTTTGATGAGAAATGAGAAAAATGCAGAAGCAAGTATTTACTTTCCGTTTTGCTTCTAAATAATTTATGTGAATTCCAAATATGTCAAAAGTATTGATCCGGTCGTCGCCGGACCTGCCGGACCTGTTCCGACGTCCCTGCTATTTCGAAGTGAAACAGTTTACGCATGCAGTGCTACAATTAAAACACGCCATATGATTTAGTACCTACATTTATATGAAACTGTACGATTTTTTATGAAATGTATGTACAGAAACTGTGATACCTTCTCTAAATGACGTTGAAAGATGAAATCTTTATATCAAATTTTGCCATGAAATGTTTTCCATTTACAGAAAATAACGCAAATGTTGTAAATATTTTTCAATAGAAATTTTTTCATATCGCGCATGTTCAAAGATACAATTAAAATCGCATGCCTGGTCTCCGTAATAGTAGTACATGTATATATAATACATGTATATATGCTACATTTATAGCGTACGTGCGTGCGTGTATGCGTGCGTTCGTGCATGCACAAGTGAATAACGCATAGCATGAATATGGTAAAATAGTAAAAACAAATTCAGCTGAAAGTTAAATAAAAACTGTCATGGACACAGAAAATCCCATCTGTAACGTTTTATACGAGGTAATTGATATAGATGGCTGTATAGTCGAATTGATGACCACCCTAGAGAAGTATATATCAACTGCATGTGATGTTATTTTGTTGGACGTACGGTTCTTCCTTGCTGTGATAATAGAACAGTAATTATAGTGTATACTGTTATGTATATTTGCATTTTGTTTTGCTACATTCTTGTTACCAATGTGTTTTGTCATCTTTAGAGCACGAAGAACAAAACTGGGGTTGGTCCCATTTTTTTCGGCACTTTGGCCGCTATCTTGGATTTCAAAATAGCCGCCCTGAAATGCTATATTCATTATATATACACTTCTAATAGAGGTAGAATAGTGATTATTTTTTTGGTGATAATCATCTATTGACCACACACAACAAAACCCGTGTTCTTCTCATTTTTAGCAGGTCCCATGGCGGCTATCTTATATTTAAAAATGGCCGCCCTGAAATCGTATACAATATATTGTAATATTCATATCTACATTTATAATGCAGATAGATCTACATACTTCCAATAATAAAACTTGGGTTGGTTCCATCTTTTCTGATGACTCGTATGGCGGACAATTTGTTTTCAAAATGGCCTCTATGTAAATATTATTTCTATGTGTCTTCACTACGCACTGTCTTTAGTAAAGTGTATTTATAGTTGGGTTGTGTTGACTGTTTTGCTACGTTCTTGGAACAAAAGTTATGTGTACCATCAAAGAAAATATGAGTTGTTCCTATTGTATTCTAATTTTCAAAATGGCTGCCGTGAAAATCATATAATTCTGATGTAATCATGAACAAATCATTTGAACTGATTTTTTTGCCACACTATAATCAATATTGAAAGTAAAATGTTTATGACTAAAGTCAATGTTAAGTCACTGTTTATGACAAACATGTTAGATTGCAAAATGGCCACTGTGTGTATACAGGATTTTCTTAATTATGGATACAGTGCTTTCAACCAGGTCCACCACCGTCTGCATTAGAGTATACACCTTGTTGGTATTCTTGAAAGGCAGTGCTGGCACAATCACACTCAAAATGTGTTCTTATGAGTTGCTTACATAAAATATATACCCTATACAAACTTGCATGCAGAAGGGAGTGGTTAAAGTAAGAAATAGAAGAAATGTCGAAAATGCAGTATATATGTGATTACATGACTTTTCCGGCATTAATACGACATGTGCACATGTTCAGTATGTGTAGACGATGTGGGTAAAATGTCAGATTGATTGCCAAAACACAATTGGGGGTTGAATACACTCTATACCTAAGACAGAATTGTATGCAGGAAACTAGAAAAATGGCCACGTTGAAAAGGCGGTATTGTTCCATGGTCATTATCATTATTTACGATTACCATATGGTCTTACGAGATCACAACTTATGTGTCAATATAAAAAGGATCAGTGCTTTGATTGCCCAAAATTCGTTTCACTAGTTGAAATAATCATATTATGGCTTGACAAAGCCAGAGGCATGTAGACCTGCGCATCTAGGTCTGCATTATGGTGTGCCACAAAGGCAAGCCAATGGCTAATGCCTTCATATCATTGAATCTCACAGAAAACTAATATGCTCTGATTGAACATAAATAATTAGGCATGTTATTTGTCCAGAAACTGTTTCGTTATGTGTACGGGCTGACTGTTCAAGTGGAGTAAGATCACTTGCCTCCCATGTCCATGATATAAATACTCTATTCATGTCGTCACAGATTACAGGATATTTTACTGCTGTTGACGCAATATGGCCTGTCAATGAAACACGCTTCTGGCAAAAACATACGCTAACCCACGAGTCAGTAACATACATATATTCTAACTTTATTAAGGGTATGAATACACAGGCACATGTAGTATTCACGAACTTACCTGTCAGTGATCACGCTTGCAAGAAATTTTAAACTTGACTTGAGTAAGATGCACAATTGATTCTGCTAGATTTCAGAACGCAATGTCCGCAGAAAATAGTGGCGTTATGGGAATACGGCGATAAACTGAAAGGTTCTAAACTCATAGTTCTGACTCCACGCGAGTCTAAAATGTTGAAAGCCGTGCACAATGGCCATCTCGGCATTCAGAAATGTCTTAGACGAGCGCTAGATATTATGTTCTGGTAAAATGGCAGGAAGATGTTCAATTGAAGATATAAACTGAAATGCCAAAGAGATACTCTTATATCACACTTTGTACCAGACGATTACCCATGACAAACTGTTGCTATAAACATTTCCACATGGAATGAAAATGAATTTCTGGTAACTGTTAACAACAACAGTCACACAGCATGAAATCTAAAATGGCCATTGGACAATTGTAATTAGGGATTTACAGTAAGCATGGTATTGTAACTCAGCCCTTGTTGGATTGAATTGGTCTGCTGATGGTCCCCTTTTGTCAGGATTGAACTGTTTCGCTGCCACCAGACCTTACGGTCAATTAGAAAACGAGTGACGTCAGTTGCTGATTTCTTCACATCAATGTGATAATAATTGTCTGTCGCAACGTCAGATGAAAGAATGTTACAATTCTTTGTAGTACCAATTGGAAACTCAAATTGTAGAGAAGGCGTTCGTTCAGGAGTACATATTTTTAATGTGGTTAATAAAGTAAATATACAAATCCAAGTCACGTATGGAGTAGTTCAGAAAGACAAGCTCCTACTTCCACATCCCCCCCCCCCCCACCCCCCCCCACCCCCGTCAGGGAGTTGGCTCGACGGCCTTCCCTGACAAACTCCCCAGTAAAAATAAGTAACAGTTGCAATTTGCTTAAAAGTTAATAATTCCGTCCTTGAATTTAGATCACAGTAATTCCGAAACTAAAGTAGGTTATTTAATTTATCAACCCCAAAACTGGCACTCTCCCTTGGATCGGGAAATCTCAGCCTTTATACATCTCGATGATTCAGGTACCTTTAATGGTGACATTGAGTAAGGTCTACCTTTAAGTGGTTACCTTTTATTTTAAGGTTAACCTTTAATTGAATTAAAGGTTATGGTGAATCAGGCAAGAAAGTGTCTTGTCAAATATTCCCTCCCAAGATAATAGATGATAATGAACTATATGTGTGTCTACAACAATATTCATATGAGCATGGCAATTTAGACTTATAGTACACAAGACAGGTCACAAGAGATTGACTGGCTACATAATATAATAATGTCCTACATCTTTTTGTAATGCCGCTGGCTAGAATCAGTCAGTCAGCTCATGCCTTAATGAGATAAGCATTAACACTATAATGTTTTCATATTTATAAGTGAGACCCATGCTCAATTGAACAATGTTGTAGTAAAATACAAGAAATATGGTGTACGATTGTCATTTTAACCCATTTTATACAGAGAACATACCCTTCCACCAGCCCATAACGGTATGTTAATCTCGTCTCCCCACGGGAATACTACATCTTAGGAGACCACACTTGAATCTTCTCATAGAGCCGGTTCAATGTGTGATCATAGTTTGTTAGTGGAGAAACAAGACGAACACACAGTTTACCCCCTTTTACCACGAGGTATTCACTGTCTCAATCGTATCATAGAGACGGGTCAAATGAGTGGTCGTTAGATATACATATTATGCCACACAGCTAGGAGCTATTATGTCTGGTAACTGCTCATTTACCAACAAGACTGGGCAATGTTTATCAAGTTCACTTTTCTCAAATCATATCAACTGGAGGAGTACTGTTGCTAAATATAGATGACCTACAAAAAGGTCTACCTTACGCTTGGCAGTGAGCCAGCCTATGTCTGCACAAGGTTCCACAGTGATGTAGTCGGTATTGTGATAAGGCTCCTAATTGGTTTGACCCGGTTTACGGTCTACCTTTAGCTTGGCAGTGTGCCAAGATTAAGGTCACAAATGAAAAGGTCAATTGGGTTCACATGCAGTTGTAATAGCTACCCCATGCATCTGAGAGAAGACCGGCTTTACAGCCCATCACACAAACACTGTTAATTGACCAGTGGTTAACTTAGGGTAACAATATATTTCCCATTGCAGCAAATAATTAATTAAGACGTGTATATAACTGGGAAAAGTTTGCCACAGTATACCAAGTACACATGTGTCAGATGAAGTCTGCAATTTGCCTACCAGGTATTTGCTGATTTTGAAAAAGAATGATATTTCCTTAACACATGCTTTATGTAGCCAATGTCCAGTGGGTTAGCTGAGCGAACAGTAATCATTTTGAAACACAGTTTCTGAAAAATAAAGAATGAATTAATGTACATACCTATATTTGGGTACACTGGACTACCGAAACTCCCATAACCGGCACGGAATGGTCACCTGCACAGTTATTGATGGGACAGCGGTTTCTACCCAGTTTACTGACCACTTGTGAACAGGTATTGCCAAGAAATGTATCGATGTGTGACAAAATCAGATCCAGTCATCAACAGAGCAAGAAACGCTATGATACAAAGATAGTAGCTTTACAATTAAAAGAGTTATATAAACATGTGCGACCAAGTTGGACTCCATAAATAATTGTTGAGACCAGTTGCAGTCTGCTTGCACAATGCCAGATCTTGTAGTGTATTGTATTTGACAGCAAGGGAGACTATGAATATTTACCTATGCAAAGCAATATACAAGACATGACTACAGTACTAGTTAATTACATGTAGCAATAATCTCGAGAAAACAGTTTGTGTTCATTGTATTATGAGTATAAGCAGAAGAAACATACAAAATATCACCACTGCATTATTTATAATGTATAATAAATATTAGATTGTCAAGTTTAAATGGCGTCCATTTTAAAAAATAAATGGCCGCCATTTCAAAATATACTAAAATAATTATGCCAATATTTATTAATAATAATAATAAAAAGTCATGCAGAGCATGATGTTATTAGCCGATCAAATCAGGGTTCAATATATGTCCGCATTTTAGTAGTTACTGAGTCTCGGGGGGGGGGGGGGGAATGAATGAGCGAGTGAGTATTGGTGTTTAACGGCCTATCAACAGCTAAGGTCATTTAAGGCCGGGCCAACGGGTTGCACTATCCCGCATTAAACGGGTCCACGATGAGGAAAATTCCCAAAATCAGAACTCAATATTTCCATGCCACACCAGTCACTTTAGTAGCTCGGCCCCAAAGTAATATGATTTGCCATAAGCTTATTACTTCTTAATGGAGCATAACAGGTTAACCCTTATCATGCCCCAGCCTAAATGGCTTATCTACACAGCCACTGCCAGGCTATACACAGGGGATATGATTACTGCAGTAAATGTGTTACTGTCCTGCTTAATCATGTAATTACTATCATGTATTGCTATTTTACCTCTTGGTAGCCTGAATATCATTTGAAGAAAATTGAACAAGCTTTCTTTTGGTATAATTTTTATTGGTGAAATCCAATATCATTCACATTCATTCTTCTTTCCGTATTTTCCGCATTTTATTGGAAATTCCAAGCCAACAAAAGAATGGATTTCTATACGGCTATTTTGGTGCATAGACGCATCTATTCACACTGATTGGTCAATATTATTAGACAGAATGACATCATAATCATTTAGTCGGAGGAGATTTTGAGCAGAGGTCGATTATAAATTAGCCGAATAAACACATTTTACGCGATTATACGGGGCTGAAAACTTGTTCTGTTTAATAAATAAAAGCTTTAAATTAGCCCAATAATCGGCGTATGTTGGCGTATATGGCCATTAGAGCCAACTATGGACTTCAACAACAACAACTTCCGGGTTAAATCTCTTCCGGCGTTCAGCTCATTACGTATTCAAAATTGTGTTATTTGGCTATATTTAAAGTTTTAAACGGAGATAATTGCCAAAAATGCAAACTTTATCGGTTGATGCAATTTGGAAGTGATACAGCAAAATTCGCGTTCGTAGATTACCGAATATCGGAGAAAAGGGTTGCTACAAACTTTTTCAGAATTCGATGGATAACCAATATATTAGCCGATCTATAAATAGATCGGCTAATAATAAACACCATATACGTTATAATGACGTTGACGTTAAATATAAATTAATCTCAATGGCGACACACTTTGAATTTCAAAATGGCGGCCATTCGGCTCTTAAGAAATGGAACAAACTTCATTGTTGTTATATGTTGTATATATATATGTTTTAAAGTAAACACACACGTTCCAATCACAATATCATTTGAAAGAACATAACTATACTTAAAGATTACTCCTAGCACAATACCAGTTAGCAATAATCTAAGCAGACTGCATGTGTTCAAAGAAATACGAGTATAACCAGAAGGAAAATGCAAAATGTTACCACGACATTAGTGGGTGGCAGGTGGGAGCATGCGATGGGTAATTTAACGATCGGGGTTCATCCTTACCGGAATTCCAAATGGAGACCTGGTTTGGCCCTCACATATACGTCTTTGGCATTTTGTATGTGACAGTTGAATCTGGTTATACCCCTTGTGCGAGTATTGCGATTATTCGTAGGGGAAGGGGCCAATTAGTGACTTGGTGTGGTATGGACCTGGCACCAGGTCAGGATATTCTAATTTAAGGGCTGAATATATTTGTTCTCGATGTAAATATTCCGTTCTGATTTTGGTATCCCCCCCCCCCCTCCCCCCCCCCCCCCCAAATGCAGCAGGCAGCAGGTTAAAACGGGATCGAACCCGTTTGCCCGGCCTTACATGACCTTAGCTGTTGATAGGCCTCAAAACAAAATCACAACATTCAAAAATGTACAATAAATTCTGGATTTCCAAGTTTGAAATGACGATCATTTGAAATCCAAAATGGTTGGTGTCTCAAAATGTATTGAACTCAATTATTCCAATAGTTCTTGTCCATAATAGTGTGTTTTTCACTGCAAGAACACAACACATAATGACTTAAATTTGACCTCGAAATATAAATTTCACTGGCGGCCATTTTTCATTTCAAAATGGCGGCCATATGGCTTATAGAAAAATATTGAACCAACCCCAGTTTCGTTGTATGTGGTCTATAGATGAAAACAAAACTTGGTTCACACAATGTAGCAAAACAATTCACAATATATAAAATAACGACATAACAGTATACACTAATTAATAGCCTAGCTACTATAGTCATGATAGTAAGGAAATGCCATACGGACAGGTCACGTTAAACCGACAACAGTTGCATATACACTACCGCCTGCGCTAATCTTGTCAGTTCCTTTACTTCAAAATATGCTACTTGAATACCTTTCTTGAAATCAAGCAGCTTGAATGGCTGAGCTGTAGCACAGCTCAGGCTCAGACAATCAAAGTGCTTGATTGCCAGTTGGAACTGCCAATAGATTTACAGAAAAAATATATAATTTGGGCAATATTAAGGCAGGCGGTTGTGTAACGTTGGTGTATCTATCGTGAAACAATTTGCATGACGGCTGGCTGGGGGTCCAAAGTGTCGATGGGCGACTTGCCTTGGGACCGAAATATCAGTTACGCCCACAAAATACATCACATTGGACATGTTTAGTCGCTAGAACCCTTGTACGTTCTGCAAGAAAACCCGGAAGTCGAGCGGGTGTTGGTGGGCTATGGCAGGTTACACAATATCCGACCGGTAGCTATAATGGCAACCGTTATAATCGAAACTGATATATGTCTTTCATCGTGGTGCGTCACATGAATTCAGTCTGAATGTAGGCTTGATGTTCATGTGTTGATCTGTTTTGTTCTTCGCCTGTTCTGCTTATAGAGAATAGTAGGTTATATAGTGCCGTGAATGGGAAAAATATCTGGCAAGTCTTAGGAAACGGGATGGGCGAGGCTCTGCTGAGCACATCCCGTTTCCGTGCCGCGCCATATATTTTTCCCATTCACGGCACTAACCTACTATTCTATTTATCCCGTCAACACCGACAAATGACTTTAAAATACAAAAAAAATAACCCCAGCCACCATATTCATACGCAGTGATTAGGTCATATATATTGACAGGATATCGAAAATGTTAAACGACACCGTGTTTCACGGCACATACGCACTGTGTTGACGGGATTAATGTTTGTTCTCACATGATGCATATGTACCGTACATAGAATGTATATACACTGTATGTTGTAATTATTCAGCTTGTATGAGTATGTGTATGTAGATACATTTTTTTTCTAAATTCTTTTAGTTTTCTGATCTCTCCATAACTGGAGAAAATAAAGAATATAAGTACATGTATATGAAATAGTTTATAATTAGAGGTGAAAATTATATCCTATTGAACATGTTGAATGTATAAGACCAGTGCTCGCGACAAACGTTTCACTTCTGTGAATCGCTGGTCCAGTGAAAGTTAGAAAACTGCTGACCCGAACGATATTTTGTTGGATCGAAAGCATTGATATTCAGCACTTGTTCCAGATCTGTTAAAAATGTGAGAAAAAATAATATGAGTGCACTTTTGTTGCTGGTCCACTGGGCCAGCTCACTTTTGATTTATACTAGCCCGAATCAAATGTTGCTACCCCGGGGCATATGACCAGTGGTTTATCGTGAAAGCTGTAAGACTATGAATCAATTGATGCATAGTATTAAATCAGTTAAATAAAAAGTTATAAAATACTAAACATTATAGTTGTAGAGCGGGCACTCGTATTTTTTAGAACTGGTGGAATAGTGACACAAGTATACACTTGTTTAATTCCTCTAAAGATCAGTTTGTGCCTACTGAGTGTGAATGTACCTTTAACATAGTTGAATAACGCGTAGCAGGAATTGTACAAATGGATAACATTTCACTATTTATGTTTAGAAACAAAAAGAAAGTCAACGAAATGAAAAGAAATGCCAATGGAAGCCAAAAACGCCACTAAAATACTAGTATACAGTCGTCAGTTCCAATATTCTACACTCTCGTGCGTTAATATTAGCACTCTCGGCACATCGATGGTCTAGTAACATAAGGTCGTAGCTGCTATGCTTGACCTTATGTTACTAGACCATCGATAAAGCATAGTAGTTACGACCTTATGTTACTAGTCCATCGATAAAGCATATAGTAGTTACGACCTTATGTTACTAGACAATCGATAAAGCATAGTAGTTATATACGACCTTATGTTACTAGACCATAGATAAAGCATAGCAGTTACGACCTTATGTTACTAGACCATCGATAAAGCATAGCCAGTGCCGTAGCCACGTTGAGGCCAGACGAGGCCATGGCCTCGTCCGTTTTTTCACGATTTTTTTTTTTTTTTTTTTTTTTATTCCAATATAGGAAAAATGGGAGTCATAGTATGTGCTCAGACTTTGCTGAGAATGCAGGAAATGGCGTTTTAGACCACTTTGATTTCAAAATTTTCAGGGTGGGCATGCCCCCGGACCCGCCTAGCAAACTCGGGCCCTTCGGGCCCTCCACACTTCCACCCCCAATAATTATCGTCTTCCGCCGCTTATGTTGGCCTCGGCTATTTCGAACCTCTGGCTACGGCACTGATAGCAGTTACGACCTTATGTTACTAGACCATCGATATGCCTCTATGGGAAGTAATAATGATGAGTTAATTCGATACAAATTTCAAAGTGTGCCATATACACTATCCGATCGAGCAGGAGAAATAACTTCCGATATTATTATTACCATTTAGCATGTTTATCACACAATTAAAAATCAAAGTACTGAAAATACTGAAATATATTATCTTCACAAAAACTTATCACTTGCGGAATTTGAGACTGAAAGTTGCATATTTTCTCAATCATCATCCAGAGGCAAATGTACTGTGCTGGTGCAAACCCATTCCCATCCGAACGTTTTCTCTAGAATAAATTACTGTTTGTAACTCCAAGAACAAAAAGTACGAAAATGGCTGCCAACCTAACTATCAGAATTTAAGATAATAGTTGCTGTATTCATATGCACGAAATGTCTTGATTCGTATTCTCCAACATTTAACTGATAAACTGAGCCCAAACCAAAACTGTAAAAACTATAGAGAATAGTATATGTATAGTTTTCGATACCAAGTAAGACAGACCAAAACGCCATTGGATAAGTTGGTAGGGCACTATTTTCTTGGTCGTACTCGCCGTTTATGCGTAGCACGATCAATGAAGGCCCCCTTTAGAAATGTGCGTGACACATTATGCTATCTCATGGGAGATAACATATAAAAATAGCAGATTAAATTTGTATTCGCTATGTGATTTATATTGAAGTCACTGTTATAGCTTCGATATGTATAGCATGTGAGTGTAGTAGAGTGGGCGGTAAATGAAGACGGGCGAAAATTGGGTATTGACTACCATAACACTAGCAAGATCAAGAAGAACACAACCACTACTAGTAGGAGATCCATTTCCGTCCAAGAAATCAAGCGTTTTCCAGTCCAGTCCAGGTCAGACACATGGGGGCCGTTTCACTAAACTTCGTACGACTAAAATGTCCATAAGTGCAAAATTATGATAGTCTGTAAATTTAACATGAAGAATGTTTTCTTGTAAACAATTATTGGATTTACATTTATTGAGCATAGACTGCATATGTTCAATAAATGTAAATCCATCAATTAAAATTCCCCAGACTCGTTTCCGTTACATCAATACAAGATGGGCTCTTCTAGCTGCTATTGAACGACATGAATTAACTTGTTATTGAGCACGATGATTTCTCAATGTGTCTCTGTGTAGATTATTTAAAATGCCAATTTGATTAATATTACTTTAGATTAATAAAATAATATTTATAATCTGATATAAAATGTATAATAATTCCAATCAATACGTGGGGTAATGGTGAATGAATGTTTAATTTGCCAGAAAACATCTCAGATGATGTCTCTGATATAAAGAACAGTTTGTGCCTACTGAGTGGGCATATACCTTTAAGTTACTATTAGTCCAGAGGAATTGGAGGGTGACCCAAAATTCTCTGGTTAAGTTTTTTTTTCTTTTGATTATTGTAGGGGAGTGTGTCGTGAAAAAATCCAGGGGGGTGTCACCCTGTCACCCCTGAGGAAAAACCATGGCGGCCATTTTTCAAAATGGCCGCCATCCAAAATTGTTTTGCTCATATCTCGGTCTATTGGACTCGTAAATGGTAACTTTTAGTGTCTATACCCAGGTTTGCAGGGTCAGTGAATGTGATAAGATCATTAGTAATAATATTGAATAGTTCGGAAGAGACGTCCATCTTGGATTTCAAAATGGCCGCCAACATGGCCGGCATCCAAAGTGGTTTTTGCTCTTTTCTTGGTTTGTGAGACTTGTAAAGCTTTACTTTTTGTGTCTATATCCATATTTTCAGGGTCAAAGAACATGATACAAATACTTAAAATATGATTAGATAATTTGGTTTGATTTCACATTTCAAAATGGCCGCCAAATATGATTCCATGTAAAACTATTTCGTTGATACCTAGTTTTGTGTGATTCGTAAAGGTTACATTTAGTGCATATACCAGTATTTTCAGTGTCAAGTAACAGAAAACATCAATACCAATAATATTAGATGATTTGGTTGACTTATTTTTGACAATTGGAAAATAAGAAATCCAAGATGGCCGCCAAATTGTACTTTTGGGTGGAAAATACAAGAAATGCTAAAAATCAGACGGATCAAAGTTAAATCAAATTTAAATGCGACAGATAATGCATAATCAATGTGTATGTCTCTTGTCGACATCCATGCAAGTCAATGTACTACGGTACATATGATTACGGTAGTTTGGGGTGAATATGGACAGCATTTTGAAGTGTAAAATCTGTCTCAAATGATTCGCTGATGAAATTCTGTGGTTCTGGTTACTTTTCAACAACCAAATGTTTCATTACTTTTATTGGTATGAGATCAGGTTTATTCTTCAAATGTTTGCAGCTATTCATCCCGCATGTCCATATTCACCGCAAACTACGGTACACACTAAGAAAATGTACACACTCATAAATGATGGATTGCATGTACTCTATTCAGAGTTTGTCTACATAAATATATATGATGGATGCTCCAGTATTCGGCATGCTAAATTTTTTGGTACCTAAAATACGATCGTCGAAGACTCACCAGTTTATGCTACATTTCTCTGGTTTGTATAGGAAAATGTATCCAGTGTCTTCAGTGTGCGTTTTTGTGAAGAAATTATTCACGTGTGGAACTAGCACGAATTAGAATTACGTGTTTATCCGAACCATGCCGGAAACTGGAGCACGTACCATAATATATAATCAGTTCTAGATATCAGACTTTGTTAATCTGGCAAATATGTAAATATATGTCAATCGGCACTGATGTATTCAAGTATCTGATTATACAAACTGAATATCATTAGTGGATAAGTACCGGCAAACCATTTTAATTCATTTGCAGACATGTGTATATGAATTGGAATGTTCTACAGATACTTGTCCTGTACCGTTTCTGGTCAGCTATACTAGTATACTGCGTGAAGCACTAAGCTCTGATCTATCAGTGGCGGTCCAAATGCCATACTTTTAGTTCGACATTTCATACATCACTTCACTTGTGAACCAACATCGTTCTCAATGGTTTCATTCTGTCTGCTGAGTGAATTGAAACAGTTATCAGATCCCTGGCAGGAACAGAATTGGGTACAAGGCAGGTCTGAACGTGTACATCCACATCTCTTTGTGGAACAATTAGGGGTGTCTGTGGCACATGAACACCGGATGAGCTTCAAGATGTCCATAGGTGCTACCGGGATACCATCAGGTACAGTGACGGGAGACCATACTCCGTCTTCACGGGACCAACCGAAATCTGCGGGATTCAATTGTGGAGGGTCGGCATCAAGTGCGTGTCGCCATACACATACTTGTAAATGGGCATGTTTCACGTTTTCGGCACAAGCTTCATTTGTTGGTGGTCAGGAGTTCAATTTAGGCGCAGATGCCATGCTGCGTCCAACCTTGGCTGACCACATCTTTCTCCGAGCATCTGTTGTGGCGTCACACTGGGGAAACCCGTAACATTCGAGAATGAACGGTATCACCTCTTTGAAGACAGCATCCATCTGCATTTCATGAGCTCCTAAATATCCAAGGGTGTGGTTCCCGCGACGCATCACTTTAAGTGCTGTACATTTCCCTATGCCGAAGTAGCCTGCCACCGTGTCGCAACCAGTTAGTCCATGCATGCTCAGTAGATTTGGAACAATGTCACGGTGCTTTTCATATGTCTGAGAAATATCAATCACAGTGCGACCTTTGGCAGGAGCAACCATCATGATGTGGCTAGATAATTTGCTCAAATGACAGAAATGGAGAAGCAAGACGAATATATCTGTATCATCTGCGATGACAAGCGAGGATCTAGCTGCGACATGGCTCACCTGTTGTACTATCAGGGTATCTGCCTCCTCTTGTGTTGATCGCATGTCCTGTCTCCATATCAGTATATCATTGTGGATTTCAAATGGAACAGGCTCTTGTCCGGTGACAACAAGTTTGTGGTTGTGTTACTGAATAAGTCCGGTTTTGATGTGATATCGCTACAGATCAAGTTCACAAGCTGTGATTTGTTCGACGTGACAGTCAGAATGACTTTCTGTGAAGGCAAGCGGGTGGTTGGCTTTAGTGTAAATATCCTACTTGCTCCTTTGTCTCGGCCGGTTCGAGTAGATTCCTTTGTACTGCTCCTGTCATACCTGTCAAAGACGAGATATACATCAGATTGTTTCAGCTGACCAGTCAAATATGATACCAATCTGTTGATGTAATCTTGAACTGTCCCAAACGGCCATGCTATGACCCATAGAACTGCACAGCCATCGAGAAAGGTAGCATCGGCCACGCTCTCTGAATCTGTATTAGGAGCATCAACTCGGAGATCATTTTTCAAGTTTGATTTGGTTTTTGATTCTCATAGATGTCCAGTCTCATCAAACATTGAGAAAGGATAAGGGGCAAGTTCGTAACGCATTAGTATCAATACCCCTGGAACTTGACTGCAGCCCCATTGCTATGGCATATATAATTTCCGGATCATATATTCTAGATTCCCCAATCTTTATGTGTTTACGTGAGGCAGCCATGGTAGTTACAGTTCGTTTAATCTTTTGGTGGAAGCTAGTTGGCCAGCCATTCTCGAACTCCTCCATTTGATCACGACCTATGGTTGCAGCTTGGTCAACGTTCACATCTCGGTTTGTAAAAATATTTCCACTCTCAACGTCTATAAGTCCATCCTTATCTGTGTGTTGATCTGGGTCAAGAGGATCGATACACACCTCCAACTTATCTCTCAATGTGTCTCTATCCTTCGTATCTGATTTGATCCGAGCGATGGATTCTTCCTTGTGGTGGGTTTGGGTTGGCGGACCATCAGTTTCTCGCATCTCATCGAGGTTGCCGAACAGACGATTACATGCATGCAGACTGTACGTCCAAGTCTGTACACTCTCTGGCTTTAGTGTGATTCCTATGATCCCAGATATGATGGCCATACCGCATGAAGGTGGTCTCTATAGCCATATCAGTCCATATGCCATTGAAGATTCCTGGATTATGGTGCATAGTATGTTCTCCCTTCACAAAGTGGCTTAAGACATTATCTGGAAGTGATTCCATCGACCGCAAGTAATAGAGTGCGTATCTGGCGTAGTGTGCATGACCAGCAGCGAAAAAGAGAGGGACCATACTTCTCACAGTGTCCAGGTGCAATGACCAATCTGACTCGCGCTCAACTCTGATGTATTTGAGCATGATGAATACTGGGCGAATCAAGCAATCAATCAACAGCTTGCCTGTCCTACTCTTCTCCGAAATGGTTTCAAGGACACGATGTAGATCTCCCATGCTTTCCATGTCGTTCCCTTCAAATACAGGGCGAAGTATCTCCTCAACTAATAACCTAAGTACCCTCACATTATGTGGGTATTTCTTTCCCGTCAACATTTTATGGACGCCACCGAATGCCACACTCATAATCTCAGCTAGACCAGATTCAGCCATCAAGGAGCCAATTGAGCCACATTAGCTCATAAGTAGGTGCATTCCACCCAACCGCAGATATACATTTTGGAATGTGGCTGGGTTATCCCATGTGACGTGTAGAGCTACTCTGTACAGTTGCTGATCAGCCGTGAATACAACAAATTCTTGCCCAGCTTCATGTTACACTTTCTGAGCTTTCAACAGAACTGTCATCATTGTCTGTGGATCGGCTGATGGTCTATCAATCATGGGCATATATACAATGGTGGTTTTCGGCTGAACTGACTGTCCCTGTTCACGACATAATTGGGTGTTGTAGCCACCGAATTCCGGACACACACCAAGGGAGATGACATCCTGGAAGATACAATAATATAGCGACATGAATAACTGTTACAAAAGAGAATATAAATTACAGTGCAACCTCTCAGCAACAGGAAAACCGTCTATTGTAGAGAGGTGGCTGTTGAAGAGAAGTAAATCATATAGTGATCAGAGCTCAACTTAAGGTGCGTAATTTGATAAACTTTTATATTTATTCACCAAAAACTGTCAAGTTGGGAGTGCTTTAAAATCGTCCCCCCCACCACAAAGTTGATCAAATTTTTCACACTAACTGTATCTCTGGTAAATCATCACATTGGGTCTTAGAATTTTGGCTGTTAAATAGAGGTGGCTGTTCGTAGAGGTTTGACTGTATTCGTGAAATATTACCATAGCAAACAATTACAAGAACATAATTAGACCAAATAATAATAAACCAGATGGTCGCGTCCCACATGTAAAGCCTGCAGAGGGCATTGGTCGTCTATATAGTTATACAAACTTGAACTCGGGTATCAGACGGATGCACGCACACATACGGACTGTTTCTTTCTATCCCTGTTGAAAATTGTTGACATAAAAATAGAGCTCCAGTTGAGGTGCGTAATTTGGAAATAAATTTCTCCTTCCATCAAAAATTGCAAGTTGATAATGCTTTAGAATCGTCTCAATGAGATGATTCTAAAACACTCCCATCTTGCCATTTTTGATGACGGAATGTAACACAATTTTATTCAAATTACACACCTTAAGTTGAGCTCTGCATAAAATGCTAGCTACCTGGAAGAATGCAAAGTCGGTCTCATCTGCTCTGCTCCGAGAAACATCTTGATGACCTTGGAATTCCCCGGAAACTGATGGCATGGGTTTAGTCGGCATATCTGGGTTCTGAGATCCTTGGTATCGAAGCACATGTTCAAACGGCTCATCAACTAACGTTTGAGACATTTCCGCCTTCGTCAGACGTGGGATGGACTCATCCCGGTTGGACGATTCACTCTGAGGTTGTGTGACAATCATTGCCAGTGAGTGTTTGGATGACTTCCCATTAGGGGAACATATATCAGCGTCAAAATTATCGGCAATGACCTGAATCATCCCATTACCTGCGCTCGATATTCCGTCATGTGATGTGTTTAGTGAGGCATCTACAACTGCTGATTTTTTAAAACGTAACACTTCATCATAGCTGCATGTGACTCTGTAATCGTACAAGTGGTTCACTGTCTGTTTAGAGTCTCTGAGTAACACGCCAAGCCCTATTTGTAGATCAGTTATCACTGACCATGAAAATATGGGTATAGACAAAAACATTGGAGCTTTAAGAACCTCGCAATGCGATATATATAAGCACAGACACACCCCCTACCACAAACAAAAGAAAAAAAACTTAACCAGAGAATTTTTGGTTAGGCTAAATATCTGGCCCAGGCTTCTAGACTATATTTGTCTTGACTATGCAGTATCTTGACTTGCAGGCAGTTGTAACATAATTCTAGAGATAACTTTAGATGATATGACTTTCATATCGTTTCGTGTGATGATGCCGTGATTGTTTTTACAGTCCAGTAGAAGCTTTGTGGTGGCAGTTCTATTAGTGAATACGTTGTCCACTAATCCATTGCAATAGTAGCGACAACGCTTATTGTTGTTGTTTGTCTCTTTTCTTTCAAAGAACATGGATCGGCAGGTTGTCATCATATGTACGATATCTTTAGGTTCTATACCGCAACATATACAGCTCATGCTGGCTGTTTGACTGTAACATCGGACCAAGTGTAAACAACGTTCGATTCTGTCCGATTCAAATTTCTCAGCAGAATGTTCAGACTAACTACACAACTCGTAATGCTGCTAAATTGTGTATTGGAGGACTCGTAATGTTAAACGGAAGAAACCGCAATCGTATTGATGAAAAATAAAATTTACCTGAAGCCCCATGTGTGCCGCCATAAATTACTACTGATGCATGATCGAGCACCAAAAACTAGACCACGTGCGTGATCCCATACCATGTCTAGAGGCGAGTTGATCGTCTTGCGGTAATATAGCTGACATCAGATCAGGATTATTCTGATTTCAGGGCTGAATATATAGTTTTGTTATTTTAAATATTTAGTTCTGATTTTGGGATTTTACCCCCATTTGTACATGTACTTGAACATGTACATGTGCGTACTTGTACATGTAATATATGGGATTTAGTACTAAACCCATTGACCCGGCCTTAAATGACCTTAGCTGTTGATAGGCCGTTAAACCCAAACAAACAAACAAACAATCAAACAAACTAGCTTATCATGTACTTTATGTCTTGTATCTTCTTATATTTAACTAGATATTGAAAACAATATCATTCTAACAATTGTCCCCAAGTACCTTGAACAAATGTACTCATGTAAATATTAACACAAATTGACGACTAATACATATATATATATATATACACATGTATTTGAGTTGTATCCCATACCCCCACAATCATATAAAACGCGTGCTTGAATGTTCCCTTGTATCCTGCAAGGATTTACTGTATGTCTCTGTATCCTGGTATGGAAGATTATTTGAACCAATTTCCACCAGTAAATATATAAGATAATTAACTGACTAATTTCCCCTTGCATTGGTGAAGACAGTTTTGACACCTGGGTGTCTTAAATAATTTTAAAATATCGTATCGATTGTTCAACAGTAGACCCGTACCGTCCGTACCATGCATGTACTAATGTCGGACTGTTTGATTTTGTGCATGCAGTGGATTTGATGTGGGCAATAAAGGGCTGGTAAACATCGGGCTACCAATTCATAAGCGCTAGCTAAATGCAGACATATATACCCTTGTTACGTACATTATATATGTATTCCATTGTGTATTGTAATGTTAATATTGGTTGCATATAACTGAACATGTAAAATCACCAGGTTAATATGACCTGTAGCCGATTTCGTCAACATTGCGAAGTATACGTATCTAGTGGGTGGTGGTCGGGCGACCGAGACGGCGTAAATTAACGGTAGGTGTTCCTCCTTATAGGAATCACTATTTGCCTGGTTTGGCCCTCCGGTACGTTTTTATCTTTGGCTCTTTTGTTACCTGGGAGTTGAATTATAAAACAAGTAAGATTATTATACTGATCCTACTGCTTTTGGGAGGGGCCAAGTGATTTTGGTGTGGCGAGGACATGGCATCAGATCAGGATTATTCTGATTGCAGTGCTGAATATATAGTTTTGTTATTATAAATATTCAGTTCTGATTTTGGGATTTTCCCCCCATTTGTACATGTACTTGAAAATATGTACTTGTACAGGTAA
Source organism: Conchocele bisecta (assembly GCA_029237695.1). Taxonomy (NCBI): domain Eukaryota; kingdom Metazoa; phylum Mollusca; class Bivalvia; order Lucinida; family Thyasiridae; genus Conchocele; species Conchocele bisecta. Next base: position 33,322,622 of record CM055275.1, read on the forward strand.
TATATGGGATTTAGTACTAAACCCATTGACCCGACCTTAGCTGTTGATAGGCCGTTAAACCCCAACAAACAAATAATATGACCTGTAGCCGATTTCATCAAAATTGCAAAGTATAGTCTACTTATCTAGCAAAGTATATATACTTTCAGGGAGTATTATCATTTATTTTCCCTAAATACATTATTTCATATAGAACTAACGACTGCATATTTGATGAATAAAAATATGCCGATTATTATACTGAATGTATTACATTATCACAGCCAAAATGTAATAAATTCAGTATAATAAAAAATAATAAATATTCTATCATTAAATTGAAAAATTCTCCCTCAATGTATACTTTGCTAGATAAGTATACTTTGAAATGTTGGTGAAATCGGCTACTGCTACTGATGGTTGTGGGATTAAAGGATTCGCTGCGTTTCCGCAACTGGCCATAGTAGTTAGCGTCTAAATGTTATATCGACGACCATTAAAATAGTATTAGGAAGAAACTTTTTTGGATTTGAGAGTTCCGGATTTTATTAATTTTTTTATAATGGTTCCATGTAATAAAGTCGGCCAGCGCCTTGAAGAAATAAAGAAATCCTCCATTGTTTGTGATTTATTGGTAGTAGCCAAGGACACAAAACTTCGAGAATTTAACATAAAACAATTGATTATTGCGTTAAAAAGTGAAGTACGTGGTTGTACCATTTTTATTAAATACATTTTCGCTATTCCCAATGTATGATATTCTGTGATGTTGCCATTAAACCTATTGTTTGTTCATGTGACGTGAACAATTTCGCCATTTTTAATTTTCGGAGTTGTACTTCCTGGTCGGGAGCCACAATTGATTCTAGCGTGTCTTGGATGGTCAGTTATTGTTTGTATATAGCCTACAGGGATCCTCTAGATTATCGGACAAAAATGGCAGTTTTTTGACGATATTTTTCTCAAAATAGCAGCTACGGGCATAAACTTTTCACAGAACAATCGTCGGTTCTTGCTTTCTCAACGCATGTAAACTATTTAGCAAAATGTGCCATATTTCTCACTTGAAATTGGGTTAGATCATCAGTCATAAGATTGCCCCAAAATTGACATCGACAATCAATTATCCGGACAAATGTATAACCGTCGTATAACTTGTATTCTCACCTTCAAATCATAATGCTATCGCCTAAAAACCAGTATAAACAGCATTGTGTTGTTTTGCAGAAAAAACAATCACCATTCGCTTCTTGGAAAACATCGTATTTATATAATTTATTGTATTTATAGTACAACTCTGCAATGACGTTTCGTTCTTTTTCTATCATGATACATTTTCGCACTCCATCCTATCTGCTCTGTATTGTACATTGTGTATTAAAGAGTCTGAAAATTATATTGGAGGAATGCATCGTATTGTCTGCATACTTCACACAACAGAGTATTGAACAACTCTATAGGGGCGGGGGTGGGGGTGGGGGGGGGGGCTCAAATTATGCGCAGTGACAGATACAAGCCCCCGCACGGCGTTTGACGTTGTAAACATCTTGTGGACATTGTTGGGGAATGTTTTCAGCAAATTTTACTAAAATGTTTACCTTGGCGATATATTATTCACACTGGCATGGAAACAGCAAACACCTGAGTGACTTAGATGTGTTCGTTGCAAAATCGGATCAAATGAATGCGTTTAATTAACAGCTATTTTGATTTGTCTGATAAATTGATTGTTCGGATAATTGGTAGGACCCCTGTACATGAAACACCGTTCTAAACAATATACAAAACAATTGAAATGCGCCCGGGTATGAAGATTATGTAATTATAGGGATGTCCGAGTTTTCCCTGATTTACGGTTTGCCTAAAAGGCTTTATTAAAAAAGAAGTCTGTTTCACGTTAACCTGCAACTTTTACACCTATTTAAACACCCTAAAAGTCTTATTTTTTGCATAAAATCATTTTTTAGCAAAATTTAGCGATGAGCCATCTTTTTATTTTTTGAAATTCGGTCCTATAATGAAGTATGGTGGGTAACCCGTTCACCGGTGTATACCATTCACCGATGCAATCCGAAATATCCGAATATAAGTCTCATGGTATTGTTTACATCCGGGCTTGTCATGTTTTTACGAATGCACCTGCCACCTGTTGAAGGTGAATAATATACTAGAATGAGCTACTTACGGATACGTTATCATAATTATTATAATTTCTAACTTCATGAACCAATTTCCTAGTCAGGTCATAACATAGATCCATTAAGTCCCTTCCCAACTATGTCTTTGCATACTTTGAATTTTTATCATCAGCCAAGTTACACAATAGTTACATCTCTCGTGCTTTTCCACGAATCAGAGGTCACGTTATTGCCAAATATGGTAATTTTCCGGTGCACGCACCTGCAGTATCCTCTATAAATTTATCCATTAAGGTGACTTAGGTGTATTTTTAATTTTCTAATACCATGTTCTCTAAATAAGGCTGTAAATCACCCCAGGATGGCGAGTCAATTTTCATGTTGGCGAGAGGATTTTCTTGTCACTGGTCCGATTTGGCGAGTGAAACATCGGGAAAGGCCATTCTGTATTTTCAAATAACTAAGAAAATTTGATTAATTTCCAGCTATTTCAAATTATTTTCTTTAATTCACTGGTTTTAAGCTGTTTATGAAGTATTTCTGTAACTTTCATACACCCTATAGATTTCTGTTGTGAACCATCATGTGTCCCCATTCACGTTGACAGCATGACTTTGCATAAAAAAAAAAATATCGCCGGTTTAACATTAGCCCAGCACAGATTACTGTCTTATATACTGTGTCATTCCTATAAATTGTTTGATTTTGTCTTCCTCTGGTGCTACACACCCAACAAGGAGTTCGAAGTTATAAAGATTTGCACTAAAAACAAACTTTCTAGACCAAAATGTGTGTACGTGACAGAAGTCTTGTTCTGACTTAGGGGAGATAACTCTTGTTTACTAATAGACTTATTATAGTGGAACATTTATTTTTCAAAATAACTAATAAACATATAAAGAAGGAATAATACTATATAATCTTAATAATATGTATATTAGTACTTGTTTAAAAGCTGTAGCAATATAATTGTTAACAAATTTAAATGATTTGGTGTTTATATTAATACTCCTTTTTAGGCACCATCTCGTTATTACATTCATACACATGGCACCATTTTCTTGTCCAACATGAAAACGCCAGTAACAAAATAATTCAAACAAATTGGTGTCCCTGAGTGAAGGAAAGTTTGTACTTTCATTGTTAAATATGCAAGGGAGCCCTCACCCACCCCACACATTTTGCTGTTGAACATACATGTAACACCATTGGCAATCCATCAGTCAGTATTATGTTCTCATGCTTCATATTTTGAACAAGTATAATACCAATCTAAGGGCCTGGTCATTATTTATCACCAAGGGGGTTGGGGTGTGAATGGGGCTGGATAAATTTTGTTAACTCATCTTAGAAAAGTACAAGCCCCACCCCTTCCCACAGCTTTTCATTAAATTTTCAAGGCCCCCCCCACCCCCCCCCCCCCCCCCCCCCCCCCCCCCCCCCCATTGAACAATTAATAATGTTCAAACGAGACGGTTCAAATGAGTGGTAACAACACCCCCACCCCATTGAACAATTAATAATGTTCAAGCCCAAAACGAGACGGTTCAAATGAGTGATATATTTTTTTAATAAACATATTGCATCTACTGATTGCCTGGGTTAATCATGCCCCTATGCGATAGGCAGGGGGACATATTGCCTTGCTCTTGAGGTTCCGTATGTCCGTCCGTCTGTGTACATTTACATCAACAAGTTTGTAAGAGTTTCTCCAGTTAGAGTCCAGTATTCCAGAGGGGCACACCCATGTTTTACAAACATAATGTCTAGTATTAATGTTGGTACAAAAGCTAATTAATGTATTAAAGGTATTAATACATGTACTTACATTTTCCTAAAATGTTGGGCAAGTAGCTTTTTTGTCTGGGCGAGTAGGTTATAATTGTACTTGCCCAGCCCGGCAAGTGTGAAAAGTGAATATTTTTAAGCCCTGACTATTTGTCAGTAGTGTTTCCTACCTTAATCAATTGTAGACATTGATCAGCTGCAGAGAGGATTACAAATGTACATATATACACATATAAATTTGCTAATGATACCTCCTTTTCCATTTTCAGTTACCACTCAATAATGACAGGAACCAATTACATTTATTATCATTTAAAAAAACAAAAACAATGTTAAAACCAACATTTGTTAGTATTACAAAAGATAGAGTGATATATCTGCATGAAACCACAGGTGGAAGACTCGGACCTATGACACAAAAAAATTGCCTATTAAAAAAAATACCATTACCCCACCCACTTGGTCTCGTACAGTACCATATGCTAATATAAAGGTGAGCATAAATAGCGCTATTATAGAAAGAGCCCTCTCTTTTCCGGCTCGCACAAACACAATAAACATCGATTAAATGTATGAAATATGTCTCTGGCAATCGATAAAGGTATTAGGTGTGTGAATATACTCACTTCAAATCGCTGTTTCAAGTATTTATTGAGTTATTCGCGTTTTGATTACCCCATCCAAAGCGAAATATTGCGTGTACGAAAGAATCTCACACAGAATCGGAGGCCGTCCGGCTGGTTATTATCGGTCATATTTGGCGATAGCTGATCGCCAGCTCAAACTAAAGTCGTGCACCATGATCATATACATTAGAGACTCCAACCATACAAAGTTCGTCCAATTGTGATCGTTCGCCGATCTAAAAAACACTTTTTTCTATAATTTCGTTCATTATCTGGAACTGGGTCAATGCACTATCTTCCATAATACAACCACCGAAGCATCTATGTAAGAACATCTCTGATTGGTTAAACCTAAAAATAGACGCGAGGACTTTCCCTTTTCAGGGTTTCCGGAAGACATAATCTGATAGTACGCGAATCATGAATGAAAGTCAATAAAATTAGAAAAAAGTGTTTTTTCTCGTATTTTTTAAAGAAAATAAGATGCAAGTGGATGTAGTGTGTAATTCATTTGGAATTGTTTATTGTTAGGCTTGTGTGTACCGATTTAATTATTAATGCACCGGTGAACGGGTTCCTAAGGCTAATAGCCCTAAATCAAGAATTGAATACAGGGTTGCAATGTTAAAATATCACGTGCGATCAGATTTTCAAAAAATCAAACTGCTTGCTGGATTTCATCATAAAAAAAAGACACTAACCTTGTATTTATGAGCAAATCTTGCCAGGTTGAAAAATAAAGGAATCGAGCCTTCATTTCTCGGTGTTCGTACAAGAATTCCAGAAGAAAATGCCGAGAATTTGGTCAAAATACAATATGATATCATCATCTGCTACATCTTTCGTATCTATTGACAACGCCAGGCTGAGGTTGGCACGCTGTTTCTACCACGCAAAATTAATTATACATATCCTCACACATCTACACCGGTGTAAATCTACCTTCTCTAATGGGGAAGCAAGTCAAAATGGCCCCTGGTCAAAACGGCCCCCATGTTTTGGGAATTTGGTCAAAACGGCCCCCACGTTTTGGGAATTTGGTCAAAACGGCCCCTACTAAACGGCCCCCTATTATATATATATATTTGTTTTTTTTTATACTTACATATAAACATATTCTTAATATTCATCTAAATTAACAATAATAAATGACCTTGTATTATGAATATTGATGAAAACAAACTTTAATATGCATACAATATATTGGTTTTTATATTTGTATATGGTCTTATCAATTACGATGGATGTTTTTCACACCTTTATGTAGACAAAGGCCCATTATCTAACACCTTGTATGTTAGTGGGGATACAACACAATTATTAACAACTCGTTATAGCCGATAATAATAGTCTTTTATAGATTTGAATAAATACAGCACATGTAGACAATAACACGTTGGTGAACAGTGTAGTTCTTGATCAGACTGCGAATTCAGTTATGTGCTGACTGGCTATATTGCAACAAATACATTACATATTTTAAGTTACAATATGGCTATAAAACAAATATAGATTGCAAAATGGGAAACGGTGTAGACCCCAATCAAACTGTGAATGCAAGTTTCCCCTCTAGATCTATAACCTCAACAAGTGGTTATGTACACGATTGAAAACAGTGTAGATCCGATCAGACTGTGTGTGCAAATTCCCATATATATATATATATAGCATCAACAAGTGGTTATGTACAAGATGGGAAACAGTGTAGATCCTGATCAGACTGTGTGTGCAAATTCCCATATATATATATATATATCTATATCATCAACAAGTGGTTATGTACAAGATGGGAGACCGTGTAGATCCTGATCAGACTGTGAGTGCAATTTCCCATATATCTATATGATCAACAAGTGGTTATGTACAAGATGGGAAATAGTGTATATCCTGATCAGACTGTCTGTGCAAATTCCCATATATAGCATCAACAAGCGGTTATGTACACGATGGGAAATAGTGTAGATCCTGATCAGACTGTGTCTGCATATTCCAATATATATATAGCATCAACAAGTGGCTATGTACAAGATGGGAAACAGTGTAGATCCAGATCAGACTGTGTGTGCAAATTCCCATATATAGCATCAACAAGCGGTTATGTACACGATGGGAAATAGTGTAGATCCTGATCAGACTGTGTCTGCATATTCCAATATATATATAGCATCAACAAGTGGCTATGTACAAGATGGGAAACAGTGTAGATCCAGATCTGACTGCGAGTGCAATTTCCCATGTAGCTATATAACACCAAGAAGCGGTTATGAAACAAGATGGGAAACAGTGTAGATCCTGATCAGACTGTGTGCAAATTCCCATATATCTTTAGCATCATTAAGTGGTTATGTACAACCAGTGGAATGAACAACCGTGCACGCGGACGTACAGTATAGCCCACCCACGCGACCCACATGCCCAAGATCAAGGTCAAATGACTCGGATCTATTGTCAACGTCTTTCACGACAGTAACCTGTCAATCATGCACATGTTTTGAACTGACAGTTATAGTAGCCAGAAGCAATGTTTGGCTAGGGGATTATTGAAACTATCGACCCGTGACTTTTATTGTCACAGCGGGTACATGTAGGTGTGATTTTAGTGAATCGCGTAATGATGTGATGAAAATTTGGTCAAACAATCGGGTGTCATAAAACAAATGGTATTGTAAACAGTTTGGCAGGCCTGCAATTAGCGAGATTGAGGTCACTGGGTGGGAAATGGGGATTGCCTGAACAAATTTGGTTCCAGCTTCTTTTTAGCTCACCTGAGCAAAGCTCATGTGAGCTATTGTTATGGCAAAGTGTCCGTCGTCCGTCCGTGAACATTTTCAATCATCATCTTCTCCCGAACTGCTGGGCCGATATTGGTTAAACTTCACAGGGATGATATATGGGTGATGCCATTTCAGATTTGTTAAAATGGAGGTCATCGACAATCCAAGATGGCCGCCATGGAAAAGTAGGTAAAATTCTTAAAAAATCTTCTTCTCACGAACCGCCAGGCCGATTTCGACAATACTTGGTATGAATGATCGATACTTAGCGCTGTTTCAGATTTGTTCATATGGTGGCCCGTGGGTCAAAAATGGGCGTCGCCCGAGGGGTCAAATAGGGGTCAAATTTTATTTTTAACCGAATATAGTCATGTAATATATCAAATCGAAGGTATTGACGAGACAATCACTCTGGAACATTTTTTGTCTAAATCATATGATTACGTCATCCAAGATGGCCACCGATAGTTCAAATGGTCATTCTTTTACTAAAGATTTCAAACATCTTTTTCTTGTAAACTGCTTGGCCGATATTGGCCAAACTGAACTGTAATGGTCTGCGGTTGAAGCCTGTTCATTTTTGTTAAAATGGAGGTCATCACCAAATCCAAGATGGCCGCCGTTGAGAAGTAGGTCAAATTCTTAAAAAATCTTCTTCTCACGAACCGCCAGGCCGATTTCGAGGATACTGGATATTTTCCGATATTTTTGCAAGATTATTTTAAGGTGAAGTGAACTTCACCTTGCCGGACACATCGGGTGACTTGGGTGAAAAAAAAGCGACAACTTCACCCAAGTCGCCCCTAAAATTGAACCTTGCTTATTTTAGCTGAATTGATTATCAACAATGAGAGTACAAAATACTCACAGTGAAAATACGCATTGGTCTAAATTATTTAGTGGAAATACTGTAATAAAGTTGATAATTTACTTAGTTGAGCTGCAAACAGTGTTTGTGAGCTATTGTGCTCATGTGAGCTATTGTTACCGCAATGTGTCCGTCCACCGTCCGTCGTCCGTGAACATTTTCAAACGTCTTCTCCTCGGTAACCATTGGGCCTATAGTCACCAAACTTCATGGTCATGGTCCTTAGGTAGGGGGATTACAAAATTGTTAAAATGACGTCATTACGTAATCCAAGATGGCCGCCGTCTAAAAATAGCACAAATTCTTTAAAAATCTTCTTCTCAAGAACCGCCAACTGGATTTCGACAAAACTTGGTAGGAATGATCGATATCCAATGCTCTTTCAAAGTTGTTAAAATGGTGACCCCGGGGTCAAAAATGGGCTGGCCCGTGGGGTCAAATTGGGGTCAAAATTTTTAACCGAATATGGTCATGTTATATATCAAATCGAAGGTATCAACGAGGCGATCACTCTGGTGCATTTTTTGTCGGATGGTTATGTCATCCAAGATGGCCGCCAAAAGGTCAAAAGGTCGTTCTTTTGTTAGAGATTTCAAAATTCTTCTTCACACGAACCGCTTGGCCCATGGTGACCAAACTTCAGTTATGGTCCATGGGTGAAACCTTTTCAGATTTGTTAAAACGGAGGTCGTCGCTAATCCAAGATGCCCGCCGTCTAAAAATAGCACACATTCTTAAAAAATCTTCTTCTTGTGAACCGCCAACCGGATTTCGACGAAACTTGGTAGGAATGATCGATGCATAATGCTCTTTCAAAGTTGTTAAAATGGTGACCCCGGGGTCAAAAATGGGCGTGGCCCGTGGGGTCAAATTGGGGTCAAATTTAATTTTGACCGTATATGGTCATGTCTATATCAAATTGAAGGTATCAGAGAGGCGATCGCTCTGATACATTTTTTGTCGTAATTAAATGGTCATGTCATCCAAGATGGCCGCCGAAAGGTCAAAAGGTCGTTCTTTTATTAGAGATTTCAAAATTCTTCTTCACACGAACTGCTTGGACCATGGTGGCCAACCTTCACAGTTATGGTCCATGGGTGAAGCCTTTTCAGTTGTTAAAACGGAGGGCGTCGCTAATCCAAGATGGCCGCCATCTAAAAATAGCAAAAATTCTTAAAAAATCTTCTTCTCATGAACCGCCAGCCGGATTTCGACGAAACTTGGTAGAAATGATCGATGTAGAATGCTGTTTCAAAGGTGTTAAAATGGTGACCCCTGGGTCAAAAATGGGTGTGGTACGTGGGGTCAAATTTTATTTTTGACTGAATATGCTCATGTCATATATCAAATTGAAGGTAGCGATGAGGCAATTGCTCTGGTGCAATATGTATCGGAATCGGATGATTATGTCATCCATGATGGCCGCCAAAAGGTCCATTTATTCAAGATTTGTCTTTTTCTCAGGAACCACATGGCCGATGCTGGCCAAACTTCATTTTGTTGTGTGAAGCATTTTCAGATTTGGTAAAATGAGAGTCGTCGCTTAATCCAAGATGACCGTTATCTAATTTTTTTAAATCACATATGAACTCAAGGTCACATTCTCCTGTAGCCGATTTCATCAAAATTATACTTCGAGGGAGCAATCATTGATTTTTCCGAAATGCATTATTTCATGCAGAACTAACGATTGCATATATTTGATGATTAAAACTATGCAGAATTATTATACTGAATTTATTACATTATCACAGCCAAAATTGGCTGTGATAATGTAATAAATTCAGTATAATAAAAATTAATAAATTGATCCTAAAATTGAAAATATGTCCCTCAAAGTATACTTTGCTAGGAAAGTATACTTTGCAATGTTGGTGAAATAGGCTACTGGTGTTCATGGAGTCAGGTGAGCGAATTAGGGCCATCATGACCCTCTTGTTATCATTTGTTCCCTATTTAATACGGAATAAAATAAATAATACATGTGCAAAAGTAAAATTCGCATTGAATTTGATCTTTAGATACAAAACTTATCTGGAGTGCTGACTGACTTCTTGTGTTTTACAGGAGGAAGTATTCAGTGAAATGAGATACAGAGGACAGACAATAATATTAAGACACCGTGGAAGATAATTTTTGTCAAGTACATTTTAACGTCGTCGAACGGTAAGTGACTTAGTCAGAGCCCACAATGCTTTTTGTCGAGCCCGCTTGCAGAAAGCGAGATATAGTGATCACAATGACGTCCGGGTGTCCGTCTGTATGTCTGAAATCTGCGTTGAAGTTTTTAAATACCTTATATCTCTGCAGTCCTAAGTCACATTGACTTGAAACTTCATATGCTTATCATCCATATATTCATGCTGTGTCCCACTCATGCGGCCACTGTGCCCCAAGGTCAAGTTTTTGTCCAAATTTGTGTTAAAAGTTTTCAGATACCAACTATCTCTGTAACCGTAAGTCAGATTTGCTTGAAACTTCGAATGCTTATAAATTGGTCATCATCCATATATTCATTCTTTGTCCCACTCATGCAGCCCCTGTGCCCCAAGGTCAAGTTTAAAATGACTTAGAAGTTTGCGTTATTATAAAATCTGCGTTAAAATTTGTTTACATACCTTTAATACCTTTACTCCAATTTACTTCAAACTTCCAATACTTCCTTTTCATCATCCATATTTTGATTCTATAGCCTGCCCATGTGGTCCACATGTCCAAGGTCATGGTAAAATGACTTGAAATTTGTGTTAAAGTTTTTACATACCTTATATCTCCACAACACTTCGTCCGATTTACTTCAAATAATTATTTTTTTATCATCCATATTTTCATTCTTAGCCCACCCATGCGGCCCACATGCCCAAGATCAAGGTCAAATTACTTTTCCCGGCGGGAAATACCGTCCCGGGAAATACTCACCAAAGTAGGAAATACTGGGAAATATGAATTTTGATGCTATTATTTGATAATTAAAGTTATTTAAATTAAGTTTTAAGCTCAGTAATAGTTAATTAAACAATCAACAACTTAATAATCAGATATAGGGTTAATTACAATGTATAGATCTGTTTCATTCCCAACTAGGGGTACTCATCAGGTGGAATATTTGGCAACCATGACATTTATATTTTGGTTGTATTATTTTTTTGTAAATTACTTCTTCATTTTTTAGGAAGCATCTGAGTGTCTGCTAGATACAATTCACAAGGATAACGTCATCATGATCAGACTATGTTTAGACAACAGGCTGTTAATTGTCAACCTTCTCCCACACTAATATTCGGTATCAAGAAATGAGAATAAATGATCTTAGCATGCATGATGTGCATACACATAGTCTCTTACAAGTCTTATATGACTGACAATGTACTGTTGTTTTATGCTTTGCATTTGTATTACTTATTTGCATTATTATTATGACATTTATTTAACGTGAAGTCTATGGGCCACGATGGTATGAATGAGATACAGTACCTAAAATCGTTAAAATTAGCCAAAAGCCTTCTAATGTCTACTTATTTGCATGTACATTGATGAGACTTTAATATACTTTAATAAACCATTTCAGACTATGACAACAGGCTGTTAATTGTCAGCCTTCTCTCACACCTTTTGTGTCATACTGTATAATAAGAACCCAGGTGGTCTATAATATTATGGTCATGTCAAGTTGTAAAACAATTACACTTACACTGTACATGGATTATCCCCCTTATCAACAGGGATTTTCTCAAAATTCTAAAAGCGGCTTTTATTAGTGGCAGGTTACTATAGTAATGAGGGGTGTTCTCATATACAATAAAATAGACAGTTGGCAAATACTACATAGACTTGTATATAGGGAAGAAAATTGTCTAGAAAATAATTATGTTTTTTTTCTCTAAATAAACATATTATTTCTTTTTGTATTGCAGAATGTTTTACCTGTAGGCTTTCAGTCTACACAGATATAAACCATAGTAGATATAGGGGAATATAGAGACTCATCTTGACATTTTGGAATGAAAAAGACCACCAAGATTCATATTTCCCGGTATTTCCCGGTATTTCCCAGAAATACTCTTATTTCCCGGGAAATTGCCAACCCTGTTTCAAACGGTGTAGATCCTGACGTTGCGAGCCGTCTCATCTGGATCTGCACCTTTTGCAAGTAATTTTCATATTTTTTAGATAAATGCGCTAGTTTGAAAATAATATTGTGATGATTGGGTTGATCGGAAAGTTAAGATATCAAAATCCATTCCAGTGATTTAGGGGTGAAAGGGTTACTAATTGAGAGGAAAAAATCTGCAAACTGAAAAATTCCCCACTTTTGCACAGAATCACATTTGTTATTTATATACAGTAATTATCCCCTAGACGATAGGCAAGAAGGGATGTACCATGTGTGTGCGTGCGTACGTTGGTAACCCCATTTTTGTCGCGCCTGCTTGCGGAAAGCGCGATATAGTCGGCACTTTGGCGTACGTACGTACGTGTGTCCGGTTAAAGTTTTTGGTTAAGTTTTTTGGTTAACGTTTTTCATTATACTATATCTCTGCAACTGCTTTGCCCATTACCTTGAAACTTCACATGGGTGTTTATCATCATCTATATTTTCATTCTACCCCCCTCCCGTGCGGCCCCTGTGCCCAATGTCAAGGTCAAATTACTTTGAAGTTTTTGGTTAAGTTTGGTTGAAGTTTTTCGTTATACTATATCTCGGCAACTGCTTTGCCCATTACCTTGAAACTTCACATGGGTGTTTATCATCATCTATATTTTCATTCTACCCCCCTCGGAAAGCGCGATATAGTCAGCACTTTGGCGTACGTACGTACGTACGTACGTATGTCCGGTTAAAGTTTTTGGTTAAGTTTTTTGGTTAAAGTTTTTGGTTAAGTTTTTTCATGTACTATATCTATGCACCTACTTCGCCCATTACCTTGAACCTTCACATGCCTGTTTATCATCATCCATATTTTCATTCTACCCCCCACCCGTGCGGCCCCTGTGCCCAATGTCAAGGTCAAATTACTTTGAAGTTTTTTGTTTAAAGTTTTTTGTTAAAGTTTTTTCATGTACTATATCTCTGCACCTGCTTTGCCCATTACCTTAAAACTTCACATGGGTGTTTATCATCATCTATATTTTATTTTCATTCTACCCCCCTCCCGTGCGGCCCCTGTGCCCAATGTCAAGGTCTAATTACTTTTTGCTTAAATTTTTTGTCCGTGTTTGGAAAAGTTAACGCTCAGTTTATGCTTTGATATTCCATACATGCATTTGTAACAACATCCCACATCATTCTACAGAAATCCCATGTTGCCCGCTAACCACAAAGGTCAAGGTCACTGACTTAGAAATTTCCGTGTTTGGAAAAGTTAACGCTCAGTTTATGTTTTAATATTTCATACATGCATTTGTAACACCATCCCGCATCATTCTACAGAAAGCCTATGATGCCCGCTAACGCCAAAGGTCAAGGTCACTGACTTAGAGAAATTTTCGTGTTTGGAAAAGTTAACGCTCAGTTTATGCTTTAATATTCCATACATGCATTTGTAACAACATCCGGCATCATTCTACAGAAACCCCATGGTGCCTGCAAAACCCAAAGGTCAAGATCGCTAACCACAAAGGTCAAGGTAATTTCTAAATTACTAAATTGACTTAGAAATTTCCGTGTTTGGAAAAGTTAATGCTCAGTTTATGCTTTAATATTCAATACATGCATTTGTAACAACATCCCGCATCATTCTACAGAAACCCCATGGTGCCTGCAAAACCCAAAGGTCAAGATCGCTAACCACAAAGGTCAAGGTAATTTCTAAATTACTAAATTGACTTAGAAATTTCCGTGTTTGGAAAAGTTAATGCTCAGTTTATGCTTTAATATTCCATACATGCATTTGTAACAACATCCCGCATCATTCTACAGAAAGCCTATGATGCCCGCTAACGCCAAAGGTCAAGGTCACTGACTTAGAGAAATTTTCGTGTTTGGAAAAGTTAACGCTCAGTTTATGCTTTAATATTCCATACATGCATTTGTAACAACATCCGGCATCATTCTACAGAAACCCCATGGTGCCTGCAAAACCCAAAGGTCAAGATCGCTAACCACAAAGGTCAAGGTAATTTCTAAATTACTAAATTGACTTAGAAATTTCCGTGTTTGGAAAAGTTAATGCTCAGTTTATGCTTTAATATTCAATACATGCATTTGTAACAACATCCCGCATCATTCTACAGAAAGCCCATGTTGCCCGCTAACCACAAAGGTCAAGGTCACTGACTTAGATAAATTTTCGTGTTTGGAAAAGTTAACGTTTTTTTTATTCTTTAATATTCCATACATGCATTTGTAACAACATCCCACATCATTCTACAGAAAGCCCATCATTCTACAGAAAGCCCATGGTGCCCGCTAACCCCAAAGGTCAAGGTCACTGACTTAGAAATTAATGCTCAGTTTATGCTTTAATATTCCATACATGCATTTGTAACAACATCCCGCATCATTCTACAGAAAGCCCATAGTGCTCACTAACCCCAAGGTTATTACAAGCTCCTTATGTACTATCAAACTGCGCCAGGTGGGACATTTTGCTCCGCGGAGCTCTTGTTTTATATTATCAAGGCTGCCAGCGAGGGGATTTGCAGTTCAAACTGAGCCTGGAACATTCCATGTCGGACCAGGGCTGTCAATAGCCTCCAGAATTCGAGGGTCCAAATGTCCGAAACTCAATTTAGTGTAAAATACAAATTTTGTATGTTTTACTTTTATATATTTGATCCCTGTGCTGCAACTTCCAGGAGTCAAAATCAAAGTTATACATGTAGGGTCAAAATGTCCCCAAAGGAACACTGTTGAA
The DNA here is from genome assembly GCA_029237695.1 of Conchocele bisecta. NCBI lineage: Eukaryota > Metazoa > Mollusca > Bivalvia > Lucinida > Thyasiridae > Conchocele > Conchocele bisecta. Next base: position 33,337,652 of record CM055275.1, read on the forward strand.
AACCCTGTTAATATTTTGTGGTGAAAGTGTTAACCCTTGCAATGCTGAATTAATATTTGTCGTCTGCTGTTTATTTTTAGCTCACCTGAGCGAAGCTTATGTGAGCTATTGTTACCGCAATGTGTCCGTCCGTCCGGACTCCGTCCGTCCGTCCGTCCGTCCGTCGTCTGTGAACATTTTCAAACGTCTTCTCCTCGGTAACCATTGGGCCTATTGTCACCAAACTTCATGGTCATGGTCCTTAGGTAGGTGGATTAAAAAATTGTTAAAATGACGTCATTACGTAATCCAAGATGGCCGCCGTCTAAAAATAGCACAAATTCTTTAAAAATGTTCTCAAAGAACCCCCAACTGGATTTCGACAAAACTTGGTAGGAATGATCGATGTACGAGGGGTAAGCCAGAATTACGTAGATTTTTGCTGTATATGTTTTATTTACCTATGTAGACACATGAAATCAGCATAAAAATGATCATCAAACATTTCTATAATAAAGACACATTGATTGACACAGCTAAGTACCTTAGTTCTACATGTTACCATAGCAACACATGAACACGGAGGCGGGGCACGGAAAAAATATGTTATTTCTTTAGGTTTTAGATACATCATAACTTCATATCATTGGCGTCATTTTTGCCGCGAATTTGTCTGATGTACAAATAGTCAAATACTGTTCATATCCGTTTCAACTGCGAAGTTATCATTCAAAGTAAACAAACGTTGCCTACCATTTTTGAGACAAAAATGACGTCAACTGAATACGCCGAACATCGCGCAGTGTAAATCTTGGCAAAACACCCACTCAGACCCGGGAGGCCTTAGTTTTTAAATGGCACCGGAGGTTTAAAGACGGAAGAGAAGACTTGCACGATGGCGCCGGACGAGGACAGAAACTTGAAATCGACTCGACGTTAATCGACACCATTAAAGACGTCGTTATTCGTGATCGCCGCGTTACCGTGAGAGACCGGGAAAGGCTATACCTCTCCGTCTTTGAGTTATACCAAAAGTCTACGTAATTCTGGATCACCCCTCGTACAATGCTCTTTCAAAGTTGTTAAAATGGTGACCCCGGGGTCAAAAATGGACGTGGCCCTTGGGGGTCAAATTGGGGTAAAATTTTATTTTTGACCGAATATGGTCATGTCATATATCAAATCGAAGGTATCAACGAAGGTATCAACGATCACTCTGGTGCATTTTTGTCGAAATTGGATGGTTATGTCATCCAAGATGGCCGCCGAAAGGTAAAAAGGTCGTTCTTTTATTAGAGATTTCAAAATTCTTCTTCACATGAACCGCTTGGTCCATGGTAGACAAACTTCACAGCTATGGTCCATGGGTGAAGCCTTTTCAGATTTGTTGAAAACGGAGGTCATCGCTAATCCAAGATGGCCGCCATCTAAAAATAGCGCAAATTCTTAAAAAGTCTTCTCATGAACCGCTAACCGGATTTCGGCGAAACTGGGTAGGAATGATCGATGCACAATGCTCTTTCGAATTTGTTAAAATGGTGACCCCCGGGGTCAAAAATGGGCGTGGTCCGTGGGGTCAAATTTTATTTTTGACCGAATATGGTCATGTCTATATCAAATCGCAGGTAACAGAGAGGTGATCGCTCTGGTACATTTTTTGTCGAAATTAGATGGTCATGTCATCCAAGATGGCCGCCAAAAGGTCAAAAGGTTGTTCTTTTATTAGAGATTTCAAAATTCTTCTTCACACGAACCGCTTGGCCCATGGTGGCCAAACTTCACAGTTATGGTCCATGGGTGAAGCCTTTTCAGATTTGTTAAAACGGAGGTCTTCGCTAATCCAAGATGGCTGCCGTCTAAAAATAGCACAAATTCTTAAAAAATATTTTTCTCATGAAACGCCAGCAGGATTTCGACGAAATTTGGTAAGAATGATCGATGTACAACGCTCTTTCAAAGTTGTTAAAATGGTGACCCCGGGGTCAAAAATGGGTGGCCCAAAGGGTCAAATTAGTGTCAAATTTTATTTTTGACCGAATATGGTCAGGTCATATATCAAATCGAAGGTATCAGCGAGGTGATCGCTCTGGTGATTTTTTGGCCGAAATCGGATAATTTCGTCATCCATGATGGCCACCAAAAAATCCATTTATTGAGATTGTGAACGTCTTTTTCTCAGGAACCACATGGCCGATGCTGGCCAAACTTCATAGTAAGTTAAGATCCTTGGGTTAAGCATTTTCAGATTTGGTAAATTGAGTCGTCTCTTAATCCAAGATGACCGCCATCTAAAACTAGCACAAATTTTTTAAAACACATGAACTCAATGTCACATTCTCCTCTGGTGTTCATGGGGTCAGGTGAGCGAATTTTGTTTATTTTCCTTTTTTCTCATCAAAACCATGTTTTGACAACACTTTAGAAGCATTTCCATTTGAAATGATTCTAAAATGTTTTCAAACCATGTTATTATTGACAAAAAAAGATAAATCAACAGCAGACGACAATTAACGTTTCCCGCATTCTAAGGATTAACCAATAACTGGACATGTTACCCTGGTTACAGTGACTGCGATGGATTCGGGTCTGTTGCCACAGCCAGCCTCGCTTGTGTTGAGACATAGTTCACGAACATTCAATGGAAATGAGAATGACATACTGAACAAGAGCAAGTCTCACAGCAAAATCGATGGTGATTTGCCGGAGAAGACACTGAAGTTCTCGGTACCCTGCGAGCAAAATAACGTACCCAACTTGACCAGATCTTATCCATTGACAAAGGCTCGTCAGTTTGAGCGTTATGCAGAAGGGTAAGTACATATAGTCAATCTGACTTGACTGATAATTGTATCCCCCGAACGACATTTGACATCGTACGCGTTTGCCACAAGAATGAGAACACTTTGCCTCATTAATTTTTTAGTTATCACCCTTTGTTTTTTCAGCTACTGATTTCTTATTAGCATAACTGGAATACCATTTGGAGTATTTCATGAAACTTCGCACATACATAGACTACTCAGAAGTGTGTCACGAGCAAGAATGAAAACTCTTGTCTCACTAATTTATTAGATATCTCCCTTAGTTTTTTTCACGCTCTGATTTCTTGTCTGGAGCACAACTCGAATAACCTTTGGAATATTTTCATGAAACTTCACACATTCATAGACCATGACCCGATGTGTTGTGTGCAAGAGAGACAACTCTTACCTCACTAATATTTTAGTTATCTCTTTTTTTTTTACGCAGATTATCACCTTACGAACATATTAGTTATCTCCCTATATTTTTAGTGGCTGCCTGTAGGTGGGGAGGGGTATACACATGCACTTGTCGACAAGCGTCAATTTCTGGTTTTAATTATGCCCCCTATGCGATAGCAAGGGGGGAATATTGCGTTGCTCTTGAGGTTCCGTACGTCCGTCCGAGTACAATACGTCAAAAAGTGGAAATGTTGGTAAGAGTTTCTCCAATTAGAATCCAGTATGCCACGGGGGCATATCCATGTTTTACATATCCATGTTTTACAAACATAATGTCTAGTTTCAGAGGTAAATATGGGCCGCGCTCTGTGAATACCCGCCTTAATGACAACGTCATGAAAGCCTGAAAATGACGTCGCAAAGTCGGATTTTGACACTTGAAATTGTTGCGTCATTGCAATAAGTTGTTCTATTTATAGCCGTACGCTTTCCTAATTGTGGCTCACAAATAGTTTAATGTTGGATACGCGTGGCAGAATTGTACAGTTGTTTTCATAGTGGTTCAGATAGGTGTCTTTTTTTCGGGTTTCCTTCAAGGAAACACATAGTGATTTTGTAGATTATTTTTATACAAATGGGCATATTGCAAATGAATTTAATTTATAATATATATGGACAACTTGTCCTCCGACATTTGAACTATATAACCATACGACCGGTATTTTAGATAGCACATCACAACATCAGTATTATGTTATCATAATGCTAATATTTATAAACTTTATTTATATAAAAATTACAAACAAACACGAGAACATTGTAGTCGGCGTAGATGCATGTTTCTTAATTTGGGTTGAAACCGGAATACTGAAAGAAAACAAACATATCCTGTCTGGCGACCACCATCAGATATACATTTACTTACAAATTGAGGATCGAACCCGGGGCGCATGTGTGCACTCTTTACTAATTGCACTAAATGGTCCTGTTCGGATTAAGTAGACGTGCGGATATTGGACTGCGATGCAAACGTTACTTTTATTAACTCTTTGCATGCTAGCGGTGAAAATATCCGCCAAACGAATTGGGAGTATATGTTTTATTTCTCTCTGTAAATATGTCTTGAAATTTCATTAAAATTGAGTCCTCAGGACTCAATTCTAATGAAATTCCAAGACATATTCATGATATTTACAAGGAGAAATGCAAGAAAATATGATGAATTTTTGTCCGCAAGTTTTGAATTATTTGTGACCCACAAGTTCCCAGCATGCAAAGAGTTAAAGAAAATGTAAACAGTTGGCTCATTATTAACTGGGGCTCGTACTATGGATAAAATTGACCACGAATAGCACTGGGTCCACGTCCTAACTCGTTTGATTTACTGGTTCAACTGTCGAATATTTCGAAAATCAACATAAAATACAATTTGGAAATTGTCATAAAAATAATTGTATCACAGATAAAAAATATGGTAGTGCTAATTACGCGGCTTCTGGCATATCGCATTATATTGACACTGGGACAAACATGTTTAGTGTGTTGCTGTTGTGTCACAGGCTTGTGTACAGCGAACATATTTGTAGCCACCATAGATATATTAGCCTACTGAATAGAATAGTAGGTTAGTGCCGTGAATGGGAAAACTATCTGGCAAGGCTTAGGAAACAGGATGGGCGAGGCTCGGCCGAGTACATCCCCTTTCCGTGCGTTCCAGATATTGTTTCTTATTCACGCCACTAACCCACTATTCTATTTATCCCGTCAACACCAACAAATAGTTTTAAAATGAAAAAAAAAAGCAAAAAAACCCAGCCACATCCTCAGAATCGGAGAATCGACTAGTGTGACAACCGCACATATTCATACGCAGTGATTAGGTCGTATTGACAGGACATCAAAAAGGTTTCACGGCGCATACGCACTGTGTTGACGGGATAAATTTATATCTGTATCTGCTACCACTGGCTTGTACCTTGTCACATATTTTTAGCGACTTTCAAAAATATCACATTGAATCAGCCGTACGATTGCCGTGTGATAACAGAGTTAAATATTCTTTAACTCTTTGCATGCTGGGAAACTTGTGGGCTATAAATAGTTCAAAACTAGCGGAAAAAAATTCATCATATTTTCTTTTATTTCTCCTTGTAAATATCATGAATATGTCTTGGAATTTCATTAGAATTGAGTCCTCAGGACATATTTACAGAGAGAAATAAAACATATAGTCCTAATTTGTTTGGTGGATATTTTCGCCGCTAGCATGCAAAGAGTTAAAATGACCACTTGTAAATATGCTTATACGAATGTATAGCATATACTTCACTAGTATATTTGCAATCATTACAGTCCCTGATCAGGCTGCACAGATGCACATGTCTCCAACATTTACAAATTTAAGAAGTGCGACTTTAGATTGTTGTTAATTTACTTACTTTATTGTTTTCTTATCAAAGGCCCGTTCTAGTCGGACGCGTGTAAATATTAATACCGGTAATATAAAACAAATACACACATTCCAGATTTGCATATTCAACCACAGGTGATTCTAGCGTGTCATGGATGGTCGATTATTGTTTGTATATACACGAAACACCTTTCTAAACAATGTACAAAACAATTCAAATGCGCCCGGGTGTAAATATAATACACTGCAGCTCCATTATAACGCGGTGGTCGGGGTCCAAGATTTCAAACCGCGATCGAATCCGACCGCGTTATAAAATTTCGGGACATGCACGGGTACTGGTACTGCACGGGTTACTGGTATCATTCGCATTTCGGTTACCCACTATTGCGGGAATTCCATTAGCAACGGACCCATATAAAATCATGTCATTTGAACAGAAGTTAAAGTAATTATTAATAATGCCTATGACATACAAACTTGTATGTATTAATGTATTAAACATATGAGTTATTTATAAAATCATTCTTATTACGTTGTATAGTGCTCGCGATAGACAGACGCTTATTACAATGTATACTATTCGCGATCAACAGACGCTTAAACGGATTAATTTATAATAAATAATGCCTATGGTCACGTGTCCTGCCTATTCATGCGGTTGATACGTGCATAATCTCGGGATGTGGGGTCACGTGATCTATTGTTTACGCTGCAAGTCATATTGATGAATGAAATTTACGATTTAAGCGAGATTGCCGTGGGCTGCAGTGTAAACAATAGACCACGTGATCCTAACCAGATAATGCTGATAACAAACCAGGTCTATTTATTAGAAACGCTAAATATTACACCTGGGAGTAAAGAAAAAGAAAGGCGATCGAACAAACGCAACCATTTATTAGCGACACTTATGTGTAATTGAATTGATTAATAAATATGCCTATTAACATGATTACCTGATTAAAGGTACATGTATTACATTTGCTAACATACTAATAATAATCCTTTCATGGACTTTGAACTTCGTTGTTTGAATAAACTTGCAGAAATCACGAATCAACTAATTACATGATGACTACGACGTCCGACATTTTTTTTTGTCGCGCCCGCTTGCGGAAAGCGCGATATAGTCGGCCGTTTGGCGTACGTACGTGTGTCCGGTTAAAGTTTTTGGTCAAGTTGTTTGGTTAAAGTTTTTGGTTAAGTTCTTTGGTTAAAGTTTTTGGTTAAGTTTTTTGGTTAAGTTGTTTGGTTAAGTTTTTTGGTTAAAGTTTTTTATTGTAAGTTCTTTGGTTAAAGTTTTTGGTTTAAGTTTTTTGGTTAAAGTTTTTCGTTAAAGTTTTTCGTTATACTATATCTCTGCAACTGCTTTGCCCATTACCTTGAAACTTCACATGGGTGTTTATCATCATCTATATTTTCATTCTACCCCCTCCCGTGCGGCCCCTGTGCCCAGTGTCAAGGTCAAATTACTTTGAAGTTTTTGGTTAAGTTTTTTGGTTAAAGTTTTTGGTTCAAATTTTTGCTTAAGTTTTTTGGTTAAAGTTTTTCGTTATACTACATCTCTGCAACTGCTTTGCCCATTACCTTGAAACTTCATATGGGTGTTTATCATCATCTATATTTTCATTCTACCCCCCTCCCGTGCTGCCCCTGTGCCCAATGTCAAGGTCAAATTACTTTGAAGTTTTTGGTTAATTCTTTGGTTAAACGTTTGGTTAAAGTTAAGTTTTTTGGTTAAGTTTTTGGTTAAAGTTTTTGGTAAAGTTTTTTGTTATACTATATCTCTGCAACTGCTTTGCCCATTACCTTGAAACTTCACATGGGTGTTTATCATCATCTATATTTTCATTCTACCCCCCTCCCGTGCGGCCCCTGTGCCCAGTGTCAAGGTCAAATTACTTTGAAGTTTTTGGTTAAGTTTTTTGGTTAAAGTTTTTGGTTAAAATTTTTGCTTAAGTTTTTTGGTTAAAGTTTTTCGTTATACTACATCTCTGCAACTGCTTTGCCCATTACCTTGAAACTTCATATGGGTGTTTATCATCATCTATATTTTCATTCTACCCCCCTCCCGTGCTGCCCCTGTGCCCAATGTCAAGGTCAAATTACTTTGAAGTTTTTGGTTAAGTTCTTTGGTTAAAGTTTTTGGTTAAAGTTTTTGGTTAAGTTTTTTGGTTAAGTTTTTTGGTTAAAGTTTTTGGTTTAAGTTTTTCGTTATACTATATCTCTGCAACTGCTTTGCCCATTACCTTGAAACTTCACATGGGTGTTTATCATCATCTATATTTTCATTCTACCCTCCTTCCGTGTGGCCCCTGTGTCCAACGTCAAGGTCAAATTACTTTGAAGTTTTTGGTTAATTTTTTTGGTTAAAGTTTTTGGTTAAAGTTTTTGGTTAAGTTTTTTGGTTAAGTTTTTTGGTTAAAGTTTTTTGTTATACTATATCTCTGCAACTGCTTTGCCCATTACCTTGAAACTTCACATGGGTGTTTATCATCATCTATATTTTCATTCTACCCCCCTCCCGTGCGGCCCCTGTGCCCAATGTCAAGGTCAAATTACTTTGAAGTTTTTGGTTAAGTTTTTTGGTTAAAGTTTTTGGTTAAGTTTTTTGGTTAAAGTTTTTCGTTATACTATATCTCTGCAACTGCTTTGCCCATTACCTTGAAACTTCACATGGGTGTTTATCATCATCTATATTTTCATTCTACCCCCCATCCGTGCGGCCCTGTGCCCAATGTCAAGGTCAAATTACTTTGAAGTTTTTGGTTAAGATTTTGGTTAAAGTTTTTGGTTAAGTTTTTGTCGCGCCCGCTTGCGGAAAGCGCGATATAGTCGGCACTTTGGAGTGTGTCCGGTTAAAGTTTTTGGTTAAGTTGTTTGGTTAAGTTTTTTGGTTAAAGTTTTTGGTTGAGTTCTTTGGTTAAAGTTTTTGGTTAAGTTTTTTGGTTAAAGTTTTTCGTTATACTATTTCTCTGCAACTGCTTTGCCCATTACCTTGAAACTTCACATGGGTGTTTATCATCATCTATATTTTCATTCTACCCCCCTCCCGTGTGGCCCCTGTGCCCAATGTCAAGGTCAAATTACTTTGAAGCTTTTGGTTAAGTTTTTTGTTTTTTGGTTAAGTTTTTTGGTTAAGTTTTTTGGTCAAAGTTTTTTTGTTATACTATATTTCTGCAACTGCTTTGCCCATTACCTTGAAACTTCACATGGGTGTTTACATCATCATATATTTTGCATCTTACTAACCCCCCTCCCGTGCGGCCCCTGTGCCCAATGTCAAGGTCAAATTACTTTGAAGTTTTTGGTTAAGTTTTTTGGTTAAAGTTTTTGGTTAAGTTTTTTGGTTAAGTTTTTTGGTTAAGTTTTTTGGTTAAGTTTTGGTTAAGTTTTTTGGTTAAGTTTTTTGGTTAAAGTTTTTCGTTATACTATATCTTATTTTTTAGTGTCCATGCCTCGCCACAAGGCGCGACATGCAGGCCGCGGCCATCTCGTTATTATTTTTTTTTTCTGTTTTTTTTGTTGTTTTTTTTCTCTCGATTTTTTTAATATTTTTTTGGGATCCACGAGAGACCCGCGTTATAATGGAGATCGCACTATACGCGACCGCGTTATAATGGAGCTGCAGTGTAGTACTTACATTTGAATTGTTTTGTACATTGTTTAGAAAGGTGTTTCATGTGTATACAAACAATAACTGACCATCCAAGACACGCTAGAATCACCTGTGGATTCAACGGAACAAAATTCAAACGAGCTGCTTCAAAAAAAATGTCGCAGGGTCAAGTTTGTGCAGCGTCATTCCAACGAAATCAATTTTGTGATCGAGACAAATTTAGTGTGTAGATATGAATTCAAAATACATGTGCATACGCCATGCTGCTTTTCAGCATCGCTTGGTTGGTCACTCATTTCTTTGTTTACAAAGGTGTTGAATGTATTTTATGTACTGTACTTTTTCTGAAACACAAAACTAAATTGCAAATATCGTTTTCAAATTAATGGAAGTGTATAATAGCCCGTCCGTCAATCATATTGGCTACACATGAAAACATTCCTCCCAGTTTTTGATATGTTTGTTTGTTTGTTGGGGTTTAACAGCCTATCAACAGCTTAGGTCATTTAAGACCAGGTCAATGGCTTTAGTACTAAATCCCATATATTACCTGTACAAATGGGGGGAAATCCCCAAATCGGAACTGAATATTTAAAAACAAAAATTATATATTCAGCCCTGAAATCAGAATAATCCTGATCTGATGCCAGGTCCTCGCCACACTAGAATCACTTTGGGCCCCTCCCAAAAGCATTAGGATTAGTAATAATCTTACTACTTTTATAATGGACCCATTTCAACTCCAGGTAACAAAAGAGCCAAAGATAGAAACGTACCTGAGGGACATGCCAGGCAAATCGCGATTCCTATAAGGAAGAACCCCTCTAAGAGTTAGGAATGGACTGTCGATTTTTATTTTGTTTAAAAATTGACCGGGGTGTCCGAATACCCTCTAGACCCCACCGGGCGCTGAAGTCATTGATGTGTGCAGCCATCTGCCTATCCAAATTATTCATACTCGGAATAGATGCACATAACAATCAGCTAATGGTGTAGATCAGCAAGTGACATGCACGTACCATTTCACCTTAATGTGACATTGAGAATGCCTCGGCGGGCGTATATTGTGACCTCCGACACTCTTGTTTTATTTATTAATCTGATTTTCCCCCATACTTAGACGTGAAAATTACCTTAGCTGTTGACAGACCATTACATTTCAAGCTATGAACATGGATTTATCTGTGAGAGAAAACCTGTAATTATTAATTTACGAATAATGCACTGTGACAGTCTTCACAAAAAACTTTTCAAACCAATTTTACTGGCCCGAAAAATTATGCCGTACTATGTATAAATATAATATTATCATAAAAGTATATATATATGGGCAAGAATTCACTATTCTGGAGAATGCATATTTTTCTTGTCAATTCCATTTAAACACTACATACAAAGAGAAATGTTGAGATGGAACACTTTTACGACTTCAGTTATATGAATTCACATATGGACTATCTAGCAGTACCAAAAACTAGGTTATTGAAGTTGATTGAACAAGCTGTACAGTTCTTCAATATGTATGTATCTCACACTTTTTAGGTGAAAAAAGGGGACATTTTTAACATGTGCAAGTATTTCATATTGATCTTGCCCTTTTCATTGCGTCGAAAGAGATCGTACGTTTCTGTGAGCAGTCTAACTATATTTCAGTACAAAAATTATTTGTTCATCGGAAGTATAACCATTGAAAAAAATATAACCAAAATGTGTATGTAACATTTTCTTGTCAAACCCTGTTACATACGTATAACCAGTCCAGTAGCTTACACTATGGAACCTGATTAGTTTCTTTACTGACATATTGAACCATTTGGCGGTGAGTCTTAAGATGCAAGTAAGATTTTTGTTTTATCTTAAAAGAAACAAAAATGGTAAAAGTGTATTTAATATTTATAATATTTCTTTTCAACAAACTGTTACATACGCAGAAGTTGCTTCATGTAAACATAGAAAACAACAATCAACAGCCAGGTTTATTTTACTACATTTGTTAGAAATCAGCATACATGTATTCTCACTTTTGGCACCAAAACATAGAGGATATGGCCAGTTAGAAAAAAAATGATAGGAAGTATAGTTTTTCATGTTTTTCATGTCAAAATGTTACATACTGCTGTAAATCAGATCAAAGTGTTTTAACGGACTGGTCATGGCAATATATAAGCAAAATAAATGCATTTAACTTAACATAAAGCTGCTCCTAATAGATTTGTTACAAACCAAACATCTTTTATAATCTTATTTACAAACTGTGTAAAGGAATTTCAATAATGTGTATGTAACATTGACAAAATTGACAAAATTGTTACATACATCAATTGCCTCAAATGTTGAAATAGTCTGTTCATGATAATAATTAATTTATAAAAAGTTTATAAAATAAATAAACCTGTCCCTGTAGGTTTATTATGAGTTGTAAATAGCTCATGTAGTGCTATTTGCTGTATAAATAAAGGAAGGTATATGATATGTATGTAACATTGATGAAAACATGTTACAGTACCTTAAAGATGTTGCAGTGGAGTATTCAGGGTATTTTAAATTATCAAATTGTGGATTTAAACAAAATTTGGTGATAATGGGATGGTTGCAAACTCTAATCTGCTCATGTAAACTTATTACTAACATAAATAAATAAACCTGAAAAATGTGCATGTAACATTTACAAGAACAACATAATTATTGCAATCTATTTATTTATTACACATTAATCAAAACATTTTCTGTGTAAACTGTTAACAATCATCTTATCTTTATACAGTTTATTGTCTTACAAGAAGAAATTCCAGTTGCCACATAGTAATAAGCATCCAGTCTCTAAAAAAAAGTATTGCTTGGCATATTTGTCAATGTTACATACGCGAAATGTCACAATATACTTCTCAAGGTAAGGCATGATTTAAAATAATGCCTCTACAACAAATAAGGTCCAAATAGGTTTGTTACAAGCCATAAACATATAGTATAATCTCATTTCTAACAGTTTAAAATGAGCATGGAATATGTGTATGTAACATTGACAAGAAAAATATATTGTAGCCATTTTTAGCTCACCTGAGCGAAGCTCATGTGAGCTATTGTTACCGCAATGTGTCCGTCGTCGTCCGTCGTCGTCTGTGAACATTTTCAAACGTCTTCTCCTCGGTAACCAGTGGGCCTATAGTCACCAAACTTCATGGTCATGGTCCTTAGGTAGGGGGATTACAAAATTGTTAAAATGACGTCATTACGTAATCCAAGATGGCCGCCGTCTAAACAAAAATAGCACAAATTCTTCAAAAACTTCTTCTCAAGAACCGCCAACCGGATTTCGACAAAACTTGGTAGGAATGATTGATGTACATTGCTCTTTCAAAGTTGTTAAAATGGTGACCCCGGGGTCAAAAATGGGCGTGGCCCGTGGGGTCAAATTGGGGTCAAATTTTATTTTTGACCGAATAGGGTCATGTCATACATCAAATCGAAGGTATCAATGAGGCGATCACTCTGGTGCATTATTTGTCGAAATCGGATTGTTATGTCATCCAAGATGGCCGCCGAAAGGTCAAAAGGTCGTTCTTTTATTCGAGATTTCAAAATTCTTCTTCACATGAACCGCTTGGCCCATGGTAGACAAACTTAAATGTTATGGTCCATGGGTGAAGCCTTTTCAGATTTGTTAAAATGGAGGTCATCGCTAATCCAAGATGGCCGCCGTCTAAAAATAGTATAAATTCTTAAAAAATCTTCTTCTCATGAACCGCAAGCTGGATTTCAACGAAACTTGGTAGGAATGATCGATGTACAATGCTCTTTCAAAGTTGTTAAAATGGTGACCCTGGGTTCAAAAATGGGCGTGGCCCGTGGGGTCAAATTATATTTTTGACCGAATATGGTCATGTTATATATCAAATTGAAGGTATCAATGAGGCGATCACTCTGGTACATTTTTTGTCGAAATCGGATTGTTATGTCATCCAAGATGGCCGCCGAAATGTCAACAGGTCGTTCTTTTATTAGATATTTAAAAATTCTTCTTCACATGAACCGCTTGGCCCATGGTAGCCAAACTTAAAAGTTATGGTCCATGGGTGAAGCCTTTTCAGATTTGTTAAAATGGAGGTCATCGCTAATCCAAGATGGCCGCCGTCTAAAAATAGCATAAATTCTTAAAAAATCTTCTTCTCATGAACCGCTGGCCAGATTTCGACGAAAGTTGATAGGAATGATCGACATACATTGTTCTTTCAAAGTTGTTAAAATGGTGACCCCGGGTTCAAAAATGGGCGTGGCCCGTGGGGTCAAATTGGGGTCAAATTTTATTTTTGACCGAATATGGTCATGTTATATATGAAATCGAAGGTATCAATGAGGCGATCATCTGGTACATTTTTTGTCGAAATCGGATTGTTATGTCATCCAAGATGGCCGCCGAAATGTCAAAAGGTCGTTCTTTTATTAGAGATTTAAAAATTCTTCTTCACATGAACCGCTTGGCCCATGGTAGCCGAACTTAAAAGTTATGGTCTATGGGTGAAGCCTTTTCAGATTTGTTAAAATGGAGGTCATCGCTAATCCAAGATGGCCGCCGTCTAAAAATAGCATAAATTCTTAAAAAATCTTCTTCTCGTGAACCGCTAGCCAGATTTCGACGAAACTTGGTAGGAATGATCGACATACATTGCTCTTTCAAAGTTGTTAAAATGGTGACCCATGGGTCAAAAATGGGCGTGGCCCGTGGGGTCAAATTTTATTTTTGACCGAATATGGTCATGTTATATATGAAATCGAAGGTATCAATGACGTGATCACTCTGGTGCATTTTTGTTGAAATCGGATTGTTGTGTCATCCAAGATGGCCGCTGAAATGTCAAATGGTTGTTCTTTTATTAGAGATTTCAAAATTCTTCTTCACATGAACCGCTTGGCCCATGGTAGCCAAACCTAAATGTTATGGTCCATGGGTGAAGCCTTTTCAGATTTGTTGAAATGGAGGTCATCGCTAATCCAAGATGGCCGCCATCTAAAAGATAGCATAAATTCTTAAAAAATCTTCTCATGAACCGCTGGCCGTATTTCGACTAAACTTGGTAGGAATGTTCGATTTACAATGCTCTTTCAAAGTAGTGAAAATGGTGACACCGGGGTCAAAAATGGGCATGGCCCGTGGGGTCAAATTGGGGTCAAATTTTATTTTTGACCGAATATGCTCATGCCATGATGGCCACCAATAGGTCCATTTATTCAAGATTTTGAACGTCTTTTTCTCAGGAACCACATGGCCGATGCTGGACAAACTTCATAGGAAGTTAAGATCCTTGGGTGAAGCATTTTCAGATTTGGTAAAATGAGAGTCGTCGCTTAATCCTAGATGACCGCCATCTAAAAATAGCACAATTTTTGTAAAACACATGAACTCAATGTCACATTCTCCTCTGGTGTTCATGGAGTCAGGTGAGCGAATTAGGGCCATCATGGCCCTCTTGTTTCATCAACCAATAATCAATGCATTTTCTGGTAAAGGTGATTGTTAGTGCACAGTAAAACACGTCTTTACACAACAAAGAAACTAATATCCCATTTGAAAGCAACGTAGGATCACCAAATACATATTACCTCTTTGTCAATGTTACATACACGAGATTCAGCACATTTCTATCTCTCCGTAGTCAAAGGCATGTATATTCGGCAAACAACTGCAATTGTCCAAACCCTAGTGGCTTGGACTATGCCACGTTGTAGTTTTTCTAACAAAGCACAAAATCCAAAAAAATCTCTTAAATGTCCCCCTATTAGGCCAAATACTGAATTCTAGCCCATATGCTTGTATAGTAGTTGTATAATAAGAATAAAAACAAGTCAATATAACTGAGGACCGGTTTACGATGCTTCCTGATAGAAAATAATAAACAAGAAGAATTTGGGTTTCACTTGTTCTGAATTATGCTGAAAATTTCTACTGGTCCGCCGGGCCTGCCAGTTTCTGAATTTTACTGGCCTCGGGCATCGGACCAGCGGCTAAATTCGAAGACTGCCGTGAAGATGCAAACGTCCCCGAAACATTATAAAATGCATTTTTGTTCAAAAAAATTTGTTCAGAAATGTAATAAATAGGATATTTCATCGTACATGTTTTCAATAGCTTGAAATGATACCCCTGTGTATGTCGACTTCCGCGTGAACAACTTGTTCTTTTCGCTTACTCGCTGTTTACGTGTAAACCGACGTACACTTGTGTATTATTTCACGCTATTCAAACATGTCTGATGGAATATCCTCTATTTAAACATTACAAATATTGTCTTGCATATGTTTCAGGTTGGTGCGAAACACCACACAACGGGGCCTGGTGACATTTCTGAAAGATATAAACAAGATTAAGGAACCCACCGGCTGTATTGTCAATGAGGTAGGTTTTATCTTGCTCACTTTACTCTTTGCATGCTGGGAAACTTGTGGGCTATAAATAATTAGTTTAAACAATATTTATTTCAAATTATGGCAAGTTATATATATATATATATATATATATATATGGGCCAGAATTCAGTATTTAGTGTAATAGGGGGAAATTTTGTTAGATATTCTGCTTTGGTAGAAAAAATGTAACGTTGCATAGTCCAAGCCACTAGGGTTTTGACAACTGAAGTTGTTTGCAAAATATACATGCCTTTGACTACGGAGAGATAGAAATGTGCTGAATATCTTGTATGTAACATTGACAAAGAGGTTACATGTATTTGGTGATCCTATATTGCATTCAAATGGCAACTTAGTTTCTTTGTTGGGTAAAGACATGTTGGGTTATGCACTAACAATCACCTTCACCAGAAAATGTATTGATTATTGCTTGATGAAAAAAAAAGGCAACAATATATTTTTCTCATCAATGTTACATACACATATTCCATGCTCATTATATTCTGTTAGCAATATGATTATATTATATGTGTATGGGTTGTAACAAACCTATTTGGGCCAGATTTGTTATAGAAGCATTAGTTTAAATCATGTATTACCTGTAACATTTGATCGAAGTCGCGTATGTAACATTGACAAAAATGCCAAGCAATACTTCTTCAGACACTATGAATGCTAAACATCATGTGACAACTGCAATTTCTTCTTGTAATACAATAAACTGTATAAAGCTATGATGGTTGTTAACAATTTACACAATACTAACATTATCACAAACTGAATGTCAATGTTACATACACATGGTGATCATGGTGATGTACATTTAACGCAACTTAAAATATTTAGTTAGATCTACTATGTCATTAATTCAAACTTGCATCCCATTAGGTCTGCGATACTGCACCTGTAAGACTGAAAATGGACTTTAAGTTTCTGTGTATCTAACTGAACATATTTATTTAGTTTTATATGTCAACGTTGCCTACACGTGGGTGTGAAGTGTAGTCGTTTTATTTAGTATCTATCTCACTCAACTATAATATGTGTTAGCTGTTACGGAAGTCGTAAAAGTGTTTTATCTCGACATTTCTATTTTCATGTAGTGTTTAAATGGAATTGTCAAGAAAAATATACATTCTCCAGAATAGCGAATTCTTGCCTATATGCATACAATTGAGAACAGGATTAGAAAACACTCTTTTACACTTTGAATTTTTCTCCTAATAATAATTAAAAAAATAGCAGATGACTGTTTATTATTGTGTTTTCTTTTATTTTCCCCTGTAAATATCATTATTTTGTTACAATTAGAATTGCATCCGGACGTATCATGTGTATTTGCCTCAAAAATGGGCAAATTTCTTGTTTTTCTATCACAGGCACTGGACGCTGCAGGTGAGGCTTATATCGATGGCATTCACTACGTCCGCATGGCCGAGCTGGGCCAGGGATCATACGGCAGTGTCTACTTATGTCAGGATACCGTAACGTTGAAACAGTTCGTCAGGAAAACGGTAACGACTTAAATAAAATAGAGACATTTTCTGGCAAAATAAACATTCATTCACCATTACCCCACCCACACAAAGTAAAAGTATTGTATCCGGTTATACCCATTGTAACGGTGGTAAATTTATTGCTACTTCTAGTTTAGTGGGTGTAGCTAAGCTACTGGTGTGTTGAGTATTTCTGGGCTGAATCGATAATCAGTTTTGATTTTGCGATATAGTTATTCTTTTCCCTATCAATGATTGGCTTTAAACTTCATGTGCATGATTATCATCATCTATATTTTCATTCCCCGCCCCACCCATGGTCCCCACTTGCCCAAGGTCAAGGTCAAATTACTTTGAAATGTAAGGTTGCGTATATGTTGGCGCATTTCTCCATTCTCCTGTAACATCTTAACGTATGAATGATTGACTGGAAATTGTATGTGCATGTTTATCATCATCCACCGTGTCTTTAACCTTTTCAGCCCTATAGATCAAACAGGCAACATGTGGAAACATTGCAGATTCAGATAAGGCGGCTTCTAACGAGCTGTCTGAAAATAATAAAATTTCTCAACTTGATCTGCAGTATATGTCGGTATTGTTCAGTTCTAAAGCAAAATCAACGTTTTATTAGTAAGGCCATAAAAAAAAGTACCTTGGTTCTCAGATATTGCCGCGTCAGAAAAATCCCTGCGCGTCGTGAATTTTATCGTCATGAACAAATAAAATTGCACTGTAAATTCGCCACATGATCAATAAAAAACACTAGCATGCAAAAATATGTTAATCCAATCATGTCTGATGAACATCAGCATGGTGATTATTCACGTCTAAAGTGGTTTTAGTAACTTTATAGAGCTTATATGCATCTGGCGACTGGAAGAAAATCAGAGACGAACATCGCAAACAAAAAGATTATATATTTAACAAAAAATCCGCCCTCCTGTGTCACATTCCGCAAACCCTGTGTAGTACTTATTTTGTTATGGCCTAATCAAATAGTGCAGAGATTTTCATGGAAATGCCATGTCGGAGCTCCAGATAACATAGATTATATGATCGGGAGTCACACTGGTCACAAATCACATAAACCGCCAGAGCTCCAGATAAGCTGCATAAATGCACCATTTCTTGACAAGATACCACTTGGCTCCACTTAGAGCGATAACATTTTCATCTAGTAACCACCGTAAATGTCTTGCGGACTGTTACCAGGCTCCAGATAAGCTGCGTATTTGCTTAAATACCCAATTAAAATTGCCAAAAACCCAATTGAAATTAGAAGTAGCGAGTATCAAAAAGCAATAACAATTTTGTGACCTTTATGATATCATGCTGCAGAAAACAATAAACAGACCACAAATATGGCATATTTTTCTTATTTTCCATGAAAAGACATCTTGGTATTTCGTTAGAATTGTCTCCTACCAAGACATGTTTTCATTTCGAAACAAACTATTCAATAATTGCGGTCTGTTGATGTGTAAACAGTAGTGTGTTTTTATTTTACCCAATTAAAATTTTGAAATACCCAATTGCTTCAGAAATGATGGAGTGAAAATACTCAATTACAAATTTCTTATCTGGAGCCCTGAACCCCATTTCTTCAGTCACAGCCACATATTATACGTTTCTCTATTCTAGATCAGTAGCCGATTTCACCAACATGGCAAAGTATACTTTGAGAGGGTAATCATTTATTTTTCCTGAAATGCATTATTTCATATAAACTACGTAACGACTGCATATTTGTGATGATTAAAAGTATGCAGAATTATTATACTGAATTTATTACATTATCACAGTGATAATGTAAATTCAGTATAATAAAAATTAATAAATTTATCCTTAAATTGAAAATTTCTCTCTCAAAGTATACTTTGCTAGCTAAGTATACTTTGCCATGTTACTGGTTAAACTGGCATGCAAAGTATGTCGAGGGGTAAATAGTGTTCGTATTTCTTTCTACTTTCATCCGTCGTCCGTAAGATTTGCGTTAAAATGTTTTGGATACACATTATCTGCAACCGCAAGTCGGATTGACTTGAAACTTCTTGTACCTCTTTATCATCATCCATATTTTCATTTTATAGTCCACCCATGTCGCTGTCATGCCCAATAGTGGAGGGGCACTTTGAACAGAAGTGGCTTAAAAACGACTGTGTGTGGAATAACACAAATAAATAGCTACACTTTCATGAACTTTTATAATTCAGTTGTTTGCATTTGTTTCGGTATTATTGCATGTGTTCTTTGCAAAAATGAATGAGTCCATGTAATATACTTATTATTTGACCATGTTGGGATATTCAAGATGGCCGCTAAGTATCACTTAAGCTATTAGGCGCTGTTTGTCGACAAAATAGTAAAGAAATGGAACATAATTGGAGATCAATATTTGTAATATTTTAAAAATGCGAAGCTTGTGTTCCAAACTGTACCAAATGATCTTTCGCCACAAACAACGGTAAATCAAAGATGGCCGCCAACATGGATACAATTATGATACTATATTAAGTAGGTTAGACATAGCATATGCTACACCCTAAAATGAATGTTTCAGTGTGAATGGTAATTTAACGATGGTGTTAATTCTTGCCGGGGAGTGCTATATCCCTGGCTTGACCCTTATTCGCATGTTTAGCTTTCTTGCAGGCGAGAGATGAATCCGGCTAATCACATTATACGAGTAATACGATCAGTGCTAATCCTACTACGTTTATGGGGAGTGTGGGGTGTTAGGGGCTGGGGAATGATATAACATATACATATCGTATATTTGTACAGTCAATGGTGTAATCATAGTCATCGCATCTCCGTTTATATACGACATATGATGTTGTTATTGTCAAAATAAAATAACTTTTGATTGACATATCATTTAAGTAGTCATATGCCGGTAGCCATGTACTAGGACATGTAAATACATGTAGAAATAAGTTAATAACCTGTATTTGTGAGCCATATTCACATTACTCTATATATCTAAGAATTCAATACATGGTGTCATCCAGGCCATTACAGCCCCACTCATAAACGGCATATGCTGTGTATTAGATGGCCTATAATATCAAGTAGTAATTACAGGTAGGCATGGACTATGTAAATAGAATGGATTGAATGATTCAGTAGTTTTGAGTCACATATGTATGGATATTAAACTCACGCGATCGAGATCAATATGTTGTGAGTTCATGATGGAACATATGTTGAGGTCATTCATGAGATTGTTTGGTATATAGAAAGAATAAAAGTTAAATGTATTATGCGGTCATTATGCAGCCTATCTTGAATGCACATGTATGAATGGCGCTGTTTCTGGGGAATACCATACACTTTAATCATATATGCTGTAGTCATATAATGTCCTTACATGGTATGTGTATACTTGTCATAACGGTGTATTATAATATCACAACCATATGTGTAGTATAATAATTATATAATAGGGTACATGCAGTAATATGGTACTTTGTTTCAGATGAACATGGTTGATTATACTACGCTAATATATAACTATATCAGAACTTTCCATCGTCCGTGTCTATACACACCAACATACGACATATAAATAAGATCGCAACAGACCAAACATGCACGTATTTGGGTAGTGGTTTGTTAAATATATAGAGCATATCATTGTACATATATGTTTCTGATGATATTGCGATTCATGGATACCGTAAAGATTCTAATCACCACTTGCTCCGAAGTCCTGGGTGTGCGTTTAATAGAGGCAAGTGTTATTCAGCAAAGGGAAAATGATAAAAAATAACGATGTTCTGTTATCTGAACAAAAACATAACAAAGGGACATTACTCTCAAACGCCAGACTTGATTGTACTGTCTGACAGTTTATAAACATTTTGGACCAAGACGTTTCGGCCCACTCTGGTCATTATGGTACAGTCGGTAAAAATGTTAAAATAATGGTAATGTATATCAAGACAGTATCAATCATTAATGCTGATCAGATTTACGCCTACGGACGTTTCGGACCATGGACGTTTCGGCCCGTGGACATTTAGGTCCGAATCAGTGCGATTACTTTCGGCCCACGTCCAGAACAAGCCATATTTATTTTATCTCCTAGGAAATATCGGCCAAAATCCAACATGATGTCAATTTCACCCATAATATACGAGATGGGTTTGAGATGCTTTGAAAATTGTGTCTCCGGAACCATGTAAATTCTGATCGCCCTGTGTCCGTGCAAATAGCTACTGATGATGAGGAATTTACTGTGACACCGGAAACAGTCGAATTTCGCTTCCGCGTTTGAAAGTGAAAGTAGCAATTATGTTTTTTCCCCGATTTTAAAGGAAGTTGCTTTCCAAATAATGGAAAGAAAAAAAATCTAGTTGGACAATTAGCTCCGATTTTGTTTCAAGTTAGTACTGGGCGTTTAATAGAGGCACTAATTTCGTGAAAATCAGCCAAAAAATGTGTCATTTTCAACGTAAAAAGTGGGGGGTGAGCGTCTATTAGAGCATGGGCGTCTATTAGAATCTTTACGGTAACTAATGTACACAAATCAACCAAACAACCATTTTTCTGTGCAAAACCGCAATTTCCGTGACTGTATTTTCAACTAACCGGGTTTGAGCTAACCTGGAAGTGAAACGTATAAAGCTAAACATTGACACATACCTTGATCTGAGGCCTCTAAATCATGACAACATATGTTTTATATATGTGTCGCGCATAGACTCTGTCAATATTGATTTCAGTGCAGTGCACGGGACGGGACTTTTGTCGAGAATATATGTTAATTGAGAATATATATGGGACAATTATTAAATAGTTCAGTGTAATTTAAAGGTATGTATATGGGTATATCCACTCATTGATGTATGGATAGACACGGAAACAGAAACTAATAAATACTATTTGATAATTGTTACATTTTACATGAATTGTTTTCAGGACATGTTCTGTCTTGGTTATAGCCCCGTGCAGGCACCGGGGCGGGATCAACTGATCCTGAGAATAGTGCTGCAGTAGCCATTGCTTGTCGTAAAAGGGGACTAAACTGGCTTAACGATTGGGTTCATACTTTCCGGAACCCACTATACCGGATTTGGCCCTCATGTACATTTTTGGCTTTCTTGTATGTGAGAGTTGAGTCAGGCTATGCCCCATATATAAAAGTAAGATTAGTGCTAATCCTATTACTTCTAGGGGATGGGATAAATGATGCTGGTGTGGCGAGGGCCTGGCACCAGATCAGGTTGTTCTAATTTCAGGACTGAATATATATTTTGATTGTAAATATTGAGTTCTGAAGTTGGGATTTACCCCCCTCGGACAGGTGGATACGGGACACGACCCCGTTGACCCGTCTGCGTGTAGACTCCCTGAGGCTTGTACCTCTATGTCAGAAAAGTGGACGTTAAACCCTATTCACTCACTCACTCACTTTCTTGGTTATAATTAAGTCTAAAATGATTGAAATAACACAACATACAATAAATTTAAAACAAATAGTACATATATTTTAAAATTCTGACTTTGCAACGAATGTAACCTAATTCGATCATCTCCACGTGTATTATCAGCGAACTACTAGTCTGAACACATGTGAATTTGTCCTATAAAGAAATTTAAAAGTAAATGAAAAGAAACGCGCAATTACCAGTACCACAATATATTAGAATAGCCTAAATGAGGCGACCATTTTGAATAAACAAAACTTCACATGACTTCAAAATCATGTGTGTCCAACTTACTGATTTAACGGTCTAACAGAATGAAGCAGTATAAATAAGTAAAGCAAAAGTAAACATATCCAATAGCTTTCGAGTTTTTGGAAAATATGGCGGCCATTTTTAATTAAACACGCTCTTTAAGGAGAGCATAAATGTTGATCTATATTTTAATATCATATCTCAGATGAAAATCAAACTAATAGGTTCATATCTAGATTAGTTCCAAGATATGGTCCACCACAGTGTAGATAATGCTGCCTGCTATTGATGAATATTGGCGTCCATCTTGGATTATTTTGGATTTGATAGCTTCCATCCATGTTTAAAATTATCCAAACGTTTTTCTGCGTCCGTCCGATCAAGATCCAAGTGCATATTTGTTTTAATTCATCAAATATGTACACATTTCAGGCTAAATATTGATGCTTGGCGGCCATTTTGAATATGTTGATACTCTCAACGATAAGAGACGTCCCAGCAAACCGAATCGCTTTGTTTATGCCCCTAAAACAATCATCACCAATAAAACATACTTTATCGGATTGTTCTGTAATGTTCTGCAAGTACATATTGTATTATCAAAATAGAGTGAGTTTTGCACTCATTTGACCCATTTGCACTCAATGACCCCAACAATGACCTTGCCCCATTTCAAGTTTTTGAAATATTTGCGTTGAAGGTTTTACGTACACAATATCTCTGCAACCATATATAAGTCAAATTTACTGAAAATTCATATACTTCTTTATCATTATCCATAGTTTCATTCTATAACCTTTTCATGCCCAAGCTGAACAGCAAATGACATAGAAAATATTTGGTCAGACCAGGTGGTGTCGGGGGTATCCATGAGCTCTTGCTCATTTTTGTCGAGCCCACTTGCGGAAAGCGAGTCATAGTGATCACAATGACGTCCGGGTGTCCGTCCGTCCGTCCGAAATCTGCGTTAATGTTTTTAAATACCTTATATCTCTGGAGTCACATTGACTTGAAACTTCATATGCTTATTAGTCATCATCCATATATTCATTCTGTTTCCCACTCATGCGGCCCCTGTACCCCTATGTCAAGGTCAAATGACTTTTAGAAGTTTGCGTTAAAGTTTCTGTCAAAATTTGCGTTAAAGTTTTCACATACCTACTATTTCTGTAACCGTAAGTCTGATTTGCTTGAAACTTTGTATGCTTATCGGGCATCAAACTTCAAATAAATACACTCTGAGACCATCAAATGCCTCGGCGGGCTCGACATGCGGGCCGCGGCCATCTGGTGTCTCGAATAAATACAGGGCTGAGTGTGAATTTTTTCTGTCGATATTCAGTTCTGATTTTGGGATTCGACCCAGTTAACTCGGCCCAAAATTACCGTAGCTGTTGACAGGTCGTTAAACGCCATTAAATAAATAAATAAATTCACATGGCACGTCTCATGTGAGGGGTGAATGTGTTATTTTGTGTCCGGCCTATATTTCAGATGAAGAAGGTTAAGCTCCTCTCCAGTGAGGTTATAGTGCCGCTGTATGTTCTGGGTATAAAGTCACATGGCGTGTCTCATGTGAGGGGTGAATGTGTTATTTTATGTCCAGCCTATATTTCAGATGAAGAAGGTTAAGTTCCACTCCAGTGAGGTTATAGTGTCGCTGTATGTTCTGGGTATAAAGTCACATGGCGTGTCTCATGTGAGGGGTGAATGTGTTATTTATACCCCCCCCCCCTGCAACGAGTTGTGGGGGTATACTGGAGTCAGGTTGTCCGGGCACACATTAGGGTACTTATGTGGCTAGCCCCACAGGGTTATGGACTTGGTAAAGGATAGGGTTGGTTACAATTAGCCACCTAAAAAATCCTTTTATGTGGCTAAAAATCCTTTTATGTGGCTAATATTTAACATGTGATAAGCCACATAAGTATAGTACTGTAAGAACGTCCGTCCATCCGTCCGTCCGTCCGTGCGTCCGTAAACTTAACATCAGAGAAATATTGTTATAACTTCTAGTTCCTTCATCTAAAATGCTTGATATTTCACACATGCATTCCTGTAAGGCTCTACTACCATGCTGTGCCAAATCCACGACCGTCCAACCCCCGCAGATCCCAAGGTCAAGGTCAAATACTTAGTCCGTAAACTTCACATCAGAGAAATATTGTTATAACTTCTATTTCCTTCATCTAAAATGCTTAATATTTCACACATGCATTCCTGTAAGGCTCTACTACCATGCTGTGCCAAATCCACGACCATCCAACCCCCGCTGATACCAAGGTCAAATACTTAGTCTCTTTACAAAGCTTAACATCAGAGAAATATTGTTCTAACTTCTACTTCCTTCATCTAAAATGCTTAATATTTCACACATGCATTCCTGTAAGGCTCTACTACCATGCTGTGCCAAATCCACGACCGTCCAACCCCCGCTGATCCCAAGGTCAAGGTCAAATACTTAGTCTCTTTACAAAACTTAACATCAGAGAAATAAGTTATAACTTCTATTTCCTTCATTGAAAATTCTTATTATTTCACTTGTGCATTCCTCTAAGGTTGTACTATCATGCTGTGACAAATCTATGACTGGCCAACCCCCGCTGATCCCAAGGTCAAGGTCACATACTTAGTCTCTTTACAAAACTTAACATCAGAAGAAATATGTTATAACTTCTATTTCTTTCATTGAAAATTCTTAATATTTCATATGCTGTGACAAATCCCCGCTGATCTCGAGGTCAACGTCACATACATACCGTATAACCTCGAATTAACGCCCCCCTCCTAATAAACGCCTCCCCCCCTCCCCCCCCTCCCAAATAAAAAATAAATAAATTAAAATGTTTGAAATTGGCGGCCCTTGGTAATTTTTTAATTTTTTTTTTTACTGGCTAATAAACGCCTCCCCTTTTGTAAAATGTAACGCCTCCGGGGGCGTTAATTCGAGGTTATACGGTAGTCTCTTTACAAAACTTAACATCAGAGAAATCGGTTATAACTTCTATTTCCTTGCTCGGATCTGCTTCACATTTCACACACTCATTGCTCCAATGGACCTCTACCACCCTGTGACAAATTCACGTTCATGCCGCTCGCGCTAATCCCAGAGTCAAGGTCACAAGCCCACACACTTGGAAATTTTTTACATATTTTAGGGGGTACCTGGGCCCACACGGGGGGTATTCCGTAAGCCTCGCTTACTGACCAATCTAGTTTATGTCCGGCCTATCAGATGAAGAAGGTCCTAATTCCACTCCAGTAGATGTTATAGTGCTGTATGTTCTCGGGTATAAAGTCACCATGGCGTGTCTCAGTGAGGGGTGATGTTATTTTATGTCCAGCCTATATTTCAGATGAAGAAGGTTAAGTTCCACTCCAGTGAGGTTATAGTGTCGCTGTATGTTCTCTGGTATAAAGTCACATGGCGTGTCTCATGTGGGGGGTGAATGTGTTATTTTATGTCCAGCCTATATTTCAGATGAAGAAGGTATAAGTTCCACTCCAGTGAGGTTATAGTGCCGCTGTATGTTCTCGTGTATAAAGTCACATGGCGTGTCTCATGTGGGGGGTGAATGTGTTATTTTATGTCCAGCCTATATTTCAGATGAAGAAGGTATAAGTTCCACTCCAGTGAGGTTATAGTGCCGCTGTATGTTCTCGTGTATAAAGTCACATGGCGTGTCTCATGTGGGGGGTGAATGTGTTATTTTATGTCCAGCCTATATTTCAGTTGAAGAATGTTAAGCTCCACTCGAGTGAGGTTATAGTGCCGCTGTATGTTCTCGGGTATAAAGTCACATGGCGTGTCTCATGTGAGGTGGGTGAATGTGTTATTTTATGTCCGGCCTATATTTCAGATGAAGAATGTCAAGTTCCGCTCCAGTGAGGTTATAGTGCCGCTGCACCTGAGCCACCCAAATCTCACCAAGGTGTTCGGGCTTTTGCAGAAAGATGCTGAATATGTGGAGCTAATGATTGAATATGCAGGTACAGGTTATGTCTCTAAACCGGACACGCGGGGATAGGTGGGGGGGATATAGACGTGTTTCGCCGCTGTTATGTATCTCCAAACCGGACACCCTGGGGACCTCCCAGGGTGTTCCGGTTTGGTGAGGTTCCACTGTACTTACTGATACAGGCCTCCTACCATAACCTTTAACCCTTACACTGCTGAATTAAACTGTGCCATCTGCTGTTTATTTTTATGCCCTCCGGTCTCGGTAGAGCCGGAGGCATATAGTGTTTCGACTGCGTGTCCGTCCAATACATTAAGAAGTTTGCCGGAGTTTGTCATTTCTGTCATAACTTCTATATTCCTTGAAGGATTACTTAAATATTTCAACACATACTTGTGGACAAATGCCACACATCCATGCTGCCCTTAATATGACCATGATGACCTTCACAACTTTTTCAAGAAGTTCGCCTGAGTTTCTCAATTCTGTCGTAACTTCTATATTCCTTGAAAGATTACTGAAATATTTCATGATACTTGTGGAAAAATGCCACACATCATGCTGCCGTTAATATGATCTTCATCTTTTGACCTTCACAAGTTTGAACTTTTTCACACATTAAGAAGTTCGCTGGAGTTTCTCATTTCTGTCATAACTTCTATATTCCTTGAAGGATTTCTTCAATATTTCAACACTATCATACTTGTCGACAAATGCCATACATCCATGCTGCCCTTAATATGACCATGATGACCTTTTGACCTTCCCAACAAGTGCAGGGGGTATTTAGTGTTACTTAGTCCATCCATCCTGTCTGTCCATCACAAATCTTGTAACTCGTATAACTTAAATCATATAGGTAGATTCTTGAAATTTGGTATGCACCTTTCTTGTGGTGTTTAGATGCGCACTTATTTTGGATTTTTGTTTCGACCCTCGGGCCATGGATTATCTCCCTCTTTATCATTTGTTCCCTATTTAGTTCGAAGAAAATCAATACTCCAATTGTAAAAGTAAAATACGCAATGATTTTGAAATCGGGGTATAGTACGCTTTAGACACAAAGCTTATCTGGAACATTGGTAATAGCTGGAGACTTGATAATTGGTAGACACAGCTTATCTGGAGCACTGGTAATAGCTGGAGACTTGATAATTGGTAGACAGCTTATCTGGCACGGAATATGGAGATCTTGAATTGGTGACAAAGCTTATCTGGAACATGGTAATAGCTGGAGACTTGATAATTGTAGACAAACAGCTTATGAGCACTGTAATAATAGCTGGAGACTTGATAATTGGTAGACAAAGCTTATCTGGAACACTGGTAATAGCTGGAGACTAGATAATTGGTAGACAAAGCTTATCTGGAGCACTGATAATAGCTGGAGACTTGATAATTGGTAGACAAAGCTTATCTGGAGCTGGTATAGCTTGGAGACTGATAATTGGTAGACAAGTCTTATCTGGACACTGGTAATAGCTGGAGACTTGATAATTGGTAGTTACAAAGCTATCTGGAGACTTGATAATTGGTAGACAAAGCTGGATCTGTAACTGGAACTTGGTAATGGTATAGATGGAGACTTGATAATTGGTAGACAAAGCTTATCTGGAACTGGACAAGTGGTTATAGCTGGAGACTTGATAATTGGTAGACAAAGCTTATCTGGAACACTGGTAATAGCTGGAGACTTGATAATTGGTAGACAAAGCTTATCTGGAGACTTGATAATTGGTAGACAAAGCTTATCTGGAACACTGGTAATAGATGGAGACTTGATAATTGGTAGACAAAGCTTATCTGGAACACTGGTAATAGATGGAGACTTGATAATTGGTAGACAAAGCTTATCTGGAACACTGGTAATAGATGGAGACTTGATAATTGGTAGACAGCTTATCTGGAGCACTGGTATGCTGGAGACTTGATAATTGGTAGACAGCTTACTGGAGCACTGGTAATAGCTGGAGACTTGATAATTGGTAGACACAGCTTATCTGGAGCACTGGTAATAGCTGGAGACTTGATAATTGGTAGACACAGCTTATCTGGAGCACTGGTAATAGCTGGAGACTTGATAATTGATAGACAAAGCTTATCTGGAACACTGGTAATAGCTGGAGACTAGATAATTGGTAGACAAAGCTTATCTGGAGCACTGGTAATAGCTGGAGACTAGATAATTGGTAGACAAAGCTTATCTGGAGCACTGGTAATAGCTGGAGACTTGATAATTGGTAGACACAGCTTATCTGGAGCACTGGTAATAGCTGGAGACTTGATAATTGGTAGACACAGCTTATCTGGAGCACTGGTAATAGCTGGAGACTTGATAATTGGTAGACACAGCTTATCTGGAGCACTGGTAATAGCTGGAGACTTGATAATTGGTAGACAAAGCTTATCTGGAGACTTGATAATTGGTAGCATCCTTATAATGTGTAGATTCTCAGTCAATTTCAAATCCTCACTCGGCTCGCAAACGGTAGAATTCCTCGATAAGCCTCAGAATTCCTACGCCTTTCCTAGCCTTGCCTGATAAACATGATATCAAAAGACACTACTGTCTGTTTCAAGAAACCTGCTCCAATTTTACAGCCATATAAACAACGCAAAAACAATACTTTTTTCAATAATATTAAATTTTATCAAAATTTAAGAATAAGTCTTTTTATTTCGTGAAATTTGGTCAAATATTGAATTTAACATAGGGGAAAAGGAGGTTGAGGGAGACGAGTCGGAAAACAAAAAAAACATTGGAAATGGACTCGGAAACCTGGCTAGATAGCTTGGAAATGATAAGAAAACACAATTTAAATTTTGAAAATTGGACCAGTATTTCTGAAATTCTAAAAACTTCCCACGTGTTAAATCCCATAGTGAAGATGTCTATAGGAATTTAACATGGGGAAATTTTCGCAATAAAATCAATATTGGACCAAATTTCATGAAATAGAAAGGCTCGTTCTTAAATTTCACTAAAATTTAATATTATCAAAAAAAATATTGTTTTTGAATTGTTTATATAGCCTTAAGATTTGGGCAGGTGTCGTGAAACAGACAGTAGACTGGTATTCTCAATACTGATTGCAGGCCAATCAGTGGTGGATCACACACTGACCTAGATGCAGCTTCGGCTCGCAAACGGTAAGAATTCCTCGACAAGCCTCGGAATTCCTACCCGTTTCCTAGCCTTGCCTGATAAACATGATAGGAAAAGACACTAGCCTGCTATACTGTGTACTGATTGCAGGTCAATCATTGGCCGACTACTTGGTGAACAACCAACTGAACGAGAAGCAGATCTGGAATTTGAGTGAACAGGGGCTTGATGGTCTGGCCCATATGGAGCACTACGGCATGGTGCACCTCGACATCAAACGTACGTACCATAAAATATCTTAACACAATCAACGTATTTCAGCTGCAATTTTCTAATGATGATTTGTACTCCCTCAGATCAATTTCAATGTTGATTTCCTAATTTACAATGCTGATTTACTCCCAAAATGTGCTTATTTGGAGCATTCCCTATTCACTCTGGTTGTCCCAGGATGTCAAATTATCACTCGCCCGATCGTCAAATCGAGTAATTTTTTAATTTTGGGATTTTCCCCCATTTGTATATTTACTTGTACAGGTAATATATTGGATTTATTACTAAACCCATTGACCCGGCCTTTAATAACCTTAGCTGTTGATAGGCCGTTAAACACCAACAAACAAACAAACAAACAAATCGAGTGTAAACTAGTGGACTACATATGGTGTATGATGGTCACTCGCCTGTAGCCTATTTCATCAACATTGCAAAGTATACTTAACTTGCTCAGTACACTTTGAGGAAGAAATTTTCAATTTTAGGATATATTTATTAATTGTTATTGTACTGAATTTATTACATTAACACAGCCATTTTGTGCTGTAATAATGTAATAAATTCAGGACAATAATTATGCATACTTTTAATAATCAAATATATGCAGTCGTTAGTTCTATATGTTCAGTTCAGCATTTTGGGAAAAATAAATGATTACTCCCTCAAAGTATACTTTGCTAGATAAGTACTTTGCAATGTTGGTGAAATCGACTACTGAAGTGGCCCATGTGGTTGATTGGGCAAGTGCTTTATTTGTGAGTATTTACACTTTCCATACGTTCATAATGCAAACGCCCATTCAAACGTATTGCATTTATGTCCCAGTACTTTACATTAGCAGATGCACAGGCTGATCTGGATCTACACTGGTCGCAAGATCCATAAGCACAATGTCTTCAGTCACAGCCACATTTGTGTTGTGCTGCTGCCTTGTTACTCTGTGTGCCCAAAGTCACAGAGCTCCAGTAATTGGACCAAATTCTTCGGGTATTTTTCTTATTTATTCACGAAAAATGGCAAGTTGGGATTGCTTTAGAATCGTCTCATCGAGACGATTCTGAAGCACTCCCAACTTGCCAATGTTGGCGAAGAAATAACGAAAGTCTCCCCAAAGTTGATCAAATTACGCACCTTAACTGGAGCTCCGAGTCATATATAATGTGAAATTCAATTTGGACACTTTCCCAATTATTTACCCTTTCACCTCTAAATATCTGGATTTTTATTAATGAATTTTCCAACAAATCCAATCGTCACAAAATGATTTTCAAATTAGTACGAAAAGGAGGTGTCTTTTTTTTTCTTAAAAAAAATATGAAAATTGCTGGCAAAAAGTGCAGGTCTCGTCACGAGCTTGCTGATCTGGATCTACATTGTTTATAGAAGGCTGTAGTGTTGAAAGGGTTAAAGGATCCAACTTGGTGCTACATGTAAAGTTTATTATATTCTACTAATAAGCAAGCTATAGCAAAAGTCTACATATTATTTTTATCAACCCTCGTAATAAACAAACTACACAAAAAGTTTTTTTGTTCACCCCTGTTCACGCCGTTAACTCCAGCAAACAAACAAACAATATCCATTTCAGCTGAAAACATCTGCATACAGCAAACGGGCACCAACGACCTCCGGCTGAAATTCACCGACTTCGGATCGGCAAAGCTGGTACAAGAGAGTGTTACCTTTGAAGGATGGACACCCGAGTACATGGCACCAGAGTCGTGCCACCTGTTTCTCCTTCACAAGATTGACGAGGCTGGTCACGACGAAGCTGGTCAGGACCTGACAGGCAAAGTCGACGTGTTTGCCTTTCAGCTCTCTATCCAGTACATGTATAGGAGAATACATGTGCTGCTCAACTTCATAACAAGTGGCCAGAGTTCCTACAAGGGAATCTCGGAGCAGAAACAGAAGGAGCTGAGGCAGAATATTATCATGCTGGTGAGTTGGGGTTTTTATTAGGCTTCAGAATTTAGCCAATCAAGTCTAAATTTATGTGTGACATAAAAATTTGGTACGTTTTATACAGCAAATTTTACCCTTTTATGCAAAGTTTAGAAGTCAAAATCAAATTTCAAGGGTCGGCCAAAGGTTCACAATTCAAAACCCTGTTATTTTTCTAGAAAGTATTGTAAGAATCATCTTTTTTTCTGAATTTATCAGGATGTAAATTTTTAAAAATCCAACTTCCTGGACCCGTGTTGCTCAAAACATACCACATTGGACTTCCATACCGGAGATTGCGAGTTCAGTCCCCACGCCAGACGTTAGTAATATTTGCATAGTATTTCCATCCCACTGGTCTGTCGGATGAGACTTTAAAACTGTGGTCCCGTCTCTCTTTAACCAACCTTAGCTGTTGCTGGGACGTTAAACCCATTCACTTTTTTTGTCACATTAACACTTGCCCTGTAAAAAATGTTCTTGTGTTCAATTACAGCTTGCCACATATCCTGACCTGATGCCACAGGTGATGTTCGACGGGTGTGACCTGGATATGAAAGAATTGCTGACCAAAATGGCGGCCTTTTCTCCCGATGATCGTCTGTCTGCGAAGGAAGCCCTCGCAGTTGTTAAAGGTACATGGTTAAGCTTGTGGATGTTTCATTGATTGAATGGCGAACAATGCAGATCCTTGTTAGCCTGCGGATGCAGTCTGATCAGGATTTACACTGTTCGCAAAACCCATAAGTAAAACTCCAATGGTAGCCACAAATGAGACACGCCATGTGATGTTGTACCTTAGAACATGGGCGGTATCTTGTGAAAACTGACGGGAAAAATGGAATTAGTGGCATTTGTGACCTATATACTGTTGATCTCGTGGCATGGTCCGGCACAGACTGACAAGGAATGCTACCGTTTGTTAGAAACATATAGATAGATAAACAGATAGATGAATATTGTAGACTAGTGACAACAAAATTGTCTATAAACTATATAATTAAAACAATTATTTTCTTGTGTCAGATGAGCAAATACATATTAAATGATGAATTTTCTTCTTATTTTATTATGTTTTATAGTCTTCTTAAGAAGTTGGTCCCAGTAATAAGACCGACTCGCTAATTGTCTATAAACTTTATAAGTAAAACAATTTATTTTCTTGTGATGAGCAGGATTTGGCATTTGTATCTGTTTCCACCCTTGACAAATCAATCGACATATTTCAGCACGAAATGAACGAGTCGCGAATGCTGAGAAACTGCAGTGCCGGTATAATCAAACTACGCTGCGTCGTCAGAGCTTCACTGCCAGAGATAATTGGGGTCAGGTTGCCATCGACAACACCAATGTGCCTCCGATTGCTCAGATCAAGATGAACGAAGGCCAGCGACCGCTCTCCAAGGTCAAGGAACAACTCCGAAACAAAATAAAATCACTGTACCCATCAGGAACGAAGGGTGAACCAATGAAAGGTAAGAAACCGTGCCTTGGCAATGGAGGTTTATAGAAGAAATGCATTGGAAACATGACGACTACAGACATACTCACAATTTACAATGATTTGTGGCTGTGAATGGAGAAATGGGGCTTATAGGATTTGTGCCCAGTGTAGCTCCTGATTAAATAGCACACTCCTGTAGCCTCGTAATGATCTATATTGCTTGTTAGAAGCATTGCACGTGTTTCCTTGACGGAGTGACAATCAGTGCAGGTC
Source organism: Conchocele bisecta (assembly GCA_029237695.1). Lineage (NCBI taxonomy): Eukaryota > Metazoa > Mollusca > Bivalvia > Lucinida > Thyasiridae > Conchocele > Conchocele bisecta. Next base: position 33,371,453 of record CM055275.1, read on the forward strand.
TTGATCAGACTTCGGATGTGTTCTGACTGGTAATATAATTATAATGCCGTATTGTCCTGATATCCGGGTTACAACGAATTGCTAACGTTTCATTGGTCAGTGGTCATGATATTTCCTGAAATCCGGATTTGAGGGTCCTGATAATTGCAGAAAATGACAACTGTTTGAACACGGGGAAGAGCATTTTCACACATTGGTGGTTGCAACAATATGTTTGGTCAGCCATTTTCAGGATTTGTCATTTGGAAGTGTTCCCACCCCAGACTGGTTGAAGGACTTTATATAGCGAATGATGTCCGTGTAATGAAGCAACAGAAACACGTCCATTACGTGATAAATAGAAGACCAGACTAGCGTCTCTTGATTTATATTTTAATCTTTCCGCAATAATACAATCTGACAACAATTCTGCAAAAACCAGGAACCCACTTTTCCGACGTTTCGGCACAAGGCCTTTATCAAGGAATTAGTTTCTACTTAACGCTAATGTTTATGTGATAACCATAGCATCCATTTTAGATTTCACAATGTTTATTTGATAACCATTGTGAAATCTAAAATGATAAAAATTGTGAAATCTAAAATGGATGCCACTTGGCGTTCAGTAGAAACTAGTTTTGATAAAGGCCTTGAGCCGAAACGTCGGAAAAGTGAGTTCCTGGTTTTTGCCGAATTGTTGATATATATTTAATCAGGATTGGCTTGGAAGCAGTTGGAATTCCTCCATGAACATTGCCTGATAAAGCCATGCCATTGTTTGTCTCTGTTAAGCGCCCACCTGGATAAACAAAACCTACTTACGTATCCGGTAAAAACAAAAGAAGGCTTTGAAAAATGTGAATTTATGTTAAAAACTCCCTCAACCCTTTGCAGTGTGCAAAGGGTTAAAGTTTTTAACATAAATTTAAATTGCTGCTAAATAAAATAAGAAAACACTCTTATTAAACTTATTAACTGTAAATTCATGAATGTATTTAAAACGTAGACAAGTCCCAAATCAATTTTCATATTACTTCACCAGTAAGTAGTGTAAAATAGCATACACAGTTTGCTTGTTTTTCATAGAACCACTCTCAAAACCTACCCGCATGCGGACACTTAACAGAGCAAGAACTTGCTATGGCCTAAACTTTATATCAAAAGACGCTAGACTGGTATTCTTTATTTATCTGCCAACGAGCTTTGTATTGGCCGAATACGTACTGACATTGACCTGATACGGATATCCGGGTTACAAAAAAATTGACGTTTCATTGGTCCAACAGCGTCACATGACAATACCGAATTATGTCCGTGGAATGACATCACAAAAACATGTCCGCTTTCTTTCCAGCGAAAGCGTCATAATTGCTCATAATGTTACCTAAAATGTTACCTGAGAAATAGAATACCATGCTATGTCTTTTTGATATCAAGTTTATCAGGCGGGCTTGGAAATGATAGGAATTTCCTAGCCTTGCCTGATAAACTTGATATCAAAACACACTAGACTACTACATAGGTCCAGCTCTGTATATCTCAACTACTTAATAACAAAAACACTCTAGACTGGTATTCTATATTTAGCAGACACGAAATGCTCAAATTAATTTTCTAAAAATTCAATATGTGAACTATAACTATTAATGAAACCAATGGTCTTTCGAATGACAGTTGATGTCGTGTCTATATGACGTCATGTGTTGCTATGACGTTAAATCTTTCACCTGTTTTCCTGTTGCAGAGCGAGACGGGAATACCAGAGGCAAGGGAAAGGCTATGTCCAGCAAGGCGATGTGCCCACCAACTCCGATCGAGGAATTAAATCGGCTATCGCTGGCATGCTTACAGACAAATATGGAGACAAGCAGTTATGCAGGAATAAGTGGTTACCAGGTACACCACGCCTTGCGCTAACACTTTCATGACTACAGATCTCTATAGCTGTCTTTGCAAAGGTGTAGATCCCGAGGAGCCGGCTCGTTACTAGCCTCACGAGCCGTCTCATCAGGATCTGCACCTTTTCCAAGTATTTTTCAGAAGAACAACATGGACTGGTCTGAAAATCATTTTGTGACAATTGGATTGGTCGGAAAATTAACAAATCAAAATCTATTCCAGTTATTATGCCCCCTATGCGATAGCAAGGGGGGCATATTGTGTTGATCTTAATGTTCCGTCCGTCTGTGTACATTTGCGTCAAAAACTTTGTAAGAGTTTTTCCAACATGTAATATCTTCAATATTACGCGATGGATTGCTTCAATACTTGGCAGGGTTCCCGCTGGGCCTTGAAAACCTGGAATAGCCTGGAATTTGACAAAAGTTCATTTAATGCCTTGAAAGTACTAAATTTCAATGGAGGCCTGGAATCTTGACATATTTGCGAATTCAGCAAAACGCACAAGATGACAGAAATCTCAGGACCACTGTATTTAAAGTTATTTTTATGTTCCTCGCAACAAACTTAACAATTCGCGGCAAAATTGACGGGGAGTACTCTACTGCAGCACCAACGACGGTTCGCTACTCACTTGTAACACGCAATCCGATTGGTCGCGGAAACTAAATCTAGCGAATCGGAACATGCGTAACCCTGACCACATGGTGGTGGCGTAAAAAGTCAGCGGCTAGAATTGAAATAGCCTCACATGACAAACATGCTCTGACTTACAAAATAATACAGTAACATGATACAGTAACATGCCTGTGAAGTAGATTTAATCCTGTTAAATAATTCCTCGCGTAACCTCTGTTTCCAGGAGTCTGTTCCTGCACTGGCCAGTCCAGTGGCGACCCCAGGTGACACCTTCCATGACCTTGACGATTACCCTCTATTCGACCTTGGCGACATCCTGGAAGTCTGTAAAGAAGATGCTGACGTCGACACCGCCATGACGGGAAACGTCCCAAACATGGATATGCTGTGAGGGCCGATCCGACTTTGTTTGGTCCAAAAATTGGAATGATTCTAGAGACATTTACGTTTCTGTGTCTATTGTACTGTTGCTTTGTACTTGTGTAGCTCTTCTTTCAAGGTGCATGATCACGTGGTTACAACAACAACAACAATGGCTGAAAGTGTTGAAAGCTCGTCCACTTCAATGCAAGTATTATTTGATTTTTTTCTTAATATGCAACAGATTTTGATGACATATGGCACAGCAAACGTGTCTTTATAAGCTGCATTTGGTGATCCTGAGAGTTCGGCACAGACTTATGTCGTTTTTGCCCAGATTCGATTTCCGTGTCTACCCGGAAATTGATTCTTCGCAAAAACAACAGAAGTTTTATGCCAAAGTACAGAGACCACCAAATGTAGCTTACAAGATGCATTTGATGCGCCATAATTCATCATAATCACATAATAAGGACAAAATAAAAGAATACGTACTTTGAATTGGAGGCTTCTGGAAGTTTCAGTACTTGTTGTTGTTGTCATACACCTTGTCAATAAACGCAACACCAGTTGCCGTTGTCACTGATTGTTTTAACCAGGATAAGTGCAGTGACAAGGGCAACTCCATTGGTTTATTGCATTTTTACAAATAGTTACATGTTCCAAATAATAGTGACCAGTAGGTGAGTGGCTCATATATATTTTGTCGCATGTATATGACTAGTCTCTTTAATTGTTATTCAGAATGACAATGTACTGTTTTACTGTTTTATGTAGTAATATCTTGTGATGTGTACATTGATGAGACTTTATTTAATAAACACATATATCTGTCCATGTCAATTGGGTGTCAAAATTACAACGTGTTTACAAGCCTGCTAATTAAGAATAAACGTGACAAACCAAACTGGGTGGGATATTATCCAGTATAGAAGCAGCACACCCTGTAATGTGGTATACAATTGTAACACAATTGGGGTCTACATAGTTTTTAGTTCACCTGAGCAAAGCTCATGTGAGCTATTCTTATGGCAAAGTGTCCGTCGTCCGTGAACATTTTCAATCATCTTCTTCTCCCGAACTGCTGAGCCGATGTTGGTCAAACTTTACAGTGATGATATATGGGTGATGCCATTTCAGATTTGTTAAAATGAAGGTCATCGATAATCCAAGATGGCCGCCCGTGGAAAAAAAAGTAGGTCAAATTCTTAAAAAATCTTCTTCTCACGAACCGCCTGGCCGATTTTGACGAAACTTTGTATGAATGATCGATAGTTAATGCTGATTCAAATTTGTTCATATGGTGGCCCCTGGGTTATAAAAATGGGCGTGGCCCGAGGGGTCAAATATGGGTCAAATTTTAAATTTATTTTTGACCGAATATGGTCATGTAATATATCAAATCGAAGGTATCGACTAGTCGATCACTCTGGAGCATTTTTTTGTCTAAATCAGATGATTTTGTCATCCAAGATGGCCACCGAAAGGTAAAAAAGTTGTTCTTTACTAAAGATTTCAAACGTATTCTTCTTGTGAACTGCTTGGCCAATATTGGCCAAACTTAACTGTAATGGTCTGTGGGTGAAGCCTGTCCATTTTTGTTAAAATGGAGGTCATCACCAAATCCAAGATGTCCGCCGTTGAAAAGTAGGTCAAATTGTCAAAAAATCAAAAAATTCTCACAAACCTCCAGGCCGATTTCGACGAAACTCGGTGTGAATGATTGATATTTAACGCTGTTTCAGATTTGTTCATATGGTGGCACCTGGGTCAAAAATGGGCATGGCCCGAGGGGTCAACTAGGGGTCAAATTATATTTTTGACCGAATATGGTCATATAATATATCCAATCCAAGGTATCGACGAGACGATCACTCTGGAGCATGTTTTGCCAAAATAAGATGATTACGTCATCCAAGATGGCCACCGACAGGTCAAAAGGTTGTTCTTTTACTAAAGATTTCAAAGGACTTCTTCTTGTGAACTGTTTGGCCGATATTGACCAAACTTAACTGAAATGGTTTGTTGGTGAAGCCTGTTCATTTTGTCAAAATGGAGGTCATCACCAAATCCAAGATGTCCGCCGTTGAAAAGTAGGTCAAATTGTCAAAAAATCTTCTTCTCACAAACCGCCAGGCCGATTTCGACGAAACTTTGTATGAATGATCGATAGTTAACGCTGATGCAGATTTGTTCATATGGTGGTCTATGGGTCAAAAATGGTCATGGCCCGAGGGGTCAAATAGGGGTCAAATTTTATTTTGACCGAATATGGTCATTTTATATCATCATCGAAGGTATAGCAGTAAATCACATGCACATTCGCAATATATGTTGATCAGAAGGTACCAACAATTGTGAAATCAAGATGACCACTATGGAGGCTTTTAGGTGAGCGATACAGGCCCATTTGGGCCTCTTGTTAGTTTTATGGTGCACATTCCAAATTTAATCAAAGGACATACTGAACATGTTGTAGTTTGTATATTGGTATGTGTACATGTATGATCACCAGAGCTCAAGATAAGCTGCGTATTTGCTTAAATACCCAATTAAAATTGCCAAAAACCCAATTGAAATCCGAAGTTGCGAGAGTCAAAAAGCAATAAAAATGCTACAGAAAACAAACAGACCACAAATATAAGATATATTTCTTATTTTCCATGAAAACACATCTTAGTATTTCATTAGAATGAAATGCCAAGACATGTTTTCATTTCGAAGCAAATTATTCAATAATTGCTGTCTGCTGATGTGTAAACCGTAGTGTGATTTTATTTTACCCAATTAAAATTTTAAAATACCCAATTGCTTCAGAAATGATGGAGTGACAATACTCAATTACTAATTTCTTATCTGGAGCCCTGGATCACTCCATAAGACTACTATACTGGTGGCTGGTCCACACCTAAACTGTCACTTTGTCATGCAGCATGTCATGGGCTGTTTGTTTGGTTGTTTGTTGTGACAACCAACACTAGAATCAGAACATGGGCAAGTGCACTTACACATAGCATATTTTGTGAGCAGTTAAAAGTGTCTGATAGTCTCCACAAAATGATCTGACAGGTTATACTGTTGCCATATAGAGCTTCCCGTTACAGTAACAGCTACCGATGTTTATGCAACATACTACAGTGGAGTGGTGGTGGTCGGGGCGCGAACGCGATGGCGTAAATTAACGTAGGGGTTCCTCCTTATAGGAATCACGATTTGCCTGGTTTGGCCCTCGGGTACGTTTTTATCTTTGGCTCTTTTGTTACCTGGGAGTTGAATTGGGTTATTGCCCATTATAAAAGTAGTAAGATTATTACTGATCCTACTGCTTTCGGGAGTGGGCCAAGTGATTCTGGTGTGGCGAGGACCTGGCATCAGATCAGGATTATTCTGATTTCAGGGCTGAATATATAGTTATTTTATTGTAAATATTCAGTTCTGATTTTAGGATTTTCCCCCCATTTGTACATGTATTGAACATGTACATGTACTTGTACAGGTAATATATGGATTTAGTACTAAACCCATTGACCCGGCCTTAAATTACCTTTAATAGCTGTTGATATGTTTGAGGGAGAAATCTTCAATTTTAGGAAAAATTTATCAATTTTTATTATACTGAACTTATTACATTATCACAGCCATACTATAAATCATCAAATATAAGCAGTGCCAGTTCTATATGAAATAATGCATTCGGGGAAAATAAATGATTACTCTCTCAAAGTGTACTAACTTTGCTAGAAAAGTATACTTTGCAATGTTGTGAAATAGCTACTGGTTTAGCGTCTTTAACCATTTTGTATGTGACAGTGACTGGTTATACCCCTTATGTGAGTATTGCGATATTAGTAATCCTATTTTAGGGAAGGAAGGGCCCAATGACTTTGGTGTGGTATGGACATGGCACCAGGTCAGGTTATTCTAATTTCAGGGTTGAATATATTTGTTCTCGATGTAAATATTCTGATTTGGGATTTTCCCCCTCAATGCAGCAGGTTAAAATGGATCGAACCCGTTTTTCCCCGGCCTTAAATGACCTTAGATGTTGATAGGCCGATAAACATGAACAAACAAACAAACAATGACTTCGCGATATATCACTACTTGATGAATTTGTTAGTGATTTTATGTGACGAACCCATATGCAGTTGAGATATGATGTGTTCATAGTCCACCATTACCATTCTAGCTAACAAAAGGAACCTTATGCTGTCCTTAATCATCTGCATACTTTGATCAGAAGGCCTTACGTTCACCAGGACACCCGTTCACTAAACATTCGTACGACTAAACTGTTTGTAAGTGCAAAAATTATGCTAGTCTGTAAATTTCAAATTACCATTGTTTTTCTTGTAAACAATTATTATTGAGCATAGGCTGCATATGCATATTTCCAGACGATCCTCTATTTGAACTTGCAAACATTTTAGTCGTACAAAGTTTAGTGAAACGGCTCGGAGTTTAGTCACTGAAGTCTCCCAACAAAATACGTGAATCTTTGTGTGTGTGTATAGCAGTATGTAGACTACCGTACTGTCTGTTTCACGAAACCTGCCCAAATTGTTTGGCTATATAAACAATGAAAAACAAAAATATATAGAGGCACTCGTGAAATATGGACATTTAACACACACCATGAACATATATGTCATATTCGTTGCAAAAATATGAATATTCATTTATTATATACCGCTCCATGGAAATTAGCAGTTTTTTAGACTGTCTACGGTAATGAATGGTGTGGCAGGTGGGAGTATGTGATGGTAATTTAATGATCGGGTTCATCCTTACCGGAATCCCGACTGGAGACCTGGTTTGGCCGGCCTCACATACGTCTGGCATTTTGTATTGACAGTTGAATCTGGTTATACCCCTTATGTGAGTGTTTACGATTATTTCGTAATCCTATTTTAGGGAAGGGCCAAGTGACTTTGGTGTTGTATGGACCTGGCACTAGGTCAGGTTATCTAATTTCAGGGCTGAATATATTTGTTCTCGATGTAAATATTCCGTTTCTGATTTTGGGATTTCCCCCCAATGCAGCAGGTTAAAACGGGATTGAACCCGTTTGCCCGGCCTTACATGATCTTAGCTGTTGATAGGCCGTTAAACACCAATAAACAAACAAACAAACAAACAAACATAAACTTAACGTTGGGGTAAATGTCTTATAACATGTTTCCTTTCAAGGAACGCCTTTTTAGTTCATACATGCATTCATCTGATGATACTCTGTCATGCTATAGCAAATGCATGACCCACCGCCCACCCCTTACCCCAAGGTCAATGTCACAAACTTAGCATGTTCATAAAGTTAACGTTGTGTAAATGTTGTGTAACTTCTGTTTGTTTACAAGGAACGATTATTTCATACATGCATTCATCTGATGATACTCTATTGTGCTATAGCAAATCCATCCCCCCCCACCCCCCCCACCCCCCATTTCCCCAAGGTCACAAACTTAGCACATTCATAAACTTAACGTGGTGGTAGGTGGGAGCAGTGATGGTAATTTAACGATCAGGTTCATCCTTACTGGAATTCCGACTGGAGACTTGGTTTGGCCCTCACATACGTCTTTGGCATTTGTATGTGACAGTTTTGAATCTGGTTATACCCCTTATGTGAGTATTGCGATTATTTGTAATCTTATTCTAGGGAAGGGGCCAAGTGACTTGGTGTGGTATGGACCTGGCACCAGGTCGGGTTATTCTGCTTTCAGGGCTGAATATATGTTTTGTCGATGTAAATATTCCGTTTTGATTTTGGGATTTTTCTCCCAATGCAGCAGGTGAAAACGGGATTGAACCCGTTTGCCCGGCCTTACATGACCTTAGCTGTCGATAGGCTGTTAAACACCAATAAACAAACAAACAAACATAAACTTAACGTTGGGGTAAATGTCTTGTAACATCTGCTTCCTTTCACGGAACTCCTTGATATTTCATACATGCATTCATCTGATGATACTCTATTGTGCTATAGCAAATCCATGATCCACCGCCCTCCCCTCAAGGTCACAAACTTAGCACATTCATAAACTTAACATTTGGGGTAAATGTCTTATAACATCCATGTCCCACCCCCACCAGCCTTTTCCCCAAGATCAACATCAATAAAAACTTAACGTTGGAGTAAATGTCTTTTTATAACTTCTGTTTCTTTACAGAGAATACATTTAATTGCATTCATCAGAATGATCCTCTATTGTGCTACAGTAAAATCCATGACCCCCCCTCCCCCCCCCCCCCCCACCCCCCCCCCCCCCCCCCCCCCCCCTGACCCCCCCATGACCCTTTCCCCACCCCAAGTCAAGGCCACAAACTTAGCACATTCATACATGCATTTGTCATGTGAATAGCTATCATGCTGTAGAAAATCACCAACTTAGTACGTTCATAAACTTAACGTTGGGTTAAATTTTGCATAGCTTCTGTATTCAGGGACGCATTGATATTTCATACATGCATTCATCTTAATATGCTATATCATGCTATAGCAAATCCACGACCCACCTTCCACCACTGACCCCAATGTCAAGGTCCAACGCAC